>VZTN01035312.1:7218-64514 GCA_013400515.1 Erpornis zantholeuca | reverse complement strand
TTTGTGACTATTTTATGTTGCCTTAAGATACTATACAGTAGTAATGAGGCCATTGTTGCTATGAAATATGATACTGAGAAGGAAATGTTGGCATCTGAGGCCTTGTAGCCTGCAGAGGCAGATTTCATTATTTAGAGCAACAAGCATTGAAAGTGCATGGGGAACAACCAGGGCCTGATGGGAAGAGAATAGATGAGATTCCTTTGTGCTATGTAGAGTTTGTGACCACGTACATACTTCTTCACTAGTGAGCTGCTTTCAGTTGCTGTTAATACGATCACTCAGCTTTAGCACTTTATGCCAGTATTCTCCAGGCTGTTCTTTAGAAGAACCAAGTGTATCAATGCTGACCTCAACCATAGCTTTTTGCTGAATGTTGTTCTGGGACCACTCAGTCTGTCACCAAGCTTGGTGAGCAGTTTATGGCTCCCCTTAGGAACTGTCGACTGCCTAGAACAAAAGAATAAGGCGATCGTTCATATTCCTTTTGGCAGGTTAATTTACATGAAATGAACATTGGATGGTACCTTCTGGGCACATTTTATGTGACTTGATTGTAGTTCAAATTCACTGCCTTGAGGCACTCATCATGACCTAGCATAAGCAAGGGTGTATGACTCAAGGAATGTGTTGGCTGCCATCTGTCCTAGCTGGTGCATGCTTTCAGATGTGTCCCCTAAGGCTCAGCAAAACAATAAAGCATCTGGGAAGATTTTGCCCAGTTTTAAATGCCCTCCTATTGTCTAGGCATGACTTAATCTTTTGAGCATTAATTTATTAGGGAAAAACAGTAAAACATCTGTGGTTAAAATTCACTGGAATTCATGTGTTGTCTATAAACTTGTTTGAAATAGTAATGCCTTAGTTTGAAGTTCTCATTCTTGGTAATCTTCTGTGAAGAAGGAGTTGACCAATCCAATTCATTTACAGTTGTGTGAATGTTAGGATATCTATACTCTTGAAGCAAACCATCTGCCAGCACGATTTACATGAGAAAACTGCTTCCCCTCTGAGCCACTCATATATTGAGAGAACAGCACCATTGCTGCAGTGAGCTTTGTACTGTGTTTCAGTGTCTGACAACATTTCACAGAAACTTGCTATCATGTGTAGCTGTGCATGCCTGTCATTCATCAGAGCATTCTTCCTAGTTCCCAGCGATTTCCACTGCCTGTCTTCCCTTTCATTTACCTGTGATACCATGTACTCAGCCTGTAGAGAATTTGGAGCCAAAAATAAAAGTGGTGTATATGCTGGATTGAGTGAAACCTGAGCTCCTCAGCTTTTCTGGGCAGAAGTATATTTAGGATTGTAGTCATTTGTCAGCTTCAATGCTTAAGCAGCACTGGCAGTTACAGTCTGAGGTACCAAATGATTTGATTTCTCAAAGAGTAGAGCAAGAGTACAAATCTCTGTGGCACCACTTTGTGAATGCTGACTGACATTTATTGGCAATTACTATGTGTTCTGTAAAAGTGATTTGAGCTGGTACTTTTTGTTTTCTCTGGGAGTGAAATATTCATTTCCTGCCATTGTAGTTACCTATCCGCGAGTGGGACATCACTGTTTGGTACTGACCAGACTGGTAAAGTGCAGAAACATTTTGGGTCACTGCACTTAGAGTTTATCCTCTTGCAGGTAATTTCCCTCAGTTTGTGAGGAGAAAGGGAGCCTGTCTGAGGATTTGTAAAAAGAGACTTTTCCAGCCTTAGGGTACAGTAGACCTGGTTCCTTCTGTCCCTTGGTCCTTCCATGTGTGCTCTTCTACTAATTACTTTTCTGTGCAGGGAATAATCCATGTAGCAGTAGGTGTGATTAAAGGGGCTATGCACACCAAGCTTAGGGTGATGTTGTCTTGCCGTGAAAATTATTTAGGCATCCATGCTTTCAGGTGCTTAATTGAACCAGAGTTATTCTTAAAATAGCTGCTCTTGTTGAATGGACATCTAGACATCAGTGAGGACTGCTGCTGTTTCTCTGCTCTTCCTCAGCTTTCTCTCACCACTGAGTATCTTTTTTATTTTCTTCTTCTCTACATATGTATTTCTCATGCTTCCACACATTTTGTTGCAGACTCTAAGGGCAGGAAAAATGTTTTGTAAGGGAAAAGTTTAACTGTTATGTGTTTTGAGCTGGAACAAGTACTGTAAAACATGTTTCTGGGTTTTACAGAAAGTCTTCAACTTACAAACCACTTGTATAAGTATGGATGACTTTCCCAACATATTTTTTTTTTAATTCTCATTTAAGTTTTGCTTTCCTGAATACTGAGGATAGCGGAATGACAGAATTAACTACAGGAAGAGCCATGAACAAATGCTGCAGTCCATGAATATTGCATTGACTCTGAGATGCAAGTTTAAAGAGTCCCTTAAGATGTTGTTTTGTAAACAGTGCTAGTGTAAACCAGGTTTAGGAAATGACTACTGTTGCTTAATGGCTTTCCAGCAACATTAAGTGCTCTTTCACCCAGAAAAACAAATGCATATCAACTGGAAATTTAAACTGGCTTTTATTTATGTGATTTGTATCATTGTCAAAGCAGAATTTTTTTAACATTTAATGATTCAAGCAGTTATAATTTGATGTAAATTATTCCAACTTCACGTTATTGACATAACTGGCAAAATATTTTAAAAAGTTTTACTCATGAAAACTCTGTTCTGATATGCCTAAGTACTCCCCATTAGCTTAACCATATTTACCAGTTCTGATACACAGGTTTTTCCCTAATATCTCTCTATTACCATACCAATAAGTTTTGCCTTGTTTTTGTACATTTTAATTCTCTGTCAGCTATTTCTTAGTTGTTTACACATAAAGAGGATGGTGAAATAGAATTGCTATAATCTCATTTAATTCTTTGTGTTAACTTTTGCTTTTGCAACAGCAAGTAAAAGGGCTGCCCTGGCCCAGAGAGAAGGTTTGGGGACTTGCTACCCTATGCATTTCCCTGGGGCTTCTTGGCAGCTGCTGGGCCATGACAGTTTTGGTGGGTGACAAAAGTCAGAGGACAGTCAGAAGTGAGGAGGTTTATAGATTTTCCCTGAGAATTTAACCCTCAGCAGCAGGGTTAAATGAGGGTTAACCCTCATGCTTTTCTCAGAGATGCTTTTTCCAAGGATTTGGAAGAGGGTGATGTGTGCTCTTCCCCTCAGATGTTGCCTAGTGGCTTCTTAGCTGTTTCTCCAGTAACAGTTGGAGATGCTCTCCAAGAGATGGTGAGATGCTCTCCAAGAGATGGTGAGCAGTCCTACTATGTCACCAGTGCATCATAAAAATATTGCAGAAAATGTACTGAACTAAACAGTACTGTTACTGAGGCCTGCATATTTTTTTAAACAACTTAGTTTGCACAAGCATAGGATAATAATTGCAGTTAAAGGAAAAGAATAGAACTACAGGTGTGCCATGCTGAACCTGTGTTACAGGCTCTGCTAGCTGTGCCTGTGCCACTGTCCCTGTGTAAAACTTCATCAGCCACCTTGCTTGTGAGGAAGCAATGATCCGGAGGTAGTACGTAAAGAACTAACACGCTCCAATACCATCCTAACTGCACAAACCTCCCTTAATAAAAGCACCTCATACCTGCCAAAACTATTTAAAAATGTATATAGCTCGATATCTGGTAAATGTGTGTGTGTGTGTCTAGGTACCTAGCATTTCTTTTGAAGAAAACAGCAACACCAGAACCATTACATCTTGTTAACAGCTGAAAGTCCTTCTGCAGCTTGTGTGATAGCTGTGACTTTGCACACCAAAAGAAGCAATCTGCTGCTCTTGCTAATCCTTTCAGCCTCTCCTGAGTAATTCTGGGGTTATGTAGCCTGAGTTCATCAATGTTAACATGAGAGCAAATAAATATTTTTCAGAGAGTATTAAAAGCGTTGTTTATAATAAAAGTCCCGTAATTCCCTTCTTAGTCTGTTTTGAATGTGCTAGCAGATGGAAGGCTCTCCATGCAGGCTGTGCTGGGAGAACACCATCTGCTTAGCTGGGCCACCATCCCTGTGCCTCGCTTGCCAATCTGGTTCTGAAGTGTGGTCTGAAAACACTTAGCTTTTTGTCTCCCTTTATGTGGATCCTATTCCAACTGTTACATTTGGGTCTTTTCCTCCTGCATCTATGTGATTCTGCTTCTCCTCCTGCATCTACAGATCTCAGCTCTCTGTGCTCTTGGAATCATGCCCTTAGCAATGATAAGAGTTGTGACTCCCCAGTAGTTTTCAGGATATCCCCTCCCAGGATACATAATACTCCTGGTAGAGCAAAGCAGTTTTGAGACTTTTCAAGCTAGTATAGCCTGCATAAAGTTAGAAAAAATATTATATTCCTCATCTGACCATTTGGTTTTCTAACCTGAAAATGTGATGGAGGCAAAGAGTGTTAGCAGCAAAACCTGAAGTATAAATGCAAACAATTTGCTATTTTATTCCTAAAATGTAAAAATATACATTAAATTGGCATTACATTATCCCTATTGGTGGCACAAGAAAACATCACAATGGATACCTGCTTAGAAGAATTCCATGTCTTAGAAGTATCGTGCTGTGTCCTAAGAAAATGTTTAGAGATACACTACTTTTCTCACCACATCTACCAAATGGGAGATGAACATTAGTTTCATTTTCCAAGATGTTCATTAAACAGCATAAATATTAAAATGTGTCAACAAATTGAATCACCCAGTTACGCTCATGGTGCTGCATGTTTTAATCTCTCTTCTCTAGAGCAAAGCAGAGCAGCAGTAAAATTGCAACAAACTGCTGAGATTTGGTTTCTGACAAATGACCTTGCAGGTATGCATATTCATTAATCTGCCAGGACTATGACCCATATCCCTGTTCCTCCTGTGTTGATTGGGCTCACCTAATTACATCAGCTGTCACTCCATTCCTGGGGACTTCACAGGGTGACCCGACCTCAGTCCTGTTCTTGAAATAGGTAAGTAAAATGAGCAGGGAAGAGCAGTGACCTGGAAAAGACAAGCTGGTAGAGATCCTTCAACTTTTGTCTCTTTTCAGGAGTGTCACTTAAGAATGTTTATGGAAGAGACACTGCTCAATGAATAGCTCCATGGGTTCTTGGGCTGTTTTGGTTTTTTGAAAAGCAACAGGAAAACAATATCAATCTTTCCCTTATTTAAGTGGTCTTATATTTACATGGCCTTCCACCATCTCCAGCCTCCTTCCTAGGATGCTTGCCTAGCTTTCCTCAGTACCACCAGCTGCAGTGTATATGACTTGGGTGGTGTTCTCTGATGTGGCAAGGTGGCCTAAAGATTGCACCCTAATGGTCTGGAGACCTCCATCATGTATTCTTGTTGCCTTTCCTCAGGTGTGAGGAGGGCTGCACAGGGCCTGCTGGACAGGCTGCATCCTCAGGAAAGCCTGTACTTACTTTCTCAGATGCAGTGTTCTACAAACATGTGCCTGCAGTTGAATTGGAAAATTCTCATTTTATTCAAGGGGAAAGGCAGCCTGTACCTACATTAGTAGTAATTTTGACCTGAATTCAAAGTGTACTGTTGTCTTTTCCACAGTGTACACAGGCTTCCAGAAAGGATTCTTCCTTTCTGTGAAACACTCCAAGCCTTCTATTCAGCAAGTCCTGGTCCTTTTCCTGCTCACCCATGCTGGGGCAGAATGGCAATACCCAGTATGACCTTCTCTCTGCTTTGAATTGACCCAGTCTGGATGGAGCACATGCCAGGGAATAAAGGCATCTGGAAAGCTCTGGTTTGTTCTGTGTCAGTTTATAGGCAGGAGAAGCCAACAAGGTGGTATTTACAGGGTGTGGATATCCCATTCTTACAGGTTTCTTTCCATGCTCAGAAACAAATAAGGATTTATAAATGCAGCCTAAAAATTCCTATTAGAATAAAATGTGTAGCCACACATGCACATTTGTGTTCAAGCAAAATTCTGTGTCTGTAATTTTATACTCTTGCTTTGTTATAGGGTATTGATTGGTTTTAATTCCATGGTTTTCTGCTTGGTATCTTTTGTACTTAAATGAATAGTAGATGCTTTAATTATTTGGATTGCTAGAGTTAACTATTTGAGTTATTTTTTACTGTGAAGATGCATAACTGAATAGCAAATATTCCAGTAGGAGAACACATGTTTTAATGATATACAGGGACTCCAAGTAGCCAAAGATTTGCTGGTTCAGGATGGGATTTTTTCCATGTTGTCTTTGTTTCTTTTGAAGAAAACTACTTTCTCCTGAAAACTTCCAAAATTTATGCCCACCACCCCCACTAACTTTCCAAACCTTACTCAGCTGGAGAATGGGAGCTTTACTGTCTTTGCAACCAACCTTTTCTTCATTAATTTCTTGGTGGTTAGTTCCAAAGATTAATACTCTTGTTCTCATATGGCCATATTTAAATTCTTGAAAATTAATTTTCTAACTAAAGTCAGGAAGAATTATTTAAAATGTATGAAATCTGTACAGTGGATTTATAAGTTGATTTTGGGTACATACATCAGGGTTTAGAGGGAAGATAGTTAAGTGCTTGTATGTATCTCTAGATTATCAGCTATGCAAGATCTTGCTTAAAATTGCTTTTTGCCCTGCTTAAAATCAAAAAGTAAGTCTTGGGAACGTTGAATTAATCTTTTTCAGTCTGAAAAAACTGTCATTGTTCAGGGTCAAAAAAACCCCCAAACTAAAAAATGCTACTACATTTGTAAATAGTGCATATCTAGAATAGTGTTTATTGTATGAGAGCCTGTCTTCATTTACAGTTTCATGAATAAACTAGCTGGCAGAGCGAGAGGTCTGTAATGCAGGCACCACTTTGTGTTTTGTATTTAGTCACAGGACTGTGCAGTTGCTTCTAAGCTCCATAGATTGTTCTGGGACTCTGCCAGTCAATTGCAATTAAGGCATGATGGACCAGTGAGCTCTCACTGTGCTCGGCTGGGTCAGCCACTTCCATTAGTGCCTGTTCCCAGTGCACGCTGTGCTCTCAGCTGCGGCTCGCCACGGACAGGACCATTGCTGGGAACCACGGGCATGACCCACTTAGAAAATTATTCTTCCCACTTCCCAAGCAGAAAATCTTCACAATGTGGTTCATGACCTCCAGACTGAATTTTTATGTTCTGTAATTTGACTCAGAGTCAGAGAAGAAAAAACACAGAGTAATCACTTCATGCCACAATGCAGAATATGGAATTCACTTGAAACTCTCTAGACAGATTATTTTAAAATGCATTTTCAGTATGTATTTAATAGTAATTCAGTATGTATTTAACTTAATTCCTTCACTGATTGTTTTACTTTTGTCTACGAGATCAGAGTCCTTGAAGGAAGTATTGGTTTAAGCTATTATTTTTGTCATATTAGAAACAATAAGGAAAGGGCAGGTCTGAAATTGTCAAATTGTAGTTTGTTCTCAAAATCCCTCTTGCTTGGGATAGGAGTTGATTTGATTATGTATCAAAATGCAATATAAAGATATTGGATGCTGTCTGCTAGCTCACACTTTTTTCATTTTGACCAGCTAAAAAGACTTTATTATAGCTCCTGGCTGCATGTTACATTTTAGTGTAATATGTACTACAGCATTTTATAATATCTCGGTTACCTGTTACACACTCTGCTCCTACTTTGTAGTCTCTGGCCCCTGAACTTCCTCATACAGATGGACAATATTTCTAATAACAGTGTAAGGCCAGCTGGTTAGTACTGGGGCTGTGCTGGGTTTGCTGAACAAGCTGAATCCCACAGTGAGAAAAAATTACAAAAAACAAGTAATGTCAAATCTGATTCCCTGTGACCTGTTACAAGCTGTAGCTAGTCCTATCATGAACAAGGTTGTGGAGTCCCAAGGCACCTGTAAAATATTCCTGGAGCTCTGCCAGATATGTAATAGGTGCTGTCTGGACTTTGACCATCTGCAGATTTTTTTCTTATAAGTCACTAGGTCATATATCGTGCCTGACCCAGCCATGTTCTGCAATACTGTTTCTAACAGTAGAAACTTTAATGTTTTAAAGTTAGGAGGGCATTATTCTCTTCAAATTGCACTGAGGAGGTAAAAAGGGATAGTGAGCAAACTGAAGCAGTTTCTCCAGTTCCAGGTTCTGTCTCCTGATTTGCAGAGAGGATTGCTGCTATCACCGTCATGAGTGTTTCCAAACTGCTGGCATTTGGGCAATTTATTTTCACTTCTAGCCATTGTTTCTGAGGGGGTCATCAGAAAATTCTTCCTCCTTCTGTGGTTCTGCAATGCTGCCACTGCCAATTCAACTCACTGCTCTATTTTTTAATCTGACAAAATATTCAAACTGCTGTACTTTTCATTTGCTGACTAAATAAACATGACTGAGTTGGGGTAAAAATGACAAATTTGAAGTTAGCATATTGTTTACCACATGTTGATGGATGTTAATGAGCTCCCTGTTCTCCTAGCCTTGTCACCTCTGATTCAGTCATTAAATGACAAGGCTCCAAAAAATAAAATAAATCCAGGGTAGCAGCAATTTGTTTTCTGCCATCAGAGAAGATTAATCTCTATCCATCTTTGGAGAAAAATCAACCCAAATTAATTTTTTAATTTGTTTTACAGGGGATGGGATTACAACAGAGGTGGTATTGTCAGGGCAAGGAGGGGCATATCCCCCTGCCTGGAGCTGACGTCTGGGTACAGAGCTTGTGTGGGACCCAGTGCCCTCTGGGCATCTGTGGCCATTGTGGTACTTTCCCTTGCCCTGTGTATTTGCTGTTCCCTGCCCTTGTAGCCCTTCAGAGGGGAAAGGAGGCTGTGTGGTTTGCTCTTTGAGGTTGAGGTGATACAGATAGGTCATGCTAATGGTGGGAGTGATCCAAGTATTTTTTCATTATCTCATGTGCTCTGGGGCTGTCTCTGCTTCAGCGCAGTTCACTGGAGTTCAAGTGACCAAAGACAGGACCTGGGAGCAGAGGCTGGCAGCTGGGGGCATGTCTGTCAGCAGCCAGGGCAGCTGTGGGCATGGTTTAAAAAGAGAGAAGCCCCTCCCATGTCCTGGTGCCCCTCTTGGGCTCTGGCCTTTACATCTCATCTGCAACAACACAGACGTGTGCAGAGTCAAACACAGACACTATCCTACTAAACTCTGTGCTTTCCAGTCACTGTTGACCTTGTACTAAAGGTTTAGTTGAGGCCAAGGCTTTTTGTGCTTTGCCTTAGCCCAAAACTCCGTGTTTTCTGGAAAGCTTGAGCTAAGTCACACAGCAGGTCAAAGTATTATTTTTCTCACTTTAGTTTGATTTTGCCTGTGAGTCAGTTTGAATACAAAGTGCATTATTAGCAGCTCATATTAACACTGTTTGTCACTAAAATATTATTTAGGATGAAGATGAGTAAATGATCATGCATTCCCTATACAAATTATAATACAAGTTTATTAGATTATTTCCTTGTTTTAAGAGTTTTGATTACTATGAGATAATGATGTCTTAATACTATGAATAAAACCCTAAGTAATATGCAAAATAAGTTACATTTATTTTATATCCCTCTGATAGATATTAGGCATAATGTAAAACATGGCCCAAAGTAACAATTCTCATTCAGTAGAGGGAATTTAATTTCACATGATTTTTCAAGGTCACACTAGCTCTTTCACTTGGGATTTAGGAAAAATAAATGAGGGTGAGCTCATGAAATTATACTGAATTCATATATACAGGTTTTATGCATATGTTGGATGACTATATAAAGTAATTATAGTGGTTTAGAGATGCTATCATTCTTTACTAGCATTCATAATCAAAATAGGGGGAGTATCTTCAAAATGTGTTCAAATTCAAAATTCAGCCTTTATGGTGTGCCTGTTTTGGATTTGAATCTGTTGATGCGTAGTATCTACAATCTCTTTACTTTGTTGCACATCTGCAACTAATCAATAACTTAAAATTTGGCTCTGTTGCATTTTTTTATGCTTCCTCTTTGATATAATGAAACTTCTGAGAAACATATTATGCAGTTTTTCATAGTCTTCAGAGAGGCTTCTCTGTTAGATTTCTGAATAATTAGGGAATTATTAAAGGTAAGAAATTTTTTCAAAGACAAATTCTCTCTTAAAATTGGAAGCTGCTGCTGTTGGTATTGAGCAGTTATTGCATTTCAAAGCTGTGCATGCTCATATGCACACGTAGGTGAGTGTCTCGAGCACAGACACAGGTGGTTTCAAAGGCAGATGGCAGCTAAGCAGTTCGGTCTTTCTTGGCCCAGCCTAGGACCAAATGTTCTGTCAGAGCTGTGGGAATTAATAACATAGCAGGAAAACTGATCAAATATTGTAAATGAGTCAGTTTTGTTTCCAGGAGTCAAGTAGAAAAGAGAAATGTCTTTGTGACTGCTGGGGCTTCATCTATTTGAATTGGCCCTTTACCTTCCTTCTGGTGATTTGGAGGAGGTACAGGTTGGTGCAAACTGCAGCTCCATCCACTTTAAGGTATCTTCCTTCTATTGGGGCAGGTCAAGGGAGCCTTTAGTTAAAGGGCAATGGTTCTATTAATCATAATGTTCTGCCCTGTGTTATTTTAATGAAGAGAAATGTCCTATGGGAGTGTGAATTTGCTCAGCTGTAGGGGATGTCATCTATAGTGCCCTTCCTTGAAGAATAACCGTGGCTAATGCATGTAAAGTGCTTTGATTAGGGAAGGGGCTAAACTTGGAAGGTGCTAAAAAGCACTCTGTGATGGATGTGGCAAGTCAGTTTTATGAAGGCACTTACAGACCAACTTCCCTGAACATCACACACCTCATTGCCTTTGCATGCAAATTTCTTCTGCATGAAAATTGAGGTGCAAGGGGAAGTAAGTGCAATTCAGGATCGCTTCCTAAATCTGCAAGCAGGGAAGCACATAAATCGGAGAGATCTGGTGATAGGGGACTGAGCACTAACCCTATTTTGATTCTGAACATCCCTATAATTGCCTAGCTGTCTTTTCAGATGATGTGTGCATAATTCTGCTGTGTCATCTGCATAGTGGTTTAGGGAATTAGAAATAGATTACAGTATTTATTACAGGACTCAGTCCTGCAAAGATTTATGTGGAACATTTTGCTCTCTTTCATTATGGGGTCATCTATGTCATTCTGTAGGAACAAAATTTACATTTGTTTTCCTTTCTAGGAGGCTATTGCAGAAAGACTAAAGAGTTTCATAAGAAAGATACTTAGTAACCAGTCCTCAAGTTTTGTTTCCAAGAAAAACAGGCTTAAGTACTTTATTCTGAAATGAAGTTTTATATTCTGATATTCTGTGTAAAGATGTTTGTACTCCTCGCTCTTTTCTAAATTTCTGTTTTATTCTTTCTTTTTATTTCTTTCCATGTGAAAACTAAAACCTGCAGTTTCATTCTGGAGCAGAAATCAGTAGCCCAAATTTTAACAGCCCAGAAGTTATCCACCCTAGCTAATTCTTCCCTGCAACCCTTTCTAATCTTCCCTGTTCTCCTGCTCCCTCTCTGAGATTCCAGAGGAAAAATAAGCAGGTGCTAATAGAAAATCTGCTCTCCTGAATGTTTTTCTAGCAGAACGTCCAAGTGGATTTGCTGCTGGGTAGCTCCTGAAAGCTGTGGTGTTGAGAAGAAATCAGTTTGACCTCCTGGGTCGGTGCTAATGCTTGTTGGGATTAGCAGTCTAGTAAAATGAAACTAATATTTGAAGATGTCTGTACAATGACCTCGCTGACAAGAAGTACATAAATCACATGGAAAATCCTTATGCTATTTTCATCCTGTGATCTGTTTGGATTTTTTTTTTTCATGAAAATGATTAAAACTGTAAGGAAGCCTGAACCTTTGCATAGAAACTTGCTGGTTGCATTGGCTTCTCAGGAGGACTCTTTAGCTTCTGAACATAAGCATAATTTACCTTGCATGCCATACCTTTTCTGACCTTGCAAGTTTATGCCCTGATTTCTGAGCTGGGAATACGCCTTCCCCCATGGTTCTTTGTCAGTTAAGTCCAGTGATTAGCTTATGTCAAACTTCTGTGGCTTATAAAGGAGGGGGAAAAGTGTTCGTAATGGAAATTGTCATTCCAATGGAGGAAATTTTTAGAAGACACTGCCTTTGGTACAGAATTAAAGCATTGCTTTAATTGAAAGTCTCATTAAACTTGAGAACAGTGAAAACCTGAAGCAGAAGTGAGTCCCTTTTGCTCACTTTCTGGCTGCAGCAGGTCTTTGAGGATTGCAAGGGAAAGAGTGTAGTGACAATAAGATGAAATTAATATGTGTTGGTCATTGAGAACCAAAACTAGTAACTACTGCTCCCCTTGCTGGTATGGTGATTCATGTTCTGGGAACATGAACAGTGCCCTCCACTGCACTAGCTGACTTTAACTTCAAGTGGACTGTTCACAAACTTACCTACTTAGCATAACTGCCCAGCTGGCAGCATACTCAGAGTGCAGAATATAAAGCTAATTCTGCTTGTGCATGCTTTTGAGTCATTCAGCTTAATAGATTCCAGTAGTGTTCTGAGCTCTTTATAGAGCCAATTAGTGTTAGTGAAAAGTGAAAGCTTCAAAACTTAAGAATTTGTCTTTGAAAAATTGTTGACATTATGTGAATTCTTAACAGTATCACCTGAGTAGCAAGTGCAGCAGCTGTACACTGGTCTAATTATGTTTTTCAGGCCAGGTGTGGAAAAACAAAGTATCAAAAGCTCATATGTTTTAATGAGTAAATCTTCTTCTAATCTTGTATTTACTCGTCCTGTGGGCTGAAATTAAAGGGTAACCTTTCTTTATTCTGGATTCTGTCTGATCCCCTCCTTGTTTAATTTGGACATGTCTGTTTTACAGATTCAGCTGTTGCTATTGGACTGCATGTGGCTGCACATACTCAGTGTCTGTCATATCTATATCACTGGGCAGACATTCCTATCAAAGGAGGAGTCCTTAATTAATGGATCCGGTATTGAAATACAGAGACTTTTGTGGAGACAGTAGCAGTAAAGTCTTTGATATGACAGAGAATGAGGGCTCCACTGAAATCCAGCTTTCCCTTTGGAAAGACATAGTTGGAAATATATAGGGGACAAGATGATACTGATGGTTTGAAAAATTGTGCTTAGAGGCAAAGCAAGTAATAACTGGTAAACCTGTGTATGTCATGTTATCTGGTGTTTAATTATAGCTGTGGAAAAACTCATAAGTGAGCGGCACCTTACCTAGACCCGGGAGAGAGCATGGAACAGATAATATGGACAAAAGTAAAACAGAGTTTCTCAAAAAGGAATTTTAAACAAGAGGTAATCAAAATAAGCCTTAAAATTAAGTATTGCCATTCCATTTTGTTCTCTAGTTATGAGAGATACTATTTATTACTTAGAGGATCTTTTTCTTGCATTTTCTGACCTTTTTCGAAGCTAAATCCTTCTAAGCATTGAAACTTTAGTTCCTGGATTGTTAAGAAGGTCTCACAGGAACTGTCATGAGCTGAATGCTGTGATGACCTGTGTCTATCAGCTATAGGGTGATAATGCATCTACTCAGACACAGTGGAGGTCATGTGTATGCATGCTGTTATATGAGGAGGTCATATGCTAAAAAGACAAGAAAATGACAGTCCTGCAAAAGGTTATTCTTTCAGGAATTTGTGTTACGAGTCTTTTTAGTGTATCCTGACAAACCTCTGTGAGCTGACAGAAGCAGTGACATAAGAATTCTTAAATACCATGTTGAATGATAGAGTACTCATGTATAATGATCTCTTGTGGTAGATTTAGTATTTTTCATTCATTCTTTTTTTGTCTCATGAAGAGATCAGGAAACTAAAGATATTATTTTGGAACTCCATCTTTACTCAAAATTTTTATAGACTGAAATGTAAGGTACTTACTACGACTTATTTTCTTGCATGCAAGCTCATTGCATCTGACACAAATTTTGGAAAATGGTTTATAATGAAGCTGAATCATCACTTGCTTGCACAAACTTTTTTTAATATAAAATATATCTGTTGGAAAAAATGTTTTTTAAGGGGCAGTGCATAAAGACATAATGATTTCTGAGGTTTGAGGGTGTTTTTTGGCCACCTAGACTTTTCACTGAAAAAGGAAAGTCTTCAGTTGAAGCTATAACAAACTTTCAGTGATAAATGAAAAATACAGTGATGATTGTGCTGGTTATTGAGCATTAGGTGTGCTTGAAAGCTGAGTATAGCTTACACTCAAACAAGCATGCTTTCATTATCTTGGACTCTCCTGAATCATATTTGGTTGGCTGTTACCTTATGTTAAAGAGATTTTCTTTGATTTGGGATCTGGTAAGACTCAGAACAAAGAATAAGACAAAAAAGCATTTGAAAGCATAATCAACCTCTATTCTTGTGAGTGAAAAAAAAAGATAAGCTCCCACTGTTAAATATAACATCTTATTATTAGATATACAATGAAGCCAGCTATATGAAAGGCAAATTGTTAAAACATGCAGTTATTAAATAATCTGTTACTGTTTTCCCATATTTGAAATAATTAAAGGTTCTGATTTCTTTATCTGTGCTTTTCTGCATTGTCTTTGATTAGTTGTTTCTATATTTTGTGAAATGTTGTCTTTTCTCAAATCAGGTTGCAGTAATTATTGATTTTTGCACTGCTCTTTGTGCATTACTCAAGCACCTGGTGCGTGCTGAATGCTTATATAGAGAACGTGTGTCCTCTCTGAAGAGCTGACTGTAAAAAGGCCTTGATCCTGGGAGCACTGAAGGATGCAGGTGTCTTTTGGCAGATGAGTAATCCCTCCCTGACCAAAGTACTACTTGCGTAGGTTTCACTCTGTTGAATTAAGGGAAAAAACGCTGGTACGTTGTGCCATGAGTCCTAAATGAGAAGTAAAAAGGCTAAATATTTACATTTGTGTTATACATACTCTGTTTTCTGCCTGCTTAATTTAGTCCAAGATGTAAATCTGCATGTGTTTCAGGGGGAGGGGGGTGGTGGTGTTTGGTGTTGGTTGGTTTGGTTTGCAGTAGTTGTTTTTTTGTTTTTGTTGGTTTGTTTGGGTTTTTTTTTTTTGCATACCCTACTGAATGTGGAGATTGAGAGGGATTTGGTTTAGGGGTTTCATTGTTCAAGTTTTTAATCAATTAATGCATTTCTTTTTCCCTAATAATTGACAATATTGAATCCTGCAGATCTATGTAATGATAAGAAATCCTAGGGAATTTTGTGGTGAACTTTCAGAAGGCATAAAGCCATTGTCAGATGCAAGTTGTCATTCTCCATTCCTTCTTTTCTAAAGAGGGGAAGAGGTGTTGTGTCATTGCCTGTATCAATGGGTAAATTAATAGCTTCTTTTTAAGTGTTTTGATGCAGTAATTAATGTCACTTCAGGTCAAAGTTTCAAGTCTTGGCAACCCTGCAGTTCAGTAATGTTTTGAAGCTGTCTGGGGTCACAGGAAGAGCCATGGTCACAGGATGGATAAAAGAGGTTGCTGTTGGTGCTGACCTGTGCGCTTGCACATGCTCTGGATCTCCGCTGTGCATAAGCACAGGGCACCCACAGCGAATTGTGTGACTGGTTTGAGCTCCTGTGTGCACTCCCTGTGCATAGGCATGTGTGTATTTACCATGAGAAATCCTAGACAGAAGTATGGTAGCCCCAGTCTTCCTGCCCTAAATCAGCACTAGGATCTCCAGAGCCACAGAATTACTGGCATTATCCATGCGACTTTCCTGTGTGCTGCTGGCTGCACAGGCTGGCCTGCCTTGCCTGTGGAGAGCTTGGGATAAACCTCTGATATCTCTAAAACAAAACACCATGTTTTTGTCAGTGATGAGAGTAATTATTTTCAATTCAGTTTATAAAAGGGACCTGGCTTCATGTAAAATATTTACTCAAAAGGTAAGGTCCTCTTTGGCAGTGCAGTTAAGCCCACACCATGGCCAGCTGTCCTGGAAGGACACAGACCTGCCATTGTGCTCCTGCATGCTTCCAGCATCTCAGGTTCTGAAGCTCATCCAGATTCTCAGGGGTCAATTCAGAGGAGCTAAAGCAGCAGAAAATGTGTATATGTAGAGTATCTCCTCTGTTGCTTGGACCAATTTGTTGTAAGCTCCCCAGCAAAAGGCAAGAGAAAGTGTTGAGAGAAAGGAAGAGGGAAGGAGACAGAGCATGGGAACCCCTTTATCAGTATCAACAGGGCATTATAATGTCAAACCTTACCACTGTAATGATCATAACTGGTCAGTGGCATGGATGCCCATCGGTGCATCAGCAGATGGTGTTCTGTGATGAGGCACGGAGATGTAACAGGATAATCCTGTATTTAAATCCTGTTCATAACTCTATCACAGACTTGCTGAGAGGCCTTGAGCAAGCAGCTTCTCACCTCATGGAGTTTCTCCAATTAAAGTGATGATCACATTGCCTTCTTATCGACAGCTGTGATTCGGGTGCTTAGACGTCCTCTGGTAGGGAACATTATGAAAGTAAAACTATAAAGTGCAGCACTCTAAATATGGAAAATTAGTTAAAAGATGCTAATTTTCTGTACTTCAATATTGCTTGGACCTACAGGCTTTAAAAAAAAAAATGGAGCTTTCTTTTAATTAAAATTAAAGCTTCATTACTCCTGAGTACATAAGAGCTCAATATGAAAATATCATTGCTATTCAGAACTACCATAATCTATTGTAAGTCATCTGTGAATCATCACTAATTAACAAGGTGCTCTATTACAGGGCTTTCTGAATAATGGCAGGCTATTCATTGCAACCCTCTAAGCTAAAGCCTATTAGCTTTTCATTATCTCAATTACTTTTTATATTCTGGAAGAACTGTTTATGGGGTTTGCCTGACAAAAAACTCCAAAAAAGCAAAGTTGCACTGGAAAATAAGGGTGTGAAGTTTGCCTCCCAACTCTCCAAAAAGGATATGCAGATTCCTTTAAATATCTAGAAATCAAAGTTGACATAAAGTTTTTGTGAACTCTTGATGTACAAGCCGTAGACCCACTGTTTATTTTCAGGTGGTATCATCAGAAGGTGGGCTAAGTTTGAGAGGCAAGTACAAGTAGTGAAGAAAGGAAAAGCATCTATGTTTCAAGCTGAGAGCAAAAATGTGCAACATACCACATTCAGTGTGACTTCATAAATTCCCTAAAAGTCAACTTACTGAATCTTATAATGCATGAGGGAGGAAAGAAAAATAAGTATGTATTTTCTACATCTAGAAATTTTAAATAGTAGATTTGAGCTGCTAATAGCAAGTTGTCCACAAAGCTGACATATATTTTCTTTAGCAGTATCAGATAATTTGAAAAATTCAAACCCAGCTTAACATGATTTCAGCAATCAACATTTCATGTGTGCCTGGTGATGTGGGGATAAGAGAGTGGGAAGGATACTTATGGAAGTGTTTGTGAGGAAAGTATTTACCATGAAGGATAAAGGGTCTGATCTGCAGAAGCAATGACCCTTTGGTCACTGGAGGCTTAAGGCAACTGCACACCCTCTGTGACCCATTTGGTAGCTGCCAGCTTCAGATGTACATACATACATATGTTGTTCTTTTATTTTCCAAACTATGTTTGCCAAATCCTCATGGTATTGTTCACAAATGTTCTCAAGTTTTTCTGAAACTTTACAACACATTTTGCAAATGTCTATTTTGACTGCCGTGTCGTGCATATTTTTCAGAAATACCATTTTAACCAGCTCTGACTTAAGAGTGCTCTACTGAGCCACTGGCTTTGAAACTTCAAAGTTTTAAGAGCAATTTAAGAATTGTACATTTATCTAAGAAATACTAGATGATATTATTGTCCTGCAATTGCTTAGCTTCATTTTATTTCAAATAAAAATCCCCAGGAAGTATCCAAACAACACTCACATCAGGGTTAGGGGAAAATTCAGATTATGCATTAGTGGTTGAGAGGGGGAAGTTTCTCCCAGCAGTGTTGGAGTTGTGACCAAAACAAGCTATGTTCCAAGTTAATACTATGCTGAAAATTTATGGTTATTTATCAAGGGAAGAAAACAGAGTCATAGAATGGTTTGGGTTGGAAGGCACCTTAAAAATCCTATAGTTCCAGCCCCCTGCTATGGGCAGGAGTGCCACCCACTAGATCAGGAGCCTAGGGACTCATCCAACCTGGCATTGGACGCTTGCAGGGATGAGGGAACCACTTCCCTGGGCAAGCTCTTCCTGTGTCTTATCACCTTCTGAGTAAAGAATTTCCTCCTAACATCTAACCTAAATAGTCCCTCTTTTAATTTAAAACCATTTCCCTTTGTCCTATCACTATCTGCTTAAGTAAAAAGCCACTCCTTTTATCATCAGCCCTCTTTAGGTACTGGAAGGCTGCTGTTAAGTCTCCCCTGAGTCTTCTCTTCTTCAGGCTGAACAACCCCAGCTCTCTCAGCCTTTGTAGAACAAGTGCTTCAGATCTCTTAGTGGCCCTCCTCTGGACTTACTCCAAGAATTCCATTTCCTTCTTATGTTGGAGGATCCAAAGAAGGGATCAGAGAGCTTTCTGTCTTATCCTGTTGAGTACACAACAGGTTTAGCAATCCCAGTTAGAGTACACCACCAAGGAATTCTGGCTAAATTTCCTGCTCAATTTTCAGGGCAACTATGAATTACAAATTTGAAATAGTAATGGAAAAATTGAAGGAAATCCTAAACTATTTCTTATGATGAAGAACTACTAATTAATGCTACTACTGAGGCTCCAGTAAAAGTTTTTCTGTTCATGACATCTACAAGGAAGATAGACATGATCAAGTCTAGGACAGGGATGTGTATCGGGACACAAGCAGGGAGAGATGGTTGAGTGAGTGGAGGCCAAAATCTCACTCTCATTTAGCATAGCTAAGTCAAAACTGGGAGGAGATACAATAACCCTTTAAAAACCAATCTGCCTGGAAAGGTGCTGGTGTAAGAGCAAAAGGGTTTAGCTGTGGTGCCTCTAAGGTAGGCACTAAAGTGAATGGGAAGGTGAGTTTGTAGACAGGCTCCCAATGAGTCCAAGTACTGAAAACATAAATAACTGTATGGTGATTTTGTGATGGCATTAAAACAACTTCATAGGAGTTTAAGAATGCTGTGTGATGGCTGCCTGCCTGACATCCATGTTGCATTTGATAGTGGTTCTCAAATTCACTGAGCAATGTGCATCAAACACATCCCAACTGTACAGTTCAGATCATGCCATTTGCATTCACTCAGGTGTCTCAGGCCTGTAGCACCCAACCTGAACTCAAATTCTGCATATGTGCTAGCATAAATACTACAAACCTACAGAGATTTGTGAAAGGTGCATACTTGTGTGTGCAGTTATATGGTTCTAGGAGAACATGGAGTTGTCTGACAGGGAAAGTATTAGCAGCCATAGAAGATTAAATCAAGTAAGTGCCAGAAAATACTGTTCAGAAAATCAATTAAAGTGGTGCTAGTTAACACCACTAGAATCTGCAGTCTTAGTTCTGTACTGCCCTCTCAGTGGTTGCTCTTCTGCGCTAAAGGGGAGCCTGGTCAGTTCTAGTAGGGTTCTTGGCTTTAAACAGCCCTCTGAATTTCTGCTGTGCAGCTGTAGGTTACTTTCTCACACGTTTTGGGAACACGTTTTGTTCCTTTTAAACAATCCAAGAACCTTTTATAGAGTCAACCTTTTGGAAAGCACATAATCTCAAAGCATAATTCCAAGTTTTGTATGTTTTTAACCAATTCACTTCGGCTAGTTTTACAACAAAGAAAAATACTTCAGGACATTTTAAAATGTTCTTTCTATACCAGAGCTGTTACCTTAACCTTCACTGGGATCGAAAGGATAGCTTGATGTGTCCTCGCTGGTTCAGTGATTCCAGTTTTGCCGGGCCAGGCAGCTGCAGAGTGCCAGTTTTGTAACTGGGAAGCCAGGAGGCTGTGTTGGCATAACCATCCCTGCCAACAGAGGAGGCAGAGCCACCTCACAAGCACACATTCCTGACCCCACCACTGGAAAAAAATATTGAGTAGGCACTGATATTTGTTTAGTGAATCAGATTAGGGAACTGAACTGGTTTAAAATTAGCATTCTTCGGTGGTTTTTGGCCCAGTTTTAATTTGGACTAGTTCTCCAGTTTGGTTCATTCTGTGGCTGTGGGAACGCTTGTGCTAACAGAGGGGAGGAAGAAGAAAATGATGGTCTGGAGACGGCAGAGTGAGGCCACAAGAGAGGGCTTATGCCAAGACTAATGACACTCCTCTAATGAGCCAGAATCTTTTTGTATAAATTACAGCAAACCTCTACACAGCCTCCAAACCCATATGTATCTCTGAGAGAAGCAGGTGGCTTTAGCTCCACTGCTCCTTCCCATTAAGAACTTATTTCAGTGCCTGTTTCCCAGCATCTCTTGTAGGTGCACCCATCTCACAGCAGGTTAACTGTGCCAGGGCAGTTGTATTTTCTTCAGTGAAATCATACAAGCATTTAGGTTGGAAAAGGCCTCTTAGATCATTGAGCCTAATCATTAACCTGGTACTGCCAAGTCCACTACTAAACCATGTCCCTAACTGCCGTATTTACACATCTTCTAAATACTTTGAGGGATGGTGCCTCAACCACTTATCTTGGCAACTTGCTCCCATGCTTGACAACAATTTTTGTGAAGAAACTTTTCCTAATACCTGATCTGAACCTCCCCTGGGCAGAGCTTGAGGCCATTTTCTACTATTCTATTGCTAGTTGCCTGGGAGAAGAGACCATACGACCTCCTTTCTTCAGGTAGTTGTAAAGAGCAGTAAAATCTCCCCTGAATATCCTTTTCTCCAGGCTAAACATCCCCAGCTCCCTCAGCCAGTCTTCACAGGACTTGTGCTCCTGACCCTTCTCCAGCTCTGTTGCCCTTCTTTGGACTCACTCTAGCACCTCGATGTCCTTGCCCAAAACTGAACACAGGATTTGAGGTGTGGCCTCACCAGGGCTGAGTACAAAACTCCTCACCCTGCTGGTCACCCTATTCTTGATACAAGCCATTGCCCTTCTTGGCCATCTGGGCACAGGCTGGCTTATGTCCAGCTGGCTGTCCCGCAGCACCCTCAGGTCCTTTTCCACCAGGCAACTTTCCAGCTGTTTGTCCCAAAGCCTGTAGCACTGCAACGTATCAACACCTGACTTGCTGGCATTTGATGTGAACTTGATGGGTATGCACTCAATCCCCTCATCCAAATCATCAATAAAGATATTAAATAGGATTAGCCCCAATACTGAGCTATGGGAGACACCACTGGTGACCAGACACCAACTGGATGTTTCAACTCTGATGTTTCCCATGTATTACTATGACTCCAGAATTCAGTAGATTTTAAAACCTTGTGTGCTAGAAGACACATAATAATAGTTCAAAACTCAGTTATGCTGCTAAAAGCACTTTTTTTCCATCTTTATATTACTAGTCTAAGCATTATTATGTGACAGGTACAGCCCCCTGAATATCCCTTTATGATGTGTTCTCTCTCGTATTCTTGCATGTTTTTGGATCTTCTGAAGCCCAGAGATGTGCCATAAAATGGTCCCTAAAATCAACTTTTTTTTAATTGTTATTTTTTATTATTTCAACTTTCTTGAGTTAAGAGGAGTGAGTTAAGCATTTGAAGAGAAGATCTGGGGGAATAGGAAGTACAAATAGATGAGGAGAGGACTCTGGAGTGAAGGAAGGGACTAAATATGTAAATATTAAGAACACAGTAAAATCATGGTGATAAATAAATTTTTCAGTCCCCAAGGCATACAATAGCAAGGCTCTGCTGTGCCTTTTTGAAATGCTCCTTGATGTCCTTGCTTGCAGTTCCTAAGCAGCCCAACTAAAGCAGGATGCCCTTGAAAAGGTCTTTGGTAGCTGCAAAAACACTCTTTTGTCTGTGATGATGGGAGGGAGAACCTTGTTACAAGTCGGTCTAGTAGCTGCATTATTTATTCCTCTTATCTGACACATACATCCATTTTCTCCTTTGGGAGTTGAAGCAAAAGAAAAATCTCAGTCTCCTAATAGGTAGATATTCTGTCCCACATCACTGTGCATGGTAAAATTTCATATCAGATGGTAAAGGAAGTATCAGAACATGAAACCAGATCCCAGTAGTGTATTAGGGCAAAGGTGTCACATTTCAGTGAATGTATATGGTGTGAATCACGCACTCTACGCTGCAAGCTTTATGAATTTGAGATGACTTCTTTCTGACATCAACAGAAGTTTATGGTTCATGGTTATGTAAGTGGTTCTTACAGAATTTTTCATTGGTTCAAAAAAAAAATTGGAGTCAAATATCAGCATTGCTGGTGAAGTAATGAATTTAATATTTGTGTTGTATGTTAAAAGATGTTTAATTTTGTTTGAAGAATGTTACTGTATTTAGGTAGACAATATCACTTAGGAAGAGATTTATAACATTTTGGCCACAACTGTACATTTTCCCCATTGCACACTAAGTAGGACAGCAGAAGTTCAGTAGGATTTTAATCTGTATATTGAAGTGTATGAATAAGTATTTGAACTTTTATTAAATGGCATGGCTTACTTTATGATGTGCAATTAATTCTATTTTAATCTCTAGTTGATGAAAAACAGATAAAACTGCTAGCTTTGTGTTGTGCATATGGGGAATTAGATTTTTGTTTCATTTGTGTTATACATAGTGTTGCTTATTTCTCTGTATGTCTCATGTCAGGGTTATTTCAGAATTTGAAAAGATATATGAAATTCACAGAAAGATTTCAAATTGACTTAATATGATGAGTTGCCTTTTTTTTTGTATTGTCCATTAGGTTTATCAAGAATTTGGATGTTGAATATTCCACATGTGCTCTTTATAACTAATTTTGCACACATGTTAGATGAGTGGGAAGACATAGACCAGGTGTTGAAATTTCTTGCAGATATTTGTTGAAGCATCAGCCAGGAAGACTCCCTTCCCGTGTGGGCAGGCTCAGTTATGCAGAAAGAACCTCATGCACTTCCTGCTGCCTGGTGACTTACTTAGGTGAGAGAAGTGGCACTACACTTAAGGGAAGGTGACACTTTGTGTATCTAAAATTAAATAAGGAAAAGATCATCTAGCATATTAAATATATCCAAATAATAGTGCAGTCTCGTGACAACAATCAGTCCTAAACTGAGACATTTGTATGCCTTGTCTTTCTTGCCTTTACTTAAGACTCTTTCCCTGGGCTGTGGTGCCTGTCTCTGGACCCACATGGTCCTCGTGGTAAGGAGAGCGCTGTTGTTCCCTTTGTGTCCTTGGACAGCTCTTGCTTGGGTGGAGGCCACTTTGCTCTGATCCTAAGTGAGCTGCCCACACATACATCTCTACAGCTAAATGCTGCTGTGAGCTTACAGATAAGCAGCCCAGGGCATGTGGGTCTTTTCAAAGCAGCTCTAAAGCTCAGGTTTTTTTTTTTTCTTCACGATGCCGCAAACTTTAGAGGAAATGCTAACATAGTAGTTGGTTAGTACTGTTTCCACATCCTGCTCAGTTTCTGATATTGTGAAATCCTGATGAAAATTTCTTTAGCTTTACTATAAAAAGTGCACAGAAGATGTGTTTAATACTGATTTTAATTTGTCTGCAGTAAAATAAGGCCTTAGACTATATTTTTCTGGATGAATTAAGAAATCATTATGTGTCTTTGCAAATACCAAATGGAATCCAACTAACTTTTTGAGGGTTAAAATGATTTTGTGGTTTTTTTTTTCAGTCACACTTCCTGTGTTGCTGCATTAGACACAGAATTTAGACCTTTTTTTCTCTGGCTATTTCTTCAGCTTCTATTTCAGAAACAGGCAGGGATAGATGTGCCTGTAATCTCGAGTTAAGTACTGTGACCAAATTAGTTTAAAGCAGTCCTTCAAAAATTGTCTAAAAAGCTGTACAAGTCCAACAAGAAGGAAACGAATGCTAAAGATTTCAAGAGTGATTACTGAATTTTTTATTTATGAATCTCATTTTATTGTGTCTGACATGAAGTAGGTGTTCATACAACATTAAGCCCAATTTCCAGTGAGTGTTAGGTACGTAACATATTTTGAAAATATTCTATATGTCATTTGTTCTGCTAGATGTAATGCCTACCAAGGTAAATTTGCATGTCCCATTGGTTTATTCTTTGACATTACTCACAGTTAATCTGTTTCTGTAAATAAACCTCACAAATATGTGACAGCTATTCAACTGAAATTTTGGCTGTGAACACATAATATTAATCACTGCGTTTTATCTGGAAGAGCTCTTATGCAGTGGCAGAATCCTCCAGCCCTGTTTTATGGAAGGAGATTTGAACCAGAGTTGTTTCTCTGCATTGCAGTGCAGGTGCAAACCTTTAGGGTCCTGAGTTTACATACCCACTTGTCAGAGTGCACTCTGTCTCCTTTCTGGCTAAAAATACCAGGAGGTGTTTCCTTCATTGGGGACAGGAGATGTCGCTTGGGAAGAATAAGAGAAAAACAGTGCAATCCATGCCCCCATTCTGATAGAGGATCCAGGATGTGGCTGGATCTTGTGCATGCCCTGGAGCTAGACATAGCTAGAGAGTTTAAGGTTCTTCAAGGTCGTACAAATAGTTTCAGATATAGAAGAAGGATATTAATTCAGGTCACTCAGCTCAACTAAATATGATGCTTTTCGTATGCCTAGTTAACTTTTGTACCTCATGTGTGTGGTTTTATTAAATAATTGAAGGAAAAAAATTTACCTAAAATTGGTACTTTCCTGCATAAATTTGCAAGCCCTATTATCCACTTTTCTGTTTCTCAGGGTTTCAGTGGCAAAGAGTGGTCTGGCTTTTCTGCTCACTGCAGTGTTAGCTTGCTCTATTGATGATTATTAGAAGTAGAAATGCTGGCTCCAGTAAATGTTCTATGCACTATTTCTCCTGTTAGGTGTAGGATATCTTTCAGAGCCTATTAAAGGAAAATTCCCTATTAGCAGATTTCTAAAAAATGCCTCTCTTTTTAATATTGTTCATGGCTCATCTGTATAAACAGTAAACATATGCTGTGCATAATGAAATTCCTCCATCCAATTTTCTATTGTATAATTGCTCAAAGTGATATTCATAAATATTCATGTAATAAGACTGTTCATACTTCAGTTAATAAGTAGCATCCTTCCTTCCAGAAAACTTCCAGTCCTTTATAGGAGAAAAGTATGATTTTCTGATTGTTCAAAGGAAAGAAAGAAGAATTATATTTCTATCATGTTGGAGTAGAAGCTTATGTAATATAAAAGAGATTGGATTTTTGGGTTCTTTGTCTTATATTTCTATCTAAGCCACCAAAATCCAAAAAGACTGGTATATAGTATCAGCCGAGAAAGTAAAATACTCAGTGATGTCACTAAAAAACAAAAGAAGAAAATTGAGGCTGGTACTCTTCCATGAAGATTCTAGGCCTTGTAACCTCCATCCCAAAAGTAGTCCAGAGCTGACTGACGTGTGTGGCCAGTGAAGCTGTTGCACGTTCCTGTGAGCCTGTAAGGAGCCAAGCACATATGGGAGCAGTCAGTACAGCAGCTGTGACACTTGCCAATCTGATGCTCAAGCACTAACACAAGATGCTTTTGGGAGAGTTAAAAAGGCATTTTAAGACATTTTGTCATCTGGTGAAAACTCAGTCAAATCTTGTTCTTTTCTGGAACTATTATTTCTGCAGCACTCGTGGGTCTCCCTGAGCAAATAAGAACCAGGCATATTTCCTCATAGTGCAGCTCATTTGGTTGTCTGAAAGTTACACTATAATGTGACTGGAGGGTGCTTAGGAGGGACCAAGGAAGATTTTTTAGGCAACTGAACCAAGGAGACCTCAATGGCTTAAAGCTGTGTCAGGGGAGATTTAGCTTGTATATTAGGAAAAGGTTTTTCACCCAGAGGGTGTTTGGGCACTGGAACAGGCTCCCCAGGGAAGTGATCACAGCACCAGCCTGACAGAGTTCAAGAAGCATTTGGACGACTTTCTCAGGCACATAGTGGAATTCTTGGGCTGTCACATGCAGGGCCTGGAGTTAGACTCAGTAATCCTTGTGGATCCCTTTCAACTTGGGATATTATACGATTCTTCTGCACCAGCAGGGCACAGAGATGGTTCACCCTCTTAGTGCCACTGAGTAATTTTTTTTCGATCTTACTGTTTATGTAGTCTATTGAAAACTCTTCAGAACTTTTGTCTCCATCTAAGCTGCTCACATCCCTCCAAAATAGTGATTTCAGATCTATCAAGAATTTATT
This sequence comes from Erpornis zantholeuca, assembly GCA_013400515.1. Classification (NCBI taxonomy): domain Eukaryota; kingdom Metazoa; phylum Chordata; class Aves; order Passeriformes; family Timaliidae; genus Erpornis; species Erpornis zantholeuca. The sequence goes on along the minus strand of VZTN01035312.1, from coordinate 38,301 downwards.
TTGATGCCCATTTTTAGGAATATTTGATGGTGTTGAATGGAATCCACTAATATCCCCATATTGAGCAAAACAGGTCTTTTTTAGTCATTCTCTCCTGTGGTTGCTGCACTTCTATTTCTACTATTTACTTTTCATATAATTGCCAGTGTGTTTAATGGTGCTTTTAGCAACAAGGGAATTACCTATCTGTGGGTATAAGAGGTACTCTGCTTTTGTCCAGGGGTCTTGAGGTTACAAGTGCAAGTTTAAACAGGCATCATAAGGTTGTTATATTTCTCTTGGGATTAGAGAAGCCTGTGTCCTGCCAGTACATTGGACCCAGTTAAACAGGATATATGATTTTGCTTTCTCCTTCCTTCTGAGCAGTGATTTTAATTTGCAAGATGGCTAAAGGGGCCTGCACCTCCACTAGAATAATCCATATATGAAAAGGATCAAAATTACTGAAGCTTATACAGCAAGGAGATGAGACAAAGGGAAAAGCATTTTTTTTCCTATTTTGCTATCCCCTTATATCCCCATCCAGCCAACATTGTTGATCACTTGTCACTGCTGGTGAGAAGAATGTCTGAGATGGCATGTCACTGCCTGTATTCTGCAGTGCTGGCAGGGCAGTGTGCCTTTTTTAAAAGAGACAACTCCTGTGAAGTAAGTGTATGCTAAACAGGACAAGGTACTTAACTATGCACAGCAGCTGGAAAGGCTGAGACCCACGTTGGTACGTTGGTGTAATGAGAGCAAAGCCCAAGCACTTCTTTGGGCAAAGAAAGAAACATCAGTAAGAAAAATAGCCACCACACGAATTAATTGAGGAAACAAAAGCCACATGGCAATTTGTCCAGCATTGAAGATGAGGCAACAGCAATCACTGAAAGTCATGTACAATCTAACCACCGGGGGGAAAGTGTTACTTATTCAGCTGATTGGTGTCTCTTGGAAACATCTGCTCTTGCTCCCGAGTTTCTTTAATGAGAGCATAAATGGCACTGTGCAATTCACCTTTTCTGTAGCATTGTCTCTTGGGCCTCTATTGTGGAGGTCTCATTTTCCTTTTCTCTGCATGTTTTGTTCTGATAATCTTATTTGTTCTGTCCATGGTGTCTCTACTTCTGATGCTTTATTTCCCTCTGGATTTTTTTCTGGCTTTCTGATGGACTTACTGAGGAAGGATTGGTAATACTGATTGCATTTGCAAGGAAAATACTATCAATCCATAGTTTTTACTTTTGCAGTGATCCCTTAATTTACTCAAGCAGCAGAGTCACTCTGGGTTTGCTCATAAATTGTTGATTCACATAAAAAATTAGAAGGCCTAATTTCAGCATAGGGCCTGATGTTCTGTGTAATACAGGAATATAAAATTTCTCTTGGTAATTACATCATCCAGTTTGTGGTAGATATCTTGGACTTGCATGTCCTATCATTTAGAAATTGATGACTCATCTGGCATTGGCTACTGGAATCCTTCTCACTTGGGTGCTGTTCAGGCTGTTTTGCTGCCCCATGTTAATTTTCTAAGTCTGGGTCCTTCAGTCTGTTACTGCTCTTGGTATGGTCCATCTGTACACATGAGGAAAGGACCTTTAGCTTTCCTTAGGTATTAATTGGGAATTCTCCATTTATCTTTTAAAAATTCAAACCTGGGCTATGTAATATCTAATTTTGGTGATTCCTATTGGAGAGTTTGTCTTGAATCTTGGCTGTGAGCTTTTTGGTTTGAGGGTTATTTTCAGCCTTTTTCCAGCTGAAGTCAACTTTATTTTGCCATTAAGCTTGCTGGGAGGAGGAGCAGCCATGGTATTGTATTTATTTGTTTTGTTTTACAGCATATATGATTCTAGTTTTAAAAAGCATGTTTCAGAATACAGAGGAGTATTACTGGTTGATGCCAATGTGTCATATGTCCCCTCCACCCTTTTTGTTGTTTATTATTGTCTTAAACATAGATATTTGGGGATTTTTTTCTCCATCAACTTCCTCAGCAGTTAAAATTGCTCTGAGAAGAGAAGATAAATAACTTAAAGATGTGAATTTCTAAGTGAAGTTAATATTTCACATTGTAGATTGATCTGACTGCAGTATGTTTATAAGTGTTATGCTGAATGTTCCAACTGAGTCAAATTTATTTTTTTGGCTTGTACCTTTTATTAGAATCAGCATGAAAAGTTGTTATTGTCTGACTTATGTGAAAGTTTGAGTTAATGTTTTGGATGTCTCTTATTTGTTTTCTGAAGCAAAGTTCAATGTCTTGAAGCATGCCATGTGAAACTGTGGCAGAATTTGTTTTTCACATATCTATCCATATCCTTTAATTTTGCATGCACACATATTTTGTTTTATTTTTATTGTATTATTTTTATGTACATTTCTGCATCTCAGTTGCTTTTTCTTTTTTGCAGTCGGAATATATTCTGCATTATCTCTGCTGCTCGGCTGCCCAATAGAGCAAAGCTGGTTGGCTGTCCTTCCGTATTTAATCTCTAATCACCTGTCTGAAAGCAGAGTAAGAAAACAAGAGCATGCCTATTTCCAAGCCTTACTGTCTTGTCAGGAGTGTAAGAGAGTTACTGCCTGTCCCTGGGCATGGTGTTCAGTGTTATAGTCTAACATTTAGCATACAAGGCTAGTTTGTGCTCTGATGTGCACAATAAGTTGCCAATGCATTGTAATGGATTGTTTTAAAAATTTTACTTGTTTTTTCTGGTAAAGAAGAGCATTCTGAATGTAATAAGTGTACCTGATAGTTAGGTATTAAGTCATAGCCTGTGTCATTTTATTGGAAGTTCATTACAGCACAGGCACATTTAATGGTGACTGCACATCCCTGTATGTGAAATCACCACCAGCATAATGAGCAGGAAAGGCTGTGATAAATCTACCAGTCTGAATAGTAACAGGCACTCATATACTTCATATTTTTACACACAGCCTGTGTATTCAAAGCTGGGAAATTATCACCTCCTCTGCATTAATTAAGATGTCAGCGACCAGGGATGTTTCTATGACAGGAAGGGTTCAGGGACCTTACCCTGAACTTGACCAATTGCTATTTAAGGCTCAAGTGGCTTACACAGGTGGGAATGTGTGAGGCTGCCAAAAGCCTTTGCCAGCACAAAGCCTGGTCCAGCTTGTGTCAGGACACCTCTTTGCCAGGGAAAAGGCAGGACAGAAGAAGTAGCAGCAGCAGCTGTGTGGTGCATCAGGACAGGTGAGGGGAGGTCAAGTAATCAGCTGAGTGCCTGAGGCCTTTGGGACACTGCAGATTTTACTGCAGCAAGGTTGTGAGGAGACACAAAACTTGACTAGAAAGGCTGCATCAGCATGTAATTTTGGCATTGACCAACTAAATTGCCTTTTAGCCTGTTCATTGTTTCACCTGTGTATAGGCGTACTTATATACACCTGAGGTTTTCTTCTCAGACACTTGTCTCTGCTCCAGGATCTTTAGCTGGGGAGACAACAGAACTGTAATGGCAAAGGGCTCCTAGCCTTGGCATGGCTTGCACTGGGGCAGCACCGTGAAAGCAGCCTCCAAAGGTACCTTTGTATCAAGAAAAAACAAGAAAATTAGAGATGCAATCAGAAGGTATGCTGAGAAGGGAAAAGGAAAAGGAAAAAAGCAGACTGTCACTGTGCAACAGTTACCTTAGTGACTCAGTAATCCTTGTGCCAGGCACGGGAGAGTCAGGCTCTGTGAGATTATAGAACCCAGCATTAATGGTAGACTTTCCAATCTAACCTGCTTTTTAATAAAACCATGAATGCCAATTTTTGGGTTTTTTTGTTAATACTTTTCTGGCTATGTATAGACCACAGAGAGCTTTAGACAGAGAACCTGAGAACAAAGCAGATAGTGACAGGTATTGCTATCTGAGGTAGTTCACAGCACAGCCCAGAAATGCAATTAAAGCAAAATGCACCTCTCTTTTAGAGCAGATGGACTTGAGAGGTGTTGTCATTTAACCTCCAAGTCTTCTCAGGCTGTAGTGATGTCCACTGTCCCTGGGCTTACTTATCTAAGTCATTAATAAGTCATCAGAGCAATTCCCTTTTCATGTGAGGTTATGGGAGAAAGGCATGTCTGGGGGCTCCTTAGTAGTCAGAAAGGAAAGGCTGCCATTGGAAAGGAGTCTGAACTGTGTGCAATAGGTAGGGAAAGCTCTTTGGTCTCTGGATCACGCTGAGTTTTTGGAGAAAAGCTGACAAATGTGATTTTGTTGTGGGGAGGTGGGGGTGCAGCTGTAAGTCTGCTTGCCATGCTGCTCAAAATTACAGCCTGTAAATAGATGTACGTACTGAGCCTCCTAGAAGGGCTGTAGCTCTCTGCTGTAGTACAATAAGAATAGTAATACTTACCATTTAGATTGTGCTTTCTATTTTTAGAGCTGTACCAGTGTTATGTATTTTAATGTAAAGCGGGCGGGTGATTGTGAGCAGGATGGTAAGCTTTTCAATTTCGGGGGCGCGGGGAGGGGGCAGTGTTATTTTGCATACTCCCCGGAATAAAAGGAGACTCAAACGCTTCTATTCTGGCAGTGGGGGCACGACATCCTTCAGCTTTCTTCCAGGAGCGACTCTCACAGGGGAGCTGATTTCTTCTCGGATCTGACCACCACAGCCCTCAGTAATTATAGCAGCGTCTGAATTCTGAGCTAAAAACAGAAGTGCAGCATGTGCCTATTCCCCCATGTGATTCAGAAAGCAGGAAATTGAAAGAGCCTGACTGAGAGGAGAGGGAGTGCAAAGCAATAGACACATCCAATATTTGTCTGAAACCTGCTACGCCTGGGACGCAGGAGCTGTCATCTGCCGGCGCTGATTCTGCGTGCAGCCAGAGCAGAGCCTGATTGGGCGTAGTGGGACCGAAGGCAAGGGGGAGAGGCGGCGGGGAGAGAGTTGGGCTCGCCGCACCGAAATGTAAACAGTGGGGAGCGAGAGGGAGCCCAGCGCCTTCATGCTCCGGAGGGCACGCAGCTGGCTCCGGGCTGCCAGGGCTCCGGCTGCGCACCGCCGGCAGGGCTAGCTCTGCCCGGCTCGGTGAACGAAACCAGGCACTTCGGAGGATCTCCTGCCCGTGGATATAAATAGGGGGCAATCGGGATGCGCTAGCTTTCTCCGCCGGCGCCGCAGCTCCTTCGTGCTCCGCGCCGCAGCTGGGACAGGGCGATGGACATGAACATGAAGAAGTTCACAGTGCGTCGCTTCTTCTCGGTCTATCTCCGCAAGAAGTCTCGGTCAAAGAGCTCGAGCCTAAGTAGATTTGAGGTAAAATTCGCCTTAACTTTGTTAAATGTAGCAAATGCTTTTAGGTGCAGGTAACAGAGGTACGAGAGAATGCCCGCATTTACTGCTGTGATAAGTAGTTAAAGGTGCTCTTTCCCTGGAGGTGGTGATATTCTCACCTAATGTTCTTTGTTTCAGTGTAATTCAGTGCTTTTTCTCGGTAGTATTCAATACATTGCATAATATATTTAGTGTGTTGCCAAGAGTCCTTTTATCAGCCTTGCAGGGGAGGAGGAAGCTGGTTCAGGACATCATGAAGTTGTAGGAAATAATTACAGATCCACTTAAATTAGCACAAATGACACCACAGTTTGAAATAGCCTCATATTTTAGTCTTCCCCTGCACACATACCATTCTTTTTTAGTGCTGGATTTCCAAATAAATAATCAATTTGCTAGTGCCTTTCATATATATGTGGTATGGTAGGGATTCTCTTGTTTATTTCTCTATAGGTTCTCATGTTAGCACATATTTTTTGTATTTATCTTCTCTCCCATGCATCTCTCCTAGTATTTTTTTCATTTATTTTGTTTTAGGAGAAGTTGTTCTTTAGGAGCTTGGGGGACAATGTCAAATCAAACCTTTAACGATTTAGCAGTGTGGGGAGATGAAGGCAGTTCAAGTAGGAGGTATTAGCAGATTGGAATGTGTGAATGGGTTAGAACCCGGATTTCTGCCTGCCTTCCTCGAACCATTGTTCTTCAGCCCTATATTTGGAGCTGTGAATAGTCGGCAGGATGTGAGATCGATTGAATAGATGTCAGTTATATTTATGTTGTTCACTTTATCATTGCAGATGATCTGCAACCTCTGCATTAAAATAGAGGTAGATGGGGCCCGATTCCCTTCTGTCTCACATTTATTTTGTGCTGGAGTACTTCAATTGACCTCTGAGGAGTTCCTCTGATTTGCACCGGTACTCCCAGGAGGAGGATTAGTCTTATGCTATGTGAATACAATTTGAAATGTTATTCCCTTAGTGTCCTATTTAAAGCACCAGGTAATTGTTGGAACACAAAGTTCTTCATGTGTCATTGCTTAAACAGGACATGCTGAAAAGCCTAGTTTTTGACCTGTGTGTTTTATTGGTTTTTGTTTTCTTTCCTAACTATTTAAAATCAACTTTCTTGAAAAATGATCACGTAAGTTACCTAGTTTTATTTTCATCATCAAACAGACATGCCATGCATTTAAAACAAACTAATAACACTCTCCTTGAAATAGTCCAGTAGGACTGAGGGGAGAGATGGGGATACCTTTCCTTTCCCTGTTGTGTAGTCACAACCACGAAGTTTAAGCTAAGAATAAATGTTTCCTGTAACACACTGTAAATTCTCTACGCTCATGCTCCACCAGAGACGTCAGGAAGTAGACCTGGAGTTACACAAAGGAGTTCTGAGACAAATGATTGTCTTCACAGGCCACCAGTGTCAGGTTGGGATGTTGGGAGGGGAGTTGCTTTGGAGAGAGCAGAGCTCCACCAGACCTCATTACTATTCATTTGGCAGTGCCATAGTTTGGGTGAAACAGATTCCACCATACTAATTATTTACCTTACTGGATAATATAGTGTGAATGACCAGTACGACTCAGCATTTGTATCAGGCTAGAGTCTTCCTGCTTTTACTAAAAAAAAAAAAAAAAGATAAAGTCTTTGCTATCCCTTTGACTATCAATGTTAGATTTACTGGACTATCTCAATGATTAGGAAATAGTTTTCCCTTATATGAGTTGTATTGTAATGATTTTTTCTGATTTTAAATAATTTGCTTCAAGAAACAACCTGACAGATATGCTGTCACACATGTAGCTTCAGAGCATTTCATCCACTTCCCTCCTTTTTCCCCTGGCTTGTCAGTAATGACCAACTTGATGCAAAGCGACTCAATATTATAATGGAGTGGAGAATAGGGGCTATTCCAGCTATGAAGAAAAAGTGATTCATAAAATCTGTTCGGCTATTTAAGTGTGAAAATCATCAGAGATGTTTCTTTTTTGGTGGGGGGGAGTGTCAGACACAACCAAACATGAACATCAAGCCTCCACTGTGGCTTTTATCCCTGAGTATTTCTGTGTATAAATTTGCAATTGCAGGCTAACAAATGCTTGTCAGACAAACAGAAAGTGTAAGGAAGCCGTTTGGTAGATGGTTTTTTAGAAGTACGAATATTCCTCATCCTAATAGGTAGATGTTTTTGAAGATGCAGCAAAAAGGTACAGGTCGTTACAACATGGAATGAGTAAAAGAAAAATAAATGAAAGAAATTTGGAGAAAACACATGGGGCATTGCTTAGCTTAGTGTGCATTAGCTAATGTACCTGGCAGAAAGTGTGTTGCACAGTGTCATTTGAAATGTGGAAGGGAACTGCCTTTGCTAGGTTGTGTGTGATTTCTGTTATGTTGATCTTCTGGCAAGTTGGGAAGGAGGGTTGAAGGGTTCAAGATAGATACTCCTAGGCTCAAGCATTTAATATATTTAAAATACCCTTATTAGAGTAGATTCAAAATAATACAATATTAGTTATTAATATCATGATTAATTACTTCTTCTGCTGTGGTATTCTACACTTTAAATTCACTTGTAATAAGATCCATAGCTTACAGAGTCAGGATACAGATGCAGAAAAGAACTTAGCAAATCACAGCTTGTAACCTGGCCTTTACTTAGTTGTTTCAGATGCCAATGCCATTGCTATAGCTGAAACAACAAGATCATCACTTGTGTAAATAGCTGGGTTTCACACTTTGTCCTGCTAAAAGAGGCCGAGTGCACTCTGGTAAATGAGATGGTATTAGGGTTTAATTTCGTCTTGCCTAAAATGCACGCCCTTTTTAGTATTCTGGAAAAACCTGGCTGAAATTTGAATTTATTTGGCTACAGTTTAGGGGTTTCAGATTATATCATTTTTCAGTATGGCCTGCATTGCCCTTCATTTATAAGGTATCTAGTGATGTAATTTTATTGACTGTACAGAGCCAAGTTTTGCCCTTCTGCATGCACAGAGTTCTGATTGAAGTCAGCTGAAAATCCAGCAAAGTCAATGGGAACTGCATGTGTGCATCTGAGAAAGTGCTTTGTTTATGGTTCTTGCTGAGTGTTGATGAACATGAATGTGAAACCATCAGGATAAAGTGTGCACAGTGTGGATCTGCTAAAGACTTTGGGACCCAGTGGAATGCATCGTATGGCAGTGAGCAATATCCCTTGATTTATAAATCAAAATTTAAGTATGCCATTTGAATAAACTAGGAAATACTTAAGCATGTAAAGAATTTGATAATATTTATTCCAGTGATGAAGGACCCTTTTTTTTTTGTCTTTTGAGAAAATGAGAAATTAAAACATTGCCTTTTATTCTTTTTGGAAATGTTTCTGAGTTTTGTATTACTGGTGTATTATTAATTGAGCATTCTTACTCTTTAATTCTTCTAATTCATTTTTAGTCTTACTGGTAATGATGAATCCGAATTCTGTTTAGTGTATGTGTGGGGCTTAGAGGCTAGCAGAGTTCTTGCAAATTAATTCAAAATTAATTTGGAGCCTGGTGTGCCTCAGCATGGTCAGTTGGAGAGGGAGGATCTCCTGTGGATGATTCAAGCGTGGGTCCTCCTTTGGTTCCAGCACTGGCACGTAGGAAATGGAACCGAGCCTACGCAGGCTTGTAAGTGGTGATGCAGAAGGACTGGCACTGGCTTCGTAATACTTTGTTATGAGAGATTTTTGGTTCTAATCTTAGGCTCTGATTCTGATTTCCTACAAGCTAAAGTTACAGCAGCCCTAGGAAAGAGCCCAGAAAAAGCTGAGCTGGATTGCTTCTTTTCCACAGTGGGCTGGAGCAATGCTTCGCTTGCAAACGCTTGTGAATTCTTCTGCACTTGTATAAAGAGCAGTTCTGTTCCTTATCAGCAGTATGTCCTTTATTCTGTCTTTTTAAAAAAATTTATACTTACTCACTCGGTAGAGAAGTAGAGCCCTTCTGTCAAATGTTAGCTAGAATAAAGGCAAGTTAAAGAAAGGAGATGGGGATTATCAGCCCAAGAACATCTCTGCAAGGTGCAAGTCCTGAGGCAGCTTTAGTTTTTATGGTTTTTTCCCCTGTGGTAATGATCATCTTTGTGATGTGTGTTATTGTTAGAGCAGAAGTTACCGACACTATTGTAGTGTCTAACTTCCCCCAGCTGCAGGCAAGACTTTTATGAGGAAATGCTGCAGTTCTTGTAGTCTTGCACAGCTTGCTGGGGGGAAGGGAGGGAGGGGAGAGAGAGAGAGAGAGCAGGAGGAGCATGTAGTCCCTCAGGTCACTTGAGGAGCCAGGAAATCTATTTTTCAGGCTCATTTTTACAACTTGCTGTGTCATTACAGATGGTTCAGACCTTTGTGCTTTGGGTTTCCCATTTGAAAAAAGGAAAATTATGATAAATATTCAAGTCCTTTGATACTATTCTACCTATTTACATTGGGTTTGGGGGCAATACTCATATGTGTACACATTCATAATAAAGGAATTGCTCCCAATTCCCCAACTGCTTCTGACTTCATCCCAAATAAAGTCTCATGTGCCTCAGGCTTGATATGTGCTCTTCCCACAAGCCTCAAATTAACTGCCGGGCTACAGAAAGGGAAAATTAAGCAGGTAGATATGGGGATAACTTCTACACACGAAAATCATAGAAAATTGGGACTGGGAGGCATCTAAAAACCCTTAATCTGGTCTCTTATGATTTAGGCAGCATCAGCTATATCTAAACTCTTCCATAAAGGACATTTTTGTAACCTCTTATTGAAAGCCTCTAGTGGTAACTGCCCATAACCTCTGTATGTGGTATATTTTGCAAAATTATCCTTAGCATCTGAGAGTTTTCCTAATATCTAACCCAAGTTTTCTTAAGGCAGTTTAAGCCTGTGTCTTCTTGTCTTCTCCACTGTAACTGTGAAAAGGAGATTGTTTCCTTTTCCTTTGCAGCATGATTTTAATGCATTTGAAAGCTGTTGAGGTCCTTTTCCTCAGTCTTTGTGTTAGGGTGGGAAAAATGTATTTTTTCTTTTCTCAAAGTTAGGGACTTCCAGGAACAAGACCCTGGGCCAGTTACAGAAACATTGTTAGGGAGTATCTCTTCCTTTTTTGGATGCTAATTGTCCCTTGTAAAAATCAATTCTATCTCAAAGGCCTCTACCCTGCCAAAGACCAATCCAAATTGTCATTTTATGCTCCATATCCGCCATCTAAATGTCTGCATGATCCCTTGATCTGATGGTATTTGGCATCCAAGCTAGTGCTGACAGAGTTGATCCATGGGCTCTAATGCCAGATGAATTCTGACATACATCACACAATTAAACACAGGCTCTGGTCACATAGCCAGGGCACATGAATGTTTGGGCATAGAGCAGGGGCGTGGGGTCATCATGTAACAGAAGACGTCTTCATTTGGGTGTGGGATGGGTCCTGCCTGATCAGTAGATGGGGCATGCATGTGCCTACAAACTAATGATGGAATGACTAAAAGGGAGAGGGCAGTGCCCCTCCATTCTCTGAGCCTGGCAATGCCCTGGCTCCCTGTGCCTGGAGCATCTGTGTGTGGGTGTGCAGGACATGAAGAGCTGAACCTCAGGGATTGTTGGATCCTGTGGGCAGCTGAGCCCCTACCTAGCATTTATTTGGAGTAATGTAGTTCTATGCAAGTGAAAAACGTGTAATTTTATTTTAACTTTCAGCTCATAGCCTGATGTCCTGTCTGACCCTGTGCACAGACTGTTCTCAGAGGGTTTAGCTCGCCTACATCTATTTTTATTATCAGTTACATCTGATTCATGCATTTTTCTCCTAGTCTCAGGAGAAGACTCCTTTTGTGTGTACTTTCTGCATTTGTGTCCTCAAAGGTAACTGGAAGTATTTCTAAAGTAAGACAGAAATCAGAACAAAAACCCTCCTTATGTTGATTTACCAGTTACTCAAGTACAAATACTTTTCATCTAAGTATTTGCTAGTAATTTCCTTTTGTTCACGTGACAAGACTTACTGTCCCAGTTCAGCAAGGATTCAGTAAAAGTATTTGCTGTTAAGAAAGACTCCAAGGACTGCAGAGAAGGCGGAGTTGGTTCTGCACACAGGACACCCTCTGTGTGTGTGTGTGTTACCATCGCAGCTCTTACAGAGTACAGTTTTGCTTCCTGGAGAACAAAGTTGCAGGAAATGAAAAAGAATTATTGGTTCACTAAATCTGCCTTGAAAATAGCTTTTTGACTGAGGATGTGTAAGGAAACAGGGGATACATCTATTCAAGGTCTTTGCACGACAGCTACAATTCATACACAGGGAAGTGCCTTCCAGGCAAAGGAGTTTGGGGTGCACATTGCCTCGGTGAGTGCATGGATGCTGATGGGGTGACCACAGCATGGCTTTAGAAGGCTTTGAAGGGAGCAGTAATCCTTTGCTGTTCAATCTCTCACACTACTTTGAAACGTATCAGTATTTCAGCAGAGCTGCTTTTGCAGTGAGATGTGGAACTTAAGCTCTCTTGTAGCTGAGAGCCAGAAGGATACTGGAAGTGCAAACCTTTCAGAGCACAGAAGACAAAACTATGAAGTTTCTAATGAAGAAAATATTTTCCTCAGATTGCTGTATATTGTTAGGCATTGTGTAGCAGTGCACAGGCAAGAAGGGAAAATATAGTTTGCTGATGTACCTTCAGGAGGTAAGTAAAGATAGTAACTGGCAAAATGCCAGGTAACTCATTAAACCTTAACACATGAACTCATAAAGTCCAGGTGTAATTCAAGGGTGTCAGGCCTCTTTCCTGCAGTGCCAAATCTGAGCCTGTGTATGACTGGCAGAAGGCAGTAAAAAGTTCTACTTTCATGAATTGTTATGAATAAACTAAAGGGTTTGCCAGGGGGAGCTGACTGTGTGAGTTTACCTATAAAATTCACTTTTCTTTCCTTTTAGTAGAAATTTCTGTTGGGTCTTTTTCTAGTGAGTAACAAAGAAAATCCTGCATCAGTTTAACTTTGTTTTATCTGCTTTCACACTGCCAGCAACTAGTGGACACGTTCTGTGACTCTGAAAGATATCTTTGCCTTAAACTTCTACATCAGCAGACCTCCATGGCAATCTTTCCTGTATCATACAACCTCTGTGACTAGAACATGTCTGGGACAGCCATTAAACATTGTAATTGCATTAATTGCAAGGCCATCTCTCTAAATATCTGAAAGTCTGCACAGTTCCTACCTTATTCCTGTATGGTTATGCACACTGCAATTATTATTAAAGAGTAATCTGAAAGCAAGGCTTTATGTTGGACATATTGGACATGTTGGACTTGTTGGACTATTATTTCTGTGACATAGTTCAAGACTGATTTGTATAACTAGATTTCAATTTTTTTAGTGTGTGCAGATGTTAAATAGTACACACTTCAGAAGTTTTTTTTATAACCTTTCATTATGCTGTAAAAACTTGAAGCTTTTTTCTGGCAAGTAAAATCACTAATTTTTCTTCCAAAACAAACTCCTTAATATTCTATTAAATCAACACTTTTAATATAGCTAAACCAAGACATTTTTAAAATGCAAATGATTTTCATGTGTTGGCATTTTATGGCTGATTTCAAACACATTGCAGTGTCTAAATTTGAAAGAATGGAGAAGATGATATATCTGTTCTTGTTTTTCAGATTCTCGTACCCTTGAGAGTTACCTTCTTTGTGTGTGGCAACCAGTGAAATTGGCATGAAAGGAGGGAAGGAAAGTGTGGTAGTTAATCTTAGCCCTTACTTCTGCATTCTCTCAACTTCTCTCCAATTCTTACTTCCAAAGGAGGACCACATGTTTAGGCTTAGTCAAGAAATGGGTGAAAGTGTGTTATATGAATCCACACAGAAAAATGCTGTGTGGTGTAAAGGCAGGAAAGCCCCACTGAAGCAGGCATCAATTAATCCCTCTCAGTCTCTCCAGCATTGTGAAGCTGTCCAGTTTTATGATGCCTGCCAGTCAGGGGTAGTAATACTGTTTTATTTTCATTATTTAAGCCTCTTCTGTTCTCGGTGAAATTTTAGCAATTGTAAGGTAGAAACTACATAAAGCTAATAAAGCAGAAGTTGGGTCAAATTCAGCTGAGGAGGATTGAGGGAAGACCTTGCTTTCTCTTTTAAAAGTTTTTAATGTGCATTATTCTTAGCTTGGTTGCTGCATCAAGCCATTCTGTCATAGGCATGAGCACTTTGGGGTCGTTTGCTTTGGTCTGAAAAAAAGATAGTTGTGCATCCATGTTAACTGCAAACTGATAAGAGACAAAAAAACCCCAACCATGTTAGCAGAGCTGGAGACAAACCAGTTTCCCAAAATCATTTGCTGAGATTTGTTTACCCCCTCCCCACCATGATTTCAAGATTTTATGCATTTACAGAATTGAAGACTCCATACTAAAAGCATACTTCAAGTGCATCTGCTTTTTCTTTTCATACTTTTGTGGAAGAATTGATGTCACATCATAATATACCAAGCGGCAATGCTGGTGAGGCTGGTAGGCTGCAGAACTTACTCTGTCTGAGAAGTAAGTGTAGATAATATTTATTCACCTACTTCCCCCTGTTCCACCAGTACAGTTATGGCAGCATCCAGATGTTTTCTTTTCCCTTCCTGTGGCTGTTGATGCCATCGATGCTATAGCATCCTTTCTCATACACCTTAAGAGCTCCATCTGTGTTTGCTGTTCTCTGAAAGACCGTGTGCCGAGAAAAAAAAAAGCCTAATGTCATTTTTGCCTGCAAGTATGAGATGAATTTCTGCAAGTCTTCTCTGCAACAGGGATTTTGTATTCTAGCAAACAAATTTTTCATTTTTCCCAGGCAGGAAAACCCATATGGGACATTAGAATGAAAACTGTTAATGATTATGAGGATCGTCACTTCCAAAGCTCAGACTACCTCTTGTGATTATCTGCCAAAAGATATATGTTTTATAGCCACTTCCTTTTTAAAAAAAAATTCTCTCCACATATCAGGATAAAGTTTACATACCAGTTTACTCTTGGGGATGGGTATTCCATTAGGAAAAGGTGTAAGTTACCCATTACAAAGATAATTATATGAATGGTGCCAACTGCAGATTTTCCTTTGCTTGGTTTCAGAGCATTTTCTCTCTCTGTAACAGGTTGTAAAAGAAGCCATAAAATTAATTTGAGTAATGTTTGTATTGAAAGAAATGCTGTAATAGGCAGACATTTGTGATGTTATGGAAGGTGTTGTTTCCTTAAAGTTGTAAGGAAAGTATTAAGGTTTTGACTTAGTATTTTTATCTTTCTCATAACACATGTCAAAGAAGTGAACTGAAACTGAAATCTTTTCTAATGCAGATGATCTGGGTAATTTCAAAACCAGAACATTTTTGAAGAGCCTTATTTATGAAAAACAGATAGTCCTTTGCTTCTGCTCTTGACCACTTGTTCTTCTATTGATCAGTTTATGGTTTTCTTTTTGCATCATCTTTTGTGTTCATCTCTTCCTCCCTGTCGTTAACCACATGCACAACCATGGTAATTATAACCTATCCCCAGGGAAAGGGGGACTTACAAAACATTTAACATGCTGTACACACCACAGCCAAGAGAAAGTTTGCCCTTTTACCCTAGCTTTTTAAATCCTTTTGCTGGTGTGAAATTCATGGGACTGAGAGAGAAATAAGAATAGAGCTCTCTCCATGGAGTACCACTATGGTCTACAAGCACTCATTTATCTTTCCGGTGATCAGAGAACTGTTGTTGTCTGGGATTTTGTATCATCTCTTCAGGGAGGCACATCAACTCCCCATTTTTCAGTTACTGAAGAGAAGAAATTAAGTTGTTTTGCCCTCCTGGGATATGATTCTTTACTCTTGTCTGCAGGCTTTTCTTCCCTCTTGTAAATAAAGATTGAGGATTTGAATGTGCCATGCACTGGTGTAGAATCGCGCAGCTGGACCATGGAAATGCTGAGCTCCACGCTCATGGAACCTGTGCCCTTGAGACCAGGCTCTTGCCTCCTGGTGTCTACTGAAACTCACTTTGCCTTCTCAGGTGTTTCCCTTGGAAGGAAACATTTCTGATTTTTCCTTCTCCTTCACCCTATCATTCATCTGATTCAGCTTTTTTCTTTTATGCTTTAAACTCAAACAATGCAATCACATGTTTTTGCTTTTCTTGTACGGCCTCTGTTTTGGTACTTTCCACCCTCAGTTTACTGAGGTAACTGGGCAGTCATCAGTAAAAACAAAACTTTGTTTGAGGAAGTGCCGATTCAGAGATGACACTCACCTCTGAGGCTGGGCAATCGTCAGATAGCTCTGGAGCAAATCCCTAATGCAGCGCTTACTACATATTTCAGAAATGTCCTACCTCATATAACACAGTCCTTGCCTATTTCTCTTTAAATGCCTCTGCATTCTGGCTTTCTGTAGATTAAATGTCTTGTGATCATTTCTCCTTCAGGGAGGGCAGCAGCAAAAACTCTCTAAGAGTCCCCTTGCCTCACAGGCTCCTGAGTGTGCTGCTGAGGGTTTCATACCTATGACTCAGCTCTGCTTCCAGGTGAGCACGAGCCTCTGTCTGTCTGGGATTTTAGCTTTATATAGTACCATTTGCACAGCACCTCTACTCTGACTTTAAACCATGGTTACTATGGCGTCTACAACATCTTAGAAAATAGTGAAATTAAGATATCAGTGTTAACATTTTGCGTCACGTGACTACTTTTGTTCCTATTTTGCCTCTGTGTTTTCACCCTCTGTGTTTTCTTTTGAATCTTGATGAAAAACACTCAAAGTGAAAATGATCATTGTCATTTCAGATATGTGAAATCATGCAGAGTTTCATGGTTTCTGCTCAGTCATCATCCATTTCAATTTCCAGAAAGGAGTAAACTTATGTAGTTGTTCATCTTGGGATTTCCATGACAAACTAACCTGCATTAATTTAGTCATTTATGATAAAAAGATCTTCCATTCAAAGCACCTTACCCTTGTAGTTAAAGGCTACTTCTGTTATATTTACAATGCCATGAAAAGCAAATCAAATTGCTTTTTTTTTCTTCCCTGGAACTGTAATGAGATCTGAATCAGAAGAAAATGTGTATTGCTTTTGTTGGGGTACTTAACACAATATCAGCCTGACATTGTTGACAGAGCATCATTTCCTCCTCATTTCTGAAACTTGAGATGTAGCAGAATGCTTTAACAACCTGCTCTAGGTAAACTTCCTTGGCTTCTCTGTCTTCTGGCTGTCTTCAAGTTGCCAACAAGNCAGTTTAATATTTATGCACATCTTGTATTATTACCAGCTTTTGGGCTAGCACAAAATTAGTGTCCTCATAACTGTATGTGTAAAAGAGGGTTATCCTGTGGCCAAGCCTGTGAATATATTGGAGGGTAAAGTGCTCATGGCAATACTTCTGGATCTGAAATCACAATGTTTTATCCATGTGGCCTCTAAAATATATTGCGATCATCAAATCAGTAATCTCCCTTTTTCTCTGTGTGATTCAAACTCTTGCCTAACTGGATCTTAAAGTGTTTTGCTCTTTCCTCCTAAACTAAAAAGTCTTCAAGGCATATTTATTAAATAAAACCAGGAAAGTGGATCTTGAACTGCTGATGTTCCCAGCTAGTGGTGGATGAATGCAGAGTTCTGTTACTCTTGCAGGGATGCAAACCAAAATGTCAGGGTATGACACTGGTTTTCCTTTACTTTTCTGAAATGGTGATGTGTCACTGTGCTGTGTGTCTGTCATGTAGTCATCTGTAGTCATCTGTGGGAACAGAGGAAATTTACCAAAAAATGGAATTGTTGATCTGGATTCATTTTCAGCCTAGGTTCCTAAAAAAAAATGAGGCTTTATACATGCCCTGACATGCCTTTCTGTCCCCTGCCTTTGAAAGCATTGTCAAATTTAACAGAAAAAGAGAAAAAAACATAGTGTTCTGGAAGACATAATGTTTCCAGTAAGAGTCATGAAAATAGGGGCCTAGAGAAAGGACAACACTGCTACCACAAAGTGAAGGAGCAGGGAGTGGGAGCATATTCCTTAGCCACTAAAGAAACCAAGCAGAGAGAGATGGTGGGAGAGAGTGGGACAGCTTGATAAGAAACAGGGATTTTTCACACCATTCTTTTTGGAACATTACTATACTTCGATGCCAGGAAGCAAAATAGGAATTTTTTTGTGAGACGTATGTTTGAGTTTGCTGCAGAAACAAGTGCATTAGTCTATTTACTTGCATAAATATTTGGGCTTTGAAATACTATAGACCTCAACAA
The DNA here is from genome assembly GCA_013400515.1 of Erpornis zantholeuca. Lineage (NCBI taxonomy): Eukaryota > Metazoa > Chordata > Aves > Passeriformes > Timaliidae > Erpornis > Erpornis zantholeuca. The sequence continues at coordinate 20,726 of VZTN01035312.1, read as the reverse complement.
TGATGTAATTTATCATAATAGTGCTGTCTTTTACTAATTTTTTTCCCTTACTGTGAAGTAAGCAAGCTCTTTTGTTTTAGCAATTCCTTTTTCTAATGTAATGGGTGAGGCAGAAGTCACTAGTAGTGCTATTTTATCAAGGTTACTGAGGTGCTTTGGTATAAAGGACAGGCAGCATAGCGTAATCCTGGTTGTTTTTCTTTTTTGGAATCCAGTGATGGTCTTTGTGTGGAACTATTAAATTAAAGATATTTGTTTGAAATCACTTAAAATGTGATGTACTACGGGGAAAAAAGAGGCATTTGACTATAATTTATGGAGTAAAAACCTCACAGAACTTAAAAAAACCCCTACTTTATCAGTAGAATTATTTGAAAAATCCTGTGGAAGTTGGTAGAAAGTGTAGGCTGACAAAGAATTAATCAGAAAAATTATCATAATATAATAACTCACAAGGTTTTAGAATCCTCGTTACAGAATTATAATAGAATATCAGTGTTTCCTTGAAATATCCTGTCTTGCTAGCTAATTGTTGTTTGGATGACATGAATAATTAATTCCTGTGGATAAAAGTGGATATTTAGACTGGTAAGGGAGGCTTTGCAGGTGCAATGAGAAGTCCTCAGACAGGAATACTTGGAGTAATGAAGTCTGGGAAGAATACTGGTGTTTACTGATGCTTTCCTTGAAATACTACATTATAATAATTGATGTAAAATACTGTTGCATATAATTATACACTATCAAATTACTTATTTTGGTGTCTCACATATTCATGCTTAACAGTCAGGTGGGTCAATCTACAGAACTTTGACATTTTCTGACGTTTGCAGGATGTGTAAATAGCAAAGCAAGATTTCTGCTTGGTGACGCTGCGAAGTTGCTAAATTCCTTAGCCAGGCCCTGACTGCATACCTGTGCCCCACAGCCTGGAGTTAAAACTCACCACTTTTGCACTCCTTACAGGTAGCCTCTGAATTGCAGCGAGACACTGATGCATACAGGAGAGAAGGGGACTTGCGTGGGCACGTGTAACAAATGTTCTACACTAACCAGATTATACACATCTTTTTAACAGACAGTCTGTTCTGTTGTTTGCAGTAAAGGGAACATAAGCAAATAATGCCTAGTGGTATTCTGCTCTTTTTCAGGATAGTTTCTGAACAGGATTCAGATGATACAATTTTTTAAGGAGTATGCTGTAATTACAGCCGTATTTTGTGTGTGTGTATGTATTGCATTTACATGAATAATGCATTTAATGGTGTAAATACATAGAGTATGGTAGTTTTTCCATGGAAAATGCTGCTAAGAGGATTAGAATTTGATCTCATAATGCCATACACAACCTCTCATTGACTCAGAGTGGAGGATTGTTTAGTTCTGGCGGTCACCAAACAGATCAGCAGCTTACATTTCTGCTGCTGGCATTCCGTTTGAGCTGAAACTCCTAAAAAAAAAACTTTTTTTTTTAAATTCATGAAAATCTGTCCCCAAACTGATATTGTACAACTTATTTTAAAAAAAGGTTTTCTCCATTTCAGGGTTTAAACTCCTCTTAAAATGATTTTCAGGTTATAAATGAACAATTTCTGACCTTGTTCCTTTCCTTTTTTTCTCAGGGTTGAGCCTTTTTTCTATAGGGTCTCCTGTCTCCACAGGTGTAGATTTTTCCCTTTTGGTCTGTAAGAGGCTCTTCCTGTCCCTGAAAAGTGCTCCTAATGAAATCATCTTTTTCCCAGCTGCTTCAGATGCATCTTCTGTTCCACTGCTGAAGCCCATCCTGCAGACTAAGCCACTTACCTCCCCTTGTTTAAATATCTTATAAATAACCATTCTTCAGCCACTAACTGAAGCAAACAAGCTCAGCGAACCATTTCATGCTGCAAATGTCCTTTCCTTGAAACTTCTGAGGTTTTTCTGCTGCCTTTACTTCTACTCTGTAGCCCTTCTCTTTCTCATAGAATGGTAGAATGGCTTGGGTCGGAAGGGTCCTAATTCCCTGACATGGCCAGGAACACCTTTCACTAGACCAGGTCTCTCAAAGCTGTATCCAACCTGATCTTTAACACGTCCAGGGATATGGGGCATGCACAACTTCTCTGGGAAGGCAGTTCCAGAACCTCACCACCCTCACAATAAAGATTTTTTTTCCTAATATCTTACCAAAATCTAGCCTCTTTAAGTTTGAAGTCATTATCCCTTGTTCTACCACCACATGTCCTTCCTTCTGGTGTTCTACTGTTGTGGACCCCCTTTGGCCAGGGAATGTCTGCTGGTCATGGAGGGCAGCTCATCATTCATATTTAAGTCCTAACCACAGAGAGATGCTTTTGCCTTTGCACTGACCTTTTTCTAATACACACTCTGCACCATCTACTAGTGACATGCATAGCTTAAATATGTAATCACCAAACTCTTCGGTTTGTCAAATATCTGTGCTGCTTTACAAAGCCTCCCAGCTTTTCCCTTCATAGTTTGTCATGCTAGGGAAGCAAATGACTTACACCCAAAACTCTCTCTGGGTTGCCAATGCATTTATTAGCATAATGTTAAGGACTGTCAGAGTTTTTGATTCTCTATGATAATCAAAACTATCTGCACAATTTTAATGGTAAAACTCCAAAGCAAAATTCAGACATTTCTTCTGGTTCAAAGACTAGATTTCTGTGTTCTCCACTGGGCTCCATTGGGCTCCATTTCAAAATGATAAATAGCTCTCACAGAGAATACCCACACTATCAAGCTTCCCCAGTGTTAGTACACCTGTGTTTTGTTTCACAACCAGTCCGTTCACAAGCTACTTATTTTTGTTAGAAACTTAAAGGTGGGAAACACTCCATTTATTTGTTGTGCAAGCATCCCTCAGACCAGACAGACACTCCCTGGGCACTGCTCTGGTGTTCTTTACTGTGCTGCCATGGTGAGCTCTTGTTCTCTTATCTGTCCTGATTTCAGTTGTACTGCAGCCACTTTCTAGAGAACCAGGTTTATGCTTACTACTCCTACACTAAAAGTACTTTGTTTCTGGACCAACCAACACTGAACTCCTCAGTAGTCTTTAAGTACACTTTTCCTCGAGCTTTCTTCATTTATGTACTCTGGATTCATATTCAGGGGTTCCTGGTAGTTTGAGCAAAGAGATACAAATACTGTAAGGTTTCTAAATCCAAAGGGTTTTATCTCAGTGCAGGGTCAGAATAAAGTTTTCATGTGTTTCCTTGCCTTTTTTTCTTCCCCTGCTTAGGTACTGTTGGGCTTTGATCAGGGTACTTTAAGGGGATTTATGGATTTATATTGAGATCTCTGTATCTGATTAATCTTTAAAAGTTTTCTATCCTACCAAGTCCTGCACAGTTTCCCATCCCAGATACTCCTCTGAAAGGATTTGTGTTCTGACCACATTGTTTCTCTTCCTGACTAGTCACATTCAACAATACCCCTCTCTGGAGGGGTGTATAAACAGGAAAACAACTAAATATAGATCACAGAGAGAAGAAATAGAATGCAACAGTGTGCATAAAGAGGAGGACTGCTTGCACAGATGGTGTAGGGCCTAGAGGAAATGTGGAGTGAGAGAGAGAGAGAAAGGCTTGAGAATGAACAACAAAGATGGGGGAAAAAATTACCTGTGGCATAAGCTGTTTATGGGAGAAAGGAGGCAGACAGAACATTCCTCTGTTCCCTGGAGCAGTTTGTAATGAACTGGGTTAGCATGATCAGAGAACAGAGGCCAAACTAGACTTGAAATCTTGTTTCTTTTGTGATTATCTGCCACCTTGATTAGAAGCTGGTCAGCAGAACAGTCTTGAATACTACAGCCACCTACTCACAGGCATCCTGCTTGGGTGGAGCATGAGGTGGGGGAAGTCAGCCTTTGTATTAACATAAACATAATTTCATGGAATGGCACACCATGAGAAATTTAGGGAGGTGCTATTTCAGGCACCTCCCTGACTTCGTATGCTATGTTTTTTAGTTTTATTCTCTTATGTCTTAATACAAGTTGCTGACCCAGAGCAGTCTAACAGCTTCTGGTCAACAGAGTGGCTTAGAGGAGAAAGAGGGACCTTACATCTCTCCTTACTGCAGCCCTTTCGCAGCCCTTTCCCTTCCTGGCCAAGCAGGTAAGATGTGACTATGGCATATTGCTGTGTCCTTACATGTATGTGCCAGGACCCATCTGTGGTCCCAATTTCCACTTTCTCAGCAGGCATTAGTTGCTATGAGTGCCTCTGTAAATTGGGGAGGTGAAGTGCTCCTGTGGTAAATTACCCACTTTGCAGCAGGAGGGAATGGGTGGCTGTGCTTTGGCAGCCTGCAGACAATGCCTTGGTGTCTTGGCTCAAATCATGGACAAAGCAGGGCTGACACTGACACCCCCAGCTGTGGGCCAGGGCAGTGATGGGCAGATCTTCATTTGTGCTGCTGCCTCTGACACGGGAGCAGTAATTTTCAAGGGAGATGGAGAAATATATTTGATTGGGAAGCAGAAACATATTTGATTGCCATTGCAAAGTCTGCCAAACCATGATGGTTGGAGTCTCGGTTCATTTTTGGAAGAATACACAGAGATCTGTGTAAATTAATGCTGTATTCAAAACCTTCTGCTGCTTCTTTCTGTGCACAAATAGCTTCTCTACAAATAATATGTTGTCTGTCTTTCTCTTCCCCAGCATCCTTCCAACAGATCTGCACAGGCTAGACTGTTAGTCGCTGATGACCTGTTTTTGGAATTGATGGTTATGTTGAGCTTTTTATATTGCCAAGCAATTTTATATTGTTTTGTTTTCTCTTCTATGTATAAGTCTGCAATTACTCATATTTCTTGTTTAGAAACACATTTGGAAAAAAAAATTATAGTGACAGAAAATAGCCATCCTATATCCCATTTAAGTGTTGAAGCCATTTTTCATTCTACCTTTTATTCTTGAAATGAGACATGTTAATTTGAGGAAATTTTTTCTTTTTTGAAAAAGAATGAGGAAAAATAAGACCATTGTAGAAAATCTTTAAGGGGTCTATTTTTCTGGAAATTAAACAAACAGCTGATTTTATAATGTTCCAAATGGGGAATAAGTCAGTTTGGTTTTTTGGTTTTTGCTTGTTTCTTTTTTATTTAACCAACTTTAGAAGAACATTAGAAGAATATTATTTGACAGTAAATTTATTTTTTATAAATCAAATATACCTGTATTAGTACTTTTGGATTTAAAGCACCAGAGAGCTAAGTCTGTTATTCATCTCTTTGTGGAAAGATGTGTCATTTTTGAAGAGATTATACTGCTAGTATTTTGATGAGAAATACTACTTATTATTGAGAAAGAGCCAGTAATTGCATTTTTATTGCAGCAGAAAATTACGTGGAGTAAAATCAATGTATACAACTTGTTCAGTTGTCTTCAAAATGCTGCAGACTGACTCCATTCTGTATTTTCCTGCATGGTAAAATCTATTGTGTATGCCTGCATGGTTTTGGTTTGGGTTTTTTTTTCAGACTGTCAGATAAGGTACCTTACTGTTTGAAAAGATTGGACTGATTATAGCACAGTAATAAAAGATGTCAAATCTTACCCCTTCTGCCCTCAGTAAGACCAAGGTGGCCCAGAAGTAGAACCAGTGCAGGGAAGGCTGTGGGTGCTGTACCCATCCAGCAGCCAGTAGAAATATGCCATTGGTCCTTTAGAGATGGGGGTTTGCTGGAGACTCCAAATTGTTCTGTGAGTTCTGTTCTTTTAAGGTAGAATTGGGATTGTTTTCTAAAGTAGAATTAACTGGCATTACTTCTCATGTTGAAACTCTTAAACAGCAATACTTAGGGCATACATCTAATCTAATGTTGGTTAGAAAAGTATCTCTGAAAATAAGGTGAATGGTTTTATTATATGCCAAGTAAAGGCTATTGTCAATTATTGTTAATGGAGATCTGCATTTTTGTTGCTCTACATAGTATCTGTTATTCTAAAAATGTATAATATCTTGTGCGATTTTAAATGTTCTATATTTCTGCGAAATTGTAATTCAAATGGGCAGTTGGGTGGTGATGAGTTGAAGCCTTCAGTTTCTTAACAGAGCTGTAGATTCTCCATAGCCCCTGCCTCCTTTCCCCAGTTCTGGCCCCCGATGCCATTGGCAGCCCTGCTGCAGTCTCTGGATGCACACCGGAGTACTCATGCAAATCAACGCACACGTGTGCCTGTCCTACCTTGTCCGTGCTCCAGACAGCTCATTTCACAGGTTTCAAGTTTGTCCCCACCTGGGGACCAGCAATCACCACTGCCTGACCCCTTTTGTCCATACCCTGAGCCTTGGTTACATCTGAGAAGAGGCTGTGATGCCTTTCTGTTTGGGATGTTTTGCTGCACCATAGATGCAAGAGGAGCAGGGGCCTCTCAGTTCAGTTGAGGAGCCATTTCTGTGACTGTGACTACTCTATGTTGGTAGCCACCAACAGGACATGGCTGTGCCAGATGCTTTAATTGGGAAGATAGAAAATGCCCTATGGACTTGGTAAGTAAGGGATGTGATGGGGGGCTGGCAATGAGGGGCTATAGGAGAAAGAGAGGAAGTTCTGCAAAACTCAGACCAAGGATGCAGTGCTTCAGAAAGGAGGAAGACTCCTCATGAAGTATATTTAAAATGAGAGGAGAAGGGAGGAGAGAGGAACATGGCAGAGGGAGGAAAGGAGGCACACTGAAATAGAAGACAGAGAAACAAGAGTGTGGAGATTACTGGAGTGAACACTCAAGACAAGGCTAAGAAATTTGTCAGAAGCTTAGAATGCTGGATGTCTGGAAAAAGCTAAAACCTGTTTTGACTGTTTCAGCAGCTGTTCTGCCAGCTGGTTTTGTACTCTGCAAGTCTTGCCCCCCTCCCCCTACACTTTCCCCAAAGTGCACTATGGTGAATCACAGCTGGTAACTCCTCCAGCTGTAAATGCAGTTTGAGCAGAGGAAAGCTAATACCCTCTGGTGTCTCCAGATTTTGGCTGGAAATCCTGTGGATGATAGTCTACAGGCTCCTGTTTTTTCTAGCATAGCAAGGTCTAGCAAAGAACATGAGGCTTGTGCCTGCACTGTTATAGAGGAATGCAACAAAAATCTCCCCGAAAGAGGGAAGCAAACCCAACAGGAGGACTTTGGTTGATCAGTTACATCTGTGTACCAGACAACATTTCATGTTCCCAAATAACAAAGCTAGACTGGCAAAAGCTTGATGTTGCAGATCAGACCTTAAATACTAGTGACACAAGCCCAGCAAACTCAATTTCCCATTTTCAATAACATCTTTTCCAAGTTAGATGTTGCTGTTCTGTAATGCCTTCAGTTGAGCATCACAGGCAATCTGCAATTTTAAATTTTGTTTAAAGGCTTTGTTGAAAGAATAACCTGTCCTTTACAGAATTCACTGCATGTGCATGGGACCACAGTCATGATCTGGAAAATATCACTATCATGATGTTACTAGGTTACTATCCACCTGTGTTTTTCTAGACTATGATTTTGTTATCATTCTGTAATATAAAAATGCTAATAAAACTTAAAATCTCACTTGCACTGTTCTTTTGGTGTAGTTCACGTATTTTGCATTCCCAAAAATTTGGATAATGAATCTAAAGCCAAGAGATCCGGGGCCGGTTTTGTTTTGTTTTGTTTTCCTTCAAGTCAAGAGTGTTAATTTTCTGGGAAAAAATGGCCCCACAGACTGAAGGGCTCATTTGTCAGTATATGGTCCGTGCCAGTTTTCAAAAAGATGCTGGGTTAATTTCTGTAGAGTATATGGGACTAGAGAGAAAATATATTTGTGTAGCTCCATTGTTACAAAGTGTTAAAAATATGCACACACACAAAAAAAAATCCCTCATTTAACTCTTCAATAATTATTTCATTTATTAAAATCACCACCAAAGCTCTGAAAAGGAATGCTATTCCTTTCAAAGCCACTTCTACTGACTTTAAAATATATTTTAGTATAACTTCAATTTATGATACGTTCAAGCAAGGCCTTCAACATGTAATTCTAAATTCAAGGTGTAAATTTTACCATGCATTTTCCATATCTAAGCCAAAATTACTTGCTGAGACCAGGCTGCATTTAATATTGAATATAAAAGTAATACTTTAGACTACAATGAGAGCTGAAGCTTAAGCTCAGCTATTCCAAATTCACTCTGAGGCTTTCACTGAGGCTTGGGCCAATATGATGGCCTGAAGGGAACTTTCTTCCTACTTTTGTGTACTACTGCAAACCGTATAAAACAGCAATAGCACATTACAAATGCATGCTCCCAGTCCTGCGTTTCCAGTGGGAATGTTTTCAGTGCACAGATGATGAGTTTTCTGTTGGGGTGGCAGGTTAAGGTGCAGCTGTTGGCTGGGCTGCCCAGGGAAGGGATTCAGGGCCACTGACCTGTAAGTTCACTGCACCTTCCCCAGTACTTTTAGCAAAATACGATTCTCTTCCTTTGAGCTCTATGTCTGTAAGGTCATGAGATCTACAGTGTCATGTGAACAAGAATTAACATGGAAAAACAAATCTGTGACACGCAGAACGCTTGTGTAAGCAAACAACAACCCAGTTCTTAGGCTGTCCTGGCACTAGTTTTACCACCAGTTAATGTAAAAGCCTAATGCATCCTCTTCCTGGTAGTTTTGTCCCTTCATTGTTCACAGGATGTGCTAAAAATAGTCTCCAGTCTATAGATATCTAAACAATGAAGCTACTGATACAATTTTGGGAGTGGGGATGTTGCCACGAACTATTTATTTACTCTAAGCAGCAGCAGGAGGCAAAACTAGTTTCTGTGGATGTAGCTTCGTAATGATGTCTCCTGAGGTTAGAATATAATTTCTTCCTCATTTTGTTTTCAGAGAATAGTTGAGATAGGGTAGAAGTATACTTTCCCCCTGAGGAGTAGAGCTGTTTGTTTTAAATTTCCATGGTAGTCTGTACACAGCTCAGAAATTTATCTAGAAGACCTGAAGGATAACTGAGCTCCAGCATGGAGAAATAAATGGAGTTTCAAGTTATGCTTTGGACAACTATGGCTTTTCTATCTATGGTGCCTGATTAAAAGGCTTAAGTCTTAAGGGATATGAGTAAGTTTACCCTAGAATTAGATGAGTTGTTCCTGGTTCATATTGTAAAATTAAGTAAGGTAGGGATGAATACCTGTGTTGACCTCGAGGCAGAGAGTGAGATTCTGCCTTCTTAAATATGTTTCCTCTACCAGTCTCTGTTGAAGAAGTTTATGCTTTTTCCACTTGTTGTATTCCTACTACTTGTAGTGAGCGTGATTAAGGCTTGCAGCCTCCATGCCAATGCCCCAAAACCAGCTCCAGCTGAAGTCTTTGGCCATTTCCCACCACTGCAGGTCAGTGGGTGTGGTGTGTCAAGCCATTACTCAGAAGTGTGCAAGGAGTGGGGGCACACTGGAATGGAAGCTGTTACCTGCTAGACCTGCTGGAAGGATGTGAGGAGGCCAGGCAGGACAGCAAAGTTACCAATCTGCTGCCATGGGCCAAATGCAACCCATATTGAGCAATCTATGAGAGAGGCAAATATGATTTCCCCATCATATTATAAAAGCAGATATAATGTATGTTGGAATGTATAATCTGGACTGTATTTATGATGGTGAGTGGCAGATAGGAAGCATGTTTTACTATGAAAAACAGTCGTTGATCGTGTAGTGCTATTTTCATTCTTATTATTAATGACATAGCCTGTTGCATACTAGGAAAAGAATGCTAATTTTACACTGCTGCATTTGTCATACAAATCATAATCCCTAGACAAGTCCAGGCAAGGACTGCTAATATTTTTATGAATAATGCAGAACTGTGTGTCTTAGTTGTGTCTGTCTCTCTACAAAAATTTTTACTAGTTGAGGAAAGTGAAGGACCTTCCTCTTAAATAGCACTTGCTGACTCTCAGAAGGAAAAGGATTTGTTGGTCTGCTCATCCTGTAGTTCTTCTCGCTGCCACCCACTAGTTTGTCCAAGTGTTGTTTTGTGTTGTTGTTGGGGTTATTTTTTTTGTTTTGGTGTTTTTTGGTTGGTTTTGGTTTTGTTTCTTTTTGTTGAACTCAGGCTGTCTTTTCTGCTTTGTTTTTTTCCTCTGTTACCTTCTGAATGGTCCCCTGTCCATTCACCACTGCTGATTTCTCTGTATTTCTAGTAGGTCAAAAACATTTTCCCTCTTATGTGGAGGCACTCAGTATTAAGCCAAGGAGACTGCCTATATAGCATGCAGACTTCTTACCATCCATACCCATGAATACCAGTGTTAGGCAAGAGAGGATGAAAAATATCTGAGAATTTTAGGCACCCAAGCAGTTGCAAACCAGAAGCCTCCTCTCATCAGTTCTGCTCCCAAATTAATTTATGTCATGAGGCTGAAGAGAGGTGGCGTTGCCCTGTGTCCCAAAGCCTTCCTCTAGCCATGACTATGCACAGCTTGGTGCTGTGTCCCAAAACAGAGGCAGGAAATTTCGGGAACTCTCCATGCCCAATACAGTAGGCATATAGGCTGACCTTAAATGTCCTGAGTTTTCTTTTCAGTCAAGGTAGTAGAGAACTAAAGCTGAAGATTTTATTTTAGCAATAAAACAGTAATCTGGATGTAAATGAGGCTAAATTTTGGAAGCAGCATAAAAAAGGGAATTTTACAAGAAGGGATTTACATCCTCCTCCTTCTCTAGTTGTTTAAGGGATTTCCTGCAGCATGTGTCAAAAACGTGCTTCTAAGCACTTGGCTGGTGAATTATTCCTTCATGATGTGTGCCTGGAGTGTTTTATTCTTCTCCTATCCTTAGGTAGAATGGTGTTTCTGGGGAGTGGGTACAAATTGTGATGAATAGCTGACCTGAGAGAGTCTTATAGTGTGTCTTAGAGATGGTATCATTCCACTTGACCTCATCCCCTCTGGCAATGCCTTTTACAGCTCAGGATTTTCATTCAGCAGTACTTTACCTCTGATTCTCACATGCTTTCCTGTGGTCTCTGTATGGACTCTGTATGCAGTGGTGGAGTTCCCCTAAGGGATCATGAGGAAGGAATCCAAGTCATGGGCTACTTCATGCCTTCCACCCTGAGGAAAAGTACTCAATTCTTAGCTGAAGTGACAAAAAAATGCAATGAAAAGAAGGACAGTAATTCCTATTGACAGGTTCCTGTGGTAGATAAAATGATTCACCACTGTATCTAAAGTTGCATACAGGACTGGGACTATTAAAAAATCATATGAACTAACTTTAGAAATACATTTGGGAACATCTGACATCTGAAATGGTCATATACTACCTGGAAGCCTCAGATTTTTAATGTGTTACCAAAAACAGAATTTCTTCAGTAGTAATTGTCATGAATCATTGAATACAGAGATTTTCTTGGCAAATAAGTATTTTTAGTCTTTTTGTCAATAATAAGGCCCATTGTTTTCTACTGTCTTTTGTAATATTTTCCCTCTTGTCCTTTCTGGAGAACTGCAAGAAAGAAGAAACATTTTAATTGAATTTTTTGAGTGCCGTGTCACATCTGATTGCCTCGCAGCATGTTGGCTCCAATTGACATATGACTAGTAGCACAATCCAGAACTGCCATAACAGAATGACATATTTTAATACATCACTTGGGAAGTGTGAAAAGGGCAGCAGTCTGTAGAGCAGACAATCAGAGAACTTGGGGCTTCAAAGGAAGAATGACCTTTGGGCAACCATGCCTATTGTTCTTGGAAGGAATTGGGGTGGGGAATGTAGCTATTCAGATAGGTTGGAAAGTGCAGGAGATCTTTACTCTTGCAGTTTCCTTTCTGTTCTTCATCCCTTTCTTGGCATTTCCACTCACTCCTGTCTTTGTGATGCCTTTTACAATTAGAATTGCCATCTGTTTAGGACAAAACCCAGCTAAAATGGTGACCTCAAACAATTGCTGTGTACAGAGATATTGGGTGCACAAAAGCAGCATCCTCAGTAAGTCCAGGACACAGGAGACTTAGTACAAATGTGCAGACTGGCTTGCATGTGCCAGCCATTAGACTGATTCTTGTGTGCTGACCAGAAAACCAGCATGGCCAAGTGATAAATGGAAAGGAGGCAGCCTGTGTGTTGCTGTTAAAGCTCACACAGGTCAGTGGAAGTCGCCTGCACAGGGGCTGTTGCAATCCACAGGTAAATGTGTGGTTTAAAAAGCAACCTTATGATGTTGGGGGCTTTTTCTCTGCCTTGCAAAATACTTGGCATGCAAAGGGCAGTGAAGAGCTTTGCCAGCTACAGCAATGAGGTGGAACTGCCACTCAGGCTATCCCACATTTCTGGAGGAGATGGATGATCAGTACAATTAGAATTGGCATGAATGTCTAGCAGAAGACAAGAAGGATGCTCAGTTGCTTTAAGTTGCCTTAGATCACATCAGCTGTTCCCAGAGGTTTACCCAAGCCTTATCAACAGTGACTGTTTCCTTCAATTCTTGTAGGAATTTACTGTGGGGAGGAAAATTCATGGTTTCACAGCTTTGGAAACCAACAAATCATTTTGTTTATGAAGAGCAAAACCAAGCATCTCATTGCTATGTTACCACTGCCTTCTAATAGAAACAAGACAAGATAGTAATTCAGTTTTTATACCCAGTTTTTATGCTGATCATATGGTGTGTAGTAGTGTTTAGCAGACACAAATTTACAGGGAATTCACTGTATAACATAAAAGCCATTTCTACAGTTCAGTTTGTTTCTGATAACTACAATCTGTTGGTGTTTTAATGAGTGATAAAATTAATATCACCAGTCAGTTTTGTAGGCTTGGCCTCTTCAGGTTGCAGTCTTGCTTTTTTCCACAAATGCATTTCTGTATTCGGAGAGGGGGGAATTTTTTCTGAGCCTCAAAAACGGTCAGCAGCTGCAGCAGAAAAAGAATTGAAGTATTAAAATGGTTTCAGAGATTTTTTATTCAATTTCTTTTTTTCTTATGTTTTCCTTCTTGCATGTTGTTACTGTCCCCCCTCACCATGGTCTAGGGAAAAGCCAGCTGCTTATGTTAAGCTGCGTGCAAACTACAAAGAGAATGCTTCACACAAGGAGGTAGCTGCCCATAAACATCTGGGGGGGTTTTCTTTTTTTATTTTCCTTCTTTTTTTTTTTTTTTTTTTTTTTTTAATCTTCCTGGTAGCTCAAAGGTACCACAATTTTATTTCAGAAGGTCCAGGATAGATAGCAGCTCATTAACAGTCTTCTTTTGAAGGCAAGTCATATGCTGCTGGTGACCTCTGTCACTACACTTTTGTTCTTTGTGACTACTGTCTGGGCTTGCTAATGAAATAAGGCCTTTGAAGGTTCATGCTGCAATGCTAGCAGTGTTTCTAAGGTGGCAGCAATTATTCACAATCACAAAGCAACAGCAGCCACACTGCAAAAATTTGGGTTTGTTTCTCATGCTTTGTTAGTGCCTCTTTAATAAAGTAGTCAAGAGAGATTCCAAATGATGAATAAGATTGTTGTATTTGGCATCAGGA
>VZTN01035311.1:68976-88749 GCA_013400515.1 Erpornis zantholeuca | reverse complement strand
AAAGGAGGGTGTAGCCAGGTAGGAGTTGGTAACATTATTCATTTTGTGCACATTTTAGATCCTGTTAATGGCTTGAACAGGCTGAAAGGTGGTTGAGCATTTGTTGGCTTAAAAATCAACACTTACGTGCAGTGACAAAAATCCAAGTCATCTTCCTCCCAGCACTCCTCCAAAAACCCACACTATTTCAGATCTTCTGGTTAAGCTAGAAGTTTCTGACTCTGATAAATTACAAGGAAAAAGAAGATTCTATACAAAGGCAACAACACAATTTTATTTCAGAACAGCTTTATTAGCACATCATCTTTGATAGCGCCTATCATATGAGCTAACGGCTTGATTCAGTGTTCAAGGTTTTTAACTTAAGGAAGAAAAACCCCAAACTAATCAAAACCCCAAAACCACAAGCCAAAAAAAAAAAAAAACAAAAAAAAAAAAAAAAAAAAAAGGAAAAAGAAAAAAAAAAAAAAAAAAACAAACCCCAAAAAAACTAACCGCAAAACCACTACACACACCCCTTGCTGATTTCAACTGAATTTAGTTCACACATCATATCTGTAATTGCAGCAAAGCCAAGTTTATGCATATTGTTAGAATAAAACCAAGCTCAGACTTCAATGAATTAGCTACAGAATGCATATTGGATCACAGCCAAGTACAATACTTATCAAGCATTAAAGCATGTCTTTTTTTCTGGATTGTCCTTTTATTTTTAGTTGCCAGTCCTAAGTAACTAAGATGTGTATTGATGGGACTGGAAGAACCATTGTGTCACCCTAGTCCAGTATCTGTGAAAAAGGAAGGTGATAACTCTACACAGATGGCTGCAATAAAACTTAAAGAAGTTTACAAGCCAGACAAACATGACTGCTTTTTAATTTTTTTCCTCCATATGCCTCACTCAAAACTTCTTTTTCCCATTATTTTTCTGCTGCTTGTAAAGTTCACATTAAGCTACATCTTAATAATGGGTTTATTTGATAAAAGAAACCAAAAACGCCAGCAATGACCCCCCAAAATCCCCATCGAAATCAAAGATTTGTTATATGAATTTATCTATACTATTTCCTCTGTCCCCACTGATGTACTACATATTTGAACCAGAAGACTGACATTTTCAGTTAGACACCAAAGCAGACCATCTTACACCATGTTTCAAGTTACTCCATGCAGTGAGACCTGTGCTTCTATAAAGAGCACAAGAATGCAAATTCCACAAACAGAAGATTATGATCACCTACAGGATTTTAAAAACAAGGGGAGGTCTTGGGGTTTTTATACCTTTTACTATACCTCAAAATATAGTTTTAAGAATGGAATTCTGTACACTTTTTAAACTAACTTCTTGAGGACTGCAGTCAATCAGCTCTCTGAATTTTAGATTAAGGATTGTTACATTTGTTGAGCATCACCTCAGCTGATATGATGTGCATAACGATTAACAGAAAAACCTAAAGGACTCTTTTTCTGGAGGTTCATAATAAAATCTGGATTCGAGATAGGCAAGAATAAACACCATGCGTTATTACTCACTTACTCTTGCAATGACTGTTTAATATCCACAAGTGAACTTGTTAGCAAGAAGAGTAACAACAGAACAACACTGCTTGGAATCTTTAGTCAAGAATTTAAAAGTAACATTTTAATAAAGCCTTAAAAAAACCCCTATGTTGTTTCTCCTGTACATGTAGGTTTATGTTCAGTTACTATAAAGTTAATTAAAATATTGATTGCATCACAGAGTAAGAGAGTAAAAACAGCATCAGTTAAACGTAAAATATATTTATTGCAGACAAAACAAATAGATCAAATTCTCACTGAAGCTGCCCAGAACAGGGCAATATAGAATTTACCTGTTTTTCCACAGGAAACGGTAACCATGTGATTTTTAATTGCAGAGAATAGTATTGACAGTAAATGTAAAAAATAAGCAAATTATACAACAAAAACCCAACACACACTCCCCCCAGAAAACCCCAAACCAAAATCCATAACCCACCACACAACCAACAAGCTCCTCCTCTAAACCCCTAATCCCATTCAATATATGCCAAGTGTAAATGAAAACAGCTCCAAAATTGCATTTGGTCTTCTAGGAAAATATTACTGAAAATATGGGAGGATGAATAAATAATATTAATTGACTGCATAATTTACTAGTTCTGCTAAGTCACCAACACCGTACAAATTATTTAAAATCTCTAAGAACATGAAGTATTTGGTTCGTGATTACAATGTATTTTAGATGAACAATACTAAATTCCTTCAGAAATACTTTATGGAATAGAGGCTTGTTTTGACAAAAAAGTACAACTAGATTCTAATGTCAGATGGAATGATTCCACATGCATCTCTCTTCAGTGCAGTCACTGATTTGAGGCTTAATTAACTCTCAGGAAGTATCGACCTCACCTCCTCCTCTGAGCAGTCACACCATGACCTGGATCAGAGATTGGGTCTGGTTGAAAAAATATAATCACAGAAAAAAATGATATATGGCTTATGACATAACTACACAAGAACTATGCACAGCTTCAGCTACAAAACTCAGAGAGGCTGTCTCAAAGAAAGACTATGAACAAAGCTTGCTTTCACTCCTCAAATTCAACCCATTCTAACATCTTTAACCTCATTAGCCTCTGCTGTCTTCCCATGACTTATTCACATCCCATCTGCCACAACAAGTTCAAGAACCGAAAGGGAAAGTTAAGACCGACTGTAGCACCAAGAATGAGGGGGTACCACTGCTGACAGAAAACCATCCCCATGTACCAATGTGATGAGCTCAAGTTACAGGCACACTACCAGAATCAGATGAGAAGTCAGTGCTCTAAGACTTCTTTCCAAAATCAAACTACAGCACACACGTTCCCAATGGAAGTAGGCTTCTCTCTGTTCTATCTAGTTTCCTCTTCTCAGTTCTAGCTTGTTCAGAAACCCATAATTACAGTACACTGAGAGTACAAATATAGAGTATGATTTCATAGACAGGGAGCAATTTTTTCTATTTCGAATAGGATTCACTGCTATTATGACTTAACACTCTGTACATTTAAGAAACCATATCATATGCTGGCTGAAATGCAATTACTGTATTACAAACCTGTCAGAGCTTCATGAAATTTAAAAGAAATTGAGTAAGTATAACCACAACTGTAAGCAACAACCAAGACAAGTAAGGAAGATCTCTGGAGGAATTACTGAATACATAATATACTGTAAAGTACAGCAGAGCCATTTGGAGAAGTTACTCAGTGTAAGATAGCCATGGGATATCACAACACAGGACTAACTTAAGTATATGAAACAGACTGAGAAAATGTAGTAGGCTGACCCTGGCTGGCAACCAAGTGCCTACAAAAGCTACTCACATCATTCCTCTCCTCAGCTGGAGAGAAAATAAAACAAAAGGCTCCTGGGTTGAGATAAGGGCAGAGAGATATCACTGACCAGTTACCGTCACAGGTAAAACACTTGATGCAGTGAAACAAGTTCAATTTATTGCCAATCAAATCAGACTGGGATAATGAGAAATAAAAACAAAATCTTAAAAATGCCTCTACCCTGCCCTTCCTTCTCCCTGGGCTCAACTTCATTTCTAATTTCTCTACTTCCTCCCTGACAGGGGGATGAGAGCTGCTGTCAGTTCATCACATGCTGTCTCCTCAGGGGAAGGACCCCTGCTCCAGTGCAGGGTGTCTCCCATGGGATGCAGTCCTTCACTAACAGCTTCAACATCAGATCTACCCATAGGCTGCAGTTTTTCATGAAATGCTCCAGCATGGGTCCTCCCCACAGTATGGGATTCCCTTCAGGAACAGGCTGCTCCAGTGTGGATACCCCATGGGCTCACAAGTCCTGCCAGTAAACCTGCTCCAGTGGGTTTCTCTCTCCATGGAGCCACAGATCCTGCTAGAAGCCTGTTCTGGTGCGGGCTTTCCACAGGGTCACAGCCTCCTTCAGGCATCCACCTGGTCTGGCATGAGGTCCTGCATGGGCTGCAGGTGAATCTCTGCATCCTTGTGGACTTCCAGGGGCTGCAGGGGTACAACTGCCTCACCAAGGTCTGCAGCAGGAGCTGCAGGGGAATCTCAGCTCCAGGGTCTGGAGCACCTCCTGCTCCTCCTCTTGCACTGATCTTGGAGTCTACAGAACTGTTCCTCTCACATATTCTCACTCCTCTCTTCAGCTGTTGTTGTACTGCAGTAGTTTCTTCCCCTTCTTCCTAAATACATTATTCCAGAAGAACTACCACTATCTGATGAGCTCGGTCTTCGCCAGCTTCTTAGAGCCAGATGGCATTAGCTCTGTGAGATATGGAGGAAGTTTATAGTAACTTCTCAAAGAACTCATCCCTGTAGCCCCTCTGCTACCAAACCTCTGCTATGGAAACCCAATACAGCAACTTCCTTAATAGCTCTATTTTTTTAATCTTAAGAAAAAAACACCTAAAGAATGGTATTTATTTCTTTCGGCTACTAAAAAAACTTCAGGCCTTTTACAAAATCATTGTGTCCATCAGGAACTACACCAGATATTTTCCTGTGCTGCAGAGAAATAATCTTATAAAGGACCATTTTAATAGGAAGAAGGGACAATGTGGTATCTCCAACCTTGGATATTTTCCAGACTTGGCTTAACAGTCACTTCTGACCTCATTAACCTTTAGCAACATTTGTGTGCTTTCAAGCAGAAGATGGGATGGATGACCAACCTTCACTAAGTACTAGGTTGGATAGATAATAATAAAGACTGTGTTTGTGAACTTTAGGGGGAAAAAAACCCCAAACCATGTCTAGATCACTTGGTAGATTCATTTGACTTCCAGTCAGCTTAAGACCCTAACAATGCTGAACTGTCTATGCAGAATTAATCAACCTTTACTGATGTGAGAAGAAAGCTTCCACTGAGCTAATTGCTCAGGTGTTTTTCAGACTCAGATAACTGCTCCTTATTATCTATTTACAATTACCAAATTTGAACCAATATATTCAATATCAGAAAATCTGTTACAGATGGTTGACAATCTTTAAAAAAATCACAGCTCTGGAGAGCCAAATACTTCTCTTTTGATTACTGAACTGTTGTGCTATGTAGACATACTGCATGACACAAAAATATGGTAAAAGCATCTGGTATTCAGACACTAGGAAGTAAAGCGTGGTATAAGCAGAAATGGTTTTGTAGCAAAACTTAAGAGTATCAAATGACAGTTGCAAAACATGGTTGAGACCAACATTGTTTCAGCATCACTGAAACTGAGTATATGAAGAAACATAAGCCATCTTCCAAATACACTGCCACTGCTCAATTATTTAATCACATTTCCATTCAGTTCAAGTCCTACATACATTGAGTAGGTCCAGTACATCTAGTAGATCATTTAGTGTGTGTACGCTATCATGCACAAAATATTTTGTTCTACAAATGCATCGTGCTTGGGTATTTTAAAGCACATACACTTCATTTTATCACACCAGCATATTTCCACTTGGTTGGAGCAGCTCCCAAATATAAGCCAAACACAAGTGCAGATGACTTTTCTCTTTCAAGGTGAATGCACCAACAGAATTATTTGCATCCCAACATTCATACAGAAGGCTCAGCTTCTGGAGACATAGCAATCATAGTAGGCATTAAGTTTCAGAAACCAAAGACTACAAGATCTGACTAGGAACAGCAAGTATTGTTGGTTTTTACTAAAACAAAAGCAGCTACAGGATGAGGATAGGTCCTGATATGACATGAAGAAACAGTTACCAGTAAGAAACTAGAAAGCAAACACACAGCATTAGGAAGGAGGAATCAGCAGCTCTTGCACCAAAGGTAGGACTCCAGTAAACTTCCACAGGGGCCTATACACTAGAATCTATCCAAGAGAAAGCAGCAGCACCACCACAGTTCCCCAGTCATACAAACTCACTTTTAGTCAATAGTTAACTGCAAAGAACTGGGGAGAAAAAAAAGGTATTTAGAGCAAAGGGACAAGTGGCACTAAGAATAAACTGAGTATTTTTTAGATGAAAGGTTCAGAATGGTGAATGCTGCAGAACATTCCTAAGCTTTCAGTTGATAAATAACAAAAATTGGAAAATGCAGGATTTAAGGATATGAAAAAGACGGGTTGCAGGGATAAGTGAAAAAAGCTTCTATTCCAGGAAGATCCAGCAGGTTAGGACTCTTCAAATTTCAAAAGAAGTCATTTCCAGAGGAAAAACAGAAGTCTTGAGAAGAACAAATATGTACCAACTGTTAATTGTCACATTTAAGGTAAGAACTGGGCACCACTGAATGCAGCTGATGGGAGCCAAGCTTAGAAGAGAAGGCATTTCTTCATGCAGTGGACAGACAACCAGTGAGACAGATTCTTTGCCAAGGCATGCAGCCAATGCTAAAAAGGACCTCAAGAGGAGACAACACAAGTCTTGGAGGAGGAGGAGGACATCTGGATGCCATGAGAGTTCTTAGAGAAGAATGTCTGTTTGAAGAGTATATGCTTGCCCTGCTTAGTCTTTCCAAGAAATTTGCTCATCACCACTACTAGCAAGAAGACAGTTACCTGGACAGGCACCTGGACTTGGTTTCTATAAATGGGGGCAGTTTCAAGTGATGCTGTTAACAAGCTCTCTTTACAAAAGCAACACTGGCAGGGCCCAGCAGTTGCTAGGTTTGAAAACTCAACATCTTGAACATGTCCAACATCTCAAGGAAAGCAAGAGGAGACTTAGGGAGAACAGCACAGCTACTTCTACAGCATCTTTACCACCAGTATTGCTGGTTTTTATCAATCACTTCTATCATGTATTATCTTTTGATTTTTTTCCTTCACCTGACAATTGTAAATAAATGTTACATATGTTACTCAGAAAGACATCTCTATGATAGACAACACAACACTACAAACTGATTCTGCAGTTCAGCCTTGCTGTAAGATCCACCAGAACTTATCTAAAATGCTGGGCATCAACATGAGCTAAACAGCCTAATAGCTTTGACAAAAAAATGTTATTTTCTTTAGCAGAAATATTGCCTCAAATGATATGCAAGATTTATACAAACCTAAATGAAAACCTACTAGTCCTAACAAAGTGCAAATGAAAGAATTGTGTTATAAAGCACAGTGTGACAGCACCAGTTGATACTGCGCTGCAGTCTGTATACATTAATTTAATAAAACTTTTTGGAGTTTGCTTACAAGAATTTGCATCTTCTTTATTCTTCTTCAACTTGCAGAACAGACAAGACTTAGCTGGAAGACAAGAACTGAACTGCATCCTATGCAACAGAATAACACCTTTTGTCTTAAGTGTATTTTGCAGTTTGACTAGATGAAGAGAGACATATGTGGTATATGCATGAATACCTGCATATGATAGTTGAGGCTGGAAAATTTTAATCAATGGTGGGTGTGTAACTGAATGGTTTTTATATACTTCAAGTAAAGTATTCCAAGTCCTGATAAGTTCATGCCCCAGCTGCAGGTAAGGGCAATAACAATCAAATATATTTATCAGGAGAAATCAGATAAAAGTTAGTTATATAAGCTAGTTAAGAAGTAAAAGCACTGCGCATTAGCAAAATTGGAGGCTTGCTTATATCTTCCACATAAAAAATTTTACAAAGTGATAGGCAAATTATGCACAGATCCTGGCGAAGTAAGAAGCATCAACACTAGAATCTCCTGTATTTCAAATATCCATACGAACATGTAAGGATGTTAGCATGCACAAAACAAGAGTTCAACAGTTTCTTGTGAGGATAAAGGAATTCTTCCCATGAATTGATTTACATAAAATTTATCCATGACAAAAGCCAGCAATTTTCACTTTTTTGCAAGTCCTTCAACTATTTGGTAAGTTAGTTGTTACCTTGGCGTGGAAAACAGCTAACAACTGGTTACTTGATATCCTCCCCTTTAGGTTTCAGAGAGCAAGCATTTGTGCCCATTTTAAAAAGGTAAAGCTTGGCACAGACAGGAGCCTACACTTCTGTTCCAGTAAGATTGCAGAGCGAACAAATCAATTAAAGTTCATGCACAATCTCCGAGTTGCTCATCATCACACCTTAAAAAGGATTCAAACTGTAGCTGTCAGCAAAAGCTACACAAATAGTTGCATCAAAAGAAATAAAAAGCACCCCCCCCTTCTGCTTCCCTGCTCCCTACTCCAATGCAACATTAAACCGAAAGTTGGAAAATGGTACCACAGTTACGAAGTTGATTGATTTGATTCATTTTTCCTGCATACATTACCACATACAACTGAAATTTAATTCATTAGGAAAACAATGAACTGTCCAACTTTCTCAACAAATTTGCATAACACAGAGTTGATCATGTCAGGACCCATCTGACAGCATAATAAAAAGTGGGGACAATTTTGAATTGCAAACTATTTTTAAAAGCATGTAATTAAGACTTCCTTTGACCTTGTTAATATGGATGCTAAAATGTTAATTCTTAACTAACTGTTTATGCTAAGGTCTGTTTCACATTTTCTCTTCCTTGTGCCTAACCAATGCCTAAATTACCAGGATATTGTTAAATATCCAATAGATTTTTCCATGTTATTACTCATTACAGGAAAAATAAAAAGACAAAGCCAAACCCTCACAATCATAAAGATTAACAGTTCTAACTCTACAAATCTGAAAGTTCCTGCCCTCTGTTACTTACTAATTATCTGGTTCCAAAATGTTAGGTCTGCTTAGTTTTAGAATTAAAATCTCATAAAAAGTGAAAAACTGAAATACCAGTTTCATACTGAATTACTTCAGTCCAAATGTTATACTCACTGGCCAGAAGTAAGTGATATACAAAAATTATACGTGCATGTGTTTAGAGACTGAAGGTATAAAAATGAAACACAGCTCCACACTGATGATAATGTAATTCTGTCAACAGCAGCACAACCAAAAGCTCTCAAAAATCTATCCAGGAACTAGAAGGCAGTTTTAGCCTAGTTTTAACTAAAACTAGGGAGTTTTAGCTTAGTCAGGCAGGTGTACCAAACCTCGTAACCACATAATGTGCTATTACCCATTTTCACTGAAAACTGGAAGTATTTAAAACATTTCACTGTTAAATGAGTACAATTCATCATGACCCAAAGACCATCACAGAAGTCAATAGACACCTAAACGCCAATTACAGCACAGTATTACTTTTTCCTGTGAACACATTTTTCTTATATATACAAAAATGGCTTCTAAAGATAGCATAGAACACACTTCAAAGCAACTTTATCACAGCCTTTTATATATCAGATTACACCTTTTTAAGTATATATTTCATATCCTTAACTCATGCAAAGCTGGCTGCTCTGAGTGACAAAAGCTTTGTAAATAAAAATCACAACAGAATTATGTGTTCATTGGACATTTAGGCTATTAGCTATACCAACAGCATATTTAGCAAACACAGGAAAAAATTTCTCGTTTACTCTATTTTTCACCATTCTAAAGAGACTACATGAAATGTTGCAATCAAAGTAATTGCAGACTTGCCAGTCAAGCTTTTCAAATAAGTATAACAAATTGGAAAAAGTAACTGAAAAGTGAGATCCAGTAAGAAAATATACTTGTGAGTTGCATTTAATTCTTTTACTCAAAGAATTCCATTTTGCCTATAAATCTATGCTTCTTTGCTGTCAGATGCTTTATTCAGCTATAGATGTCTAACTTGATAACATATCCAGTAAAGGCAAAAAGTTTGCTTGCAACAAGGGAATCAGAAAGGGAAAGGCTTCCTTGAAGTTGTAACGCTGTTTAAACAAATCTGTGTAGTGCAGACAGACTTCCAACAAAGTTCTCAATAAATCAGAACTCACTGGAGATAAACTAGCAATAGTAAATGACCTTTACTTGACTTTCCTATAAAACAATTCAGCAGAAAAAAACTGGCTTCACCACCTCAGTATAATAATCAGTAACTACACTGAAACCCTTACACTGATTTAAGTTACCAAACAGCATGTCAGACTCAACATAGGAGATCAGGTCTTTCACTATGATGTAGCAAAGCCTCGTTAGCAAAATTAAAGCAAAGTCCAAGACTGTTTTCAAGACAGCTTTGTCTCCATAGCAACTGACATGACTGACAGGCAGTATACTGGTAAAAGTCTTACTTTACAAGGCAGCTTTATATTATTACCTTGACTTAACCAGCAATTTAGAATACTTGGCTGAAACACAGCCTGAAGTAACTTAGTTAAAAGCCAAATAAAAAAGCAGCAGAGTGAATCTCAGAAAACAGACTCCACGAAGCACTTCAGGAGGCCATGAAACAGTGACACAGCTTACTCACGCCTTACAAAAACTTTTGTTCTCCAAATAAAACTCCAAGTTTTATTTAGCAAAAATCAGCTATGAGGTACCGTTTTTGTATTAAAAATGAATTTTCCCCATGCTGTAGATTCCTGTTCAAATGCTTAACAAAAAATATGGTTCATCTGGTAAATTTCCCAATAGAGCCTGACATCAAATTCAGGTTTATCAAACTGTCTGGGGGACAGTGTCCAGCCAGTACAAGGCGTCGATCTGTTAACGTTGCAATATAACATTACCCCAAGAATTTGTTTCCCATCCTTCTAACCATGCTGTTAAATTTCCCCATGACTGTTAAATTGACCCCTAGATAATTATGTCATTCTCTTGGGCCAACTACATGGTACCCTGCCTCTATCCTAGGGGCACCTACCAGAGGACTGCTACTCACAGAAGTCTCCTGTAAATTTTCTGCATTTAACCAAGTGAAATTTTCTTTAGAATTTACATGAG
This sequence comes from Erpornis zantholeuca, assembly GCA_013400515.1. Taxonomy (NCBI): domain Eukaryota; kingdom Metazoa; phylum Chordata; class Aves; order Passeriformes; family Timaliidae; genus Erpornis; species Erpornis zantholeuca. The sequence continues at coordinate 77,973 of VZTN01035311.1, read as the reverse complement.
AAACTGAGTCAGGTAAAGATCAGCCTTTACATAATCACTCACAGCTTGTTGCCAGGGTGGGGGAGAGAAAAAAAAAAAAAAAAAGAAATGAAAAAACCCACACCTTAAAAAAGGGAACAATATTTACTCAAATAGCAGAACACAGCAAGTTCCACCATTATTGAGTTATACTGCATAGGTATATGAGAACTGTACAAACAATAAATGCAACTATGTTGGAATGTATAAAAACACAAGGACACAATACGAGAACTGAGAAGCTATCAGTTTTAAAAGGTTAAACTAAATCTAATTACATCATCTGAATTTGTTCCCAGCTATGAAGATAAACACATGCAGTGCTCTGGCCACATATAAAAAGAAGACAAACATCCCTAGTTTTGGCTGACAGACTTCTGTTGCTGTTTACCTCATTTTTGTTTTTTTTCTTTGGTTGGCTGCAGGGGAGAAGTGCCTAGTCTTTAGCAAGATTGTTTGTCCCTCAGACTAGTTCTAACAGTTAATCTTGTACCTCAGCCCTGAGCAACACATCTTGCTCTCTTGGGCATCACCCCCTAAGTGCTTACATCCAGTGCTTCCATCTAATATGTGAACATGTTTCTTTGAGAGCAACAGGAACTCTGCTTTAATTATACATGTGACTTAATTTAGGTCCTGACGTTAAATATTTCAGCACTCCCAGTGCTAATAAGTTACTTTCTCTGAGGGTTTAGTCTAAAACCAGACAAAGTTAAAAATCCAATTTGGTTGCTGTGTCAGCTTTTAAAAATTTGCAGCTGTTGCGCCACAATTGCAGAGGGAAATCAAGCAAAGTATAAATGGTGGCTTTACCTTTTGAATTTTAAAGCTACTGTGTTTTTTCATTTCCAGAAGGAGAAAGATCAGAGAGTAAGAGATGAATCTTGTAAAAGTTGGTATGATTTTAACCAAACCTATCACTGATCACTTCAACAGCATTTACCCATTAGAAGCTTTTTGCAAAAATATGGTGTAGTCTTACATTCATGGGAGTTTTCAAATTAACATTCTTCTATTATTTTACTGCTTTCTATCAAGCAGGAATTTCCATCATATGACTCATGGGTTACAGACTACCCTATGCTACAAGCCAGATAACTACCAAAAACCCCACTACTGTAATTCTTTGCCATCTTCCAAATACAGAAAAATAAAAGGCAAAAGGATAATCCAGAAGACACTCAGCTTGATTTACATCAAATTCTTTTTTGTCTTTAGAAGTCAAGACCTCAGAAAACAGAGGTAGTTCCATAGGAGTGTAACTGCGCCCCCAGAGCTAAAGCTCAGAGCTAAATATCACTCTGAATCAAATATAACCAGATAAAATATTTACTAGGCAGAATTGCAGAAGTATTTTTTTAAACATGAAATTTTGATTAAACCTGTATTAGAAGACTCTTTTTATCACTAATCAGTGATAATTTAATATTTTTAATTATAAAAGACGGGTTAAGACTTGGTCACAGTTACAACTTTCAACATAATAAAAGTTTCAGATCACCAGTGAGATAAAACTGATCTCAAATGTGATTCAGGAGCTAGGAAAGCAGTGCTACCAAGCAGAACAAGATACCTAAAGCATATAACCCCCAAATCAGACACCATAAAGCACAAAGACTGTTTTTATGAGAGATATGTGAAAGACAAAACCCATGGGAAGAAGAAAGGTACAGAACAACAACAAATTAAAAAAAAATCCTCAGAGTTAATTGAATTATTAACTTCCAACTAGGTGCCATGGGTGCTATATTTTCCCCAGTTCTACTTTCTTTTGAAGAGAATAAATGTCAATATACTTATAAATAAAAACAAAATGCATTAGTGAAAACCACAAGATATGTTTTTGGTTTATCTGAAATCATATCTATTAAACTGCTTTTTGAATAGTCTTAGAAAACCACCTTGTACAGCAGGGCATTGAATGCATGGATATTGTTGTTTGACCAAACACAAGAAAATGTGTGCCACTGCTTTCACTGATGCCCAGTCTCAGTGCTTACACAAATGAGGCAGGTTTGCCCTTATTCCTCCTTGGCACTTTTGAAGATATCGAAATCTTCAATAGAACTGTGAATTCGAAATAACTTGTGTTATTGTTTTTTCACATTGTTCTTTCATTCATCAAAGTAAGAGGCAGAAGAAAAAATAACACTTAGTAGTACTGTGACTGTCTTCCCTTAAACTGTCAAAAACATACCACAGCAAGCTTTCCTTCGAAAGTGTTTTAACTAATGTTTTTCCTTTAGCTATGTTCTTAAAATTACAGTGTCCACAGTGCTATTTTTTTCATGGCTTTTTCTAGGTAGTTTTTTGATCTTTTGAGTATTTTCTTAAACACTCAAATCATCAATATAAAAATGTACAAATAAATGTACATGTTACAAATAAAATTTAGCAACCAAAGATCTTCAAAACTGGAGAAGCCCATGAAAAGCAGTGGCTGCAGTTTTGGCTTCCAACAATACTGCTATTTTACTGACCAGCTTGCCTGAACTAAAGAATTATAAACACGAGAAGTCATATTGATGACTCTGAATATGTACTTCCACAGTAAATTAAGGTATTCAATAAAATATGCAGCTGTAGCTGCAGGTTTTCCAATTAAGATCTTTTGTCTCTGAAAACTAAGATTCCTTTGGTGTGGTGGCGAGACTGAGGGGAACATAAGATATTGGTAGCTCCAGTCAGGGGTAAGAACACGATGCAAGAGAAATTTAACAGCATCACTGAATATTTTTCATGTGTGACATGAGGAAATTAAAAAAAACAAAACAAAACAAAAAAGCATAGCAACAAACTTCCCCACTGTCTTAAAACTATTTGCTTACATAACGTCCAAAGCCATACCTCTGTATGGAGCACATGAGAAATGTGTAACAGCAATCTTTTTTCTGCCAGATGGATAAACACCTCAAATACACCCACAAATACTAATGAAAACCACCTTGGCCTCCTTCAGGAAGTCATTCAACACTTCACAGAAAAAACAGGAAGTTGTTGATAAACTGCTTGCAAGAACTACTTCCTGTAGGAAAAATAATTACAAGATTTGTTTGCTGGACAATCAGTTAACTTTTCCTCACACTACAACATGAGAAGAGGTATCACACAAGTTCTGTGAGAATTAAAAGCGTAACTCTAATTTAAAATGATGTAAGAGTAATTCTAAAACTGAGCAAAATTAGTTTTTTCTTTCTGCAAGCTGTTGTCTGCTACTCCCACGGCACATTATCTTTTGCCTCGAGAGCGATCCCCTATCTTTGTGCACAGTTCACCGAAATGTCAAGCAGCAGCTGGCTAACAGGAAGTGGTTAAAAAGCAATGCAATTGACATCACCACACAAACCATGCTCGGCTTTTTTACTGTATGTTTAAGAATGGGCTAAAGCTACCGCACACCAGTGAGAGATGACTCAGATGTGACCACTTACTAACCAAGCAAGCCTTAACTTACGAGCTCCACTGAAGGAGCAGTATCAATACAAAATAGTTTTACCAGCTGTATACTAAGCAGGCCTTAACCCACTGCTCAAAATCATCGCTAACGGAAAATTAAACTCAGCAGTACTACTCCTAACAGTGAGATGAATGCTAATGAGTGGATTTCTGGCAAATCATATGTTGGGCATTCATACATAAGGGGGTCTGTTTATCCAGATGACAGACTAATTTACAAGAGTAGTTCTGGTTCAAACCCTGTAGTACCACTCTCACCTTCATTTAATATGTATGGATACATGGGGTGTGTATATAAAATATCTAGCCAAATAGGTCAGGGCATCTATCTATCTGTATATATACACACTCAGAGAGATGATTAAGTATTTTATCTCCCATATATACTATTTTAATTTCTTTGCACAAATTACTATGTTTGCAATGCTTGACCCACTGATTAGTGGAAGTGACTGTAATTCCAAAGTGTATTAAGCATGGTACTCAATTTTATGTTATTCTCTTTGCACTGTAGCATATTATGATAACTATAACCATAAGGCTTACTGACATCTGGAAAAAATCTAATATTGTTACCTATTCTGCAAAGATCTTTCTAGAGCCTGATTACCAGACTGTTCATGGAGTGGCTACAGAACAGAGCAAGTGGAAACAAAGAGCAATGCAGCCAATCAAGAAAAAAAATCTGAATACTTGGAAGAGACACCAAATATCTGCATATGGTAGAAGGAACCACATTAAATGTATTTAGAATCAGAAATCTTAGTATTCACACTTCGAGCAAATGTTTAAGGTATAACCAAGCAAGGCACGAGTTTTAGCGGGCTAATAGGTGTGAGATAGAATTTACCACTCATCACTGAAAAAAGCTTTTAGTATGCAAACTTGCTACACAAAACTAGTATTATATGTCTTTGGATTTCCTACACATACAGAGCAAACATTTTGCTAGTACTTTAAATGCTCTTTACAAACCTTAACAAACTCCAATGAAATCAGTGGATCTCACCTGTAGATAGTATTAAGGAATCTTTTTACGAACAAATGTTCTTCAAGTGTGAACAGAGCTATCCTCATTAGACTCTCCCATACCACAGCATCATGCAAGGAAAGCCGAAAGGAAACAGCCCATTACACTGTTTAAAATCTCCCAAGGTCAGCATGTGACCCAGCAGGGAGAGGTTCATAAAGTACAGCCTTTATTTTTCTTCCTAACAACCTGGTTTGTTTCCACTCCTTTCCCCTTCAAGACACATCCTTCACAGCTAGCAGCTCTTTCAATCATTTACTTTGGATGTCTGCTTGAGAACAAACGATCTTGCTCATGCAGATGAGTTTGCCAGACTTGTGTGTACTTTCCAGTCTCAGGCTCTTCATTGTTCTTGCTGAAACCTGACCCTTTGAAATGGATACCAGGACACCAAGAAAGGACAAAAAAACTTGCAGAAGAAAAAGAAAAAGATTTTTGTGGTAGTAATCGAACTGCAGAAAAAGCTTTCCAAGAATAAATCTTTCACTCTGATTTCACCTGAATGAGCACAATTAAAAAAATTCATTAGAAGAGCAGGAAGACATTTTTCATCTCTTACACTGTTTCACTTTCTGTAAAATTGACAGTGCTATCAAAAACAAACACTTGTGGCAGCAAAACTTAAAAATCAAAGTCTATTTTTCATGCTTCATAAGCTCCTCTTTAAGAGCTCTCACTAACACAGTCAAAATAAAAGTTTGCTTTTCATTTCAAAACTCATTCTGTTCTTTCCTCAAGGTTCAATGAGCTACAGTTCTCAAATGGCATAAACTTACACAGTTCAAAAAACCCTTCTACTTGTGCCTGCTGAAGAGCTCATATTCTAGAACACACTGATCTGTTAAACTTCCCCAAAGAAAATATTGCATCTTCAAGATCTATAGCTAATGCTTATTTTCACATTTCTAATAGAGAATGATTGTTTGCAAAAAAGGAACCTTCAGGCTCAAATAATTTCAGACAACTACTGCAACCTCTTTTCAGTTGAGAAGAAAAAAAAAGCTACTTTCTCTGTATAGAGATACCACTGGTACAGGAACAAGAAACATTTTTAAGAAGTTCTGCAAGTTCAATTTTCATTGCAGACAAAGTAAATTTGGTTTTGAAACTACAAGCTTAACTACTTCAATCAGATGCATGTATTAATCACAACCTTTGAGCAAGAAAGGTAGGGATAAAGATGTTTTTCTCTTAAACTGAAACAATTTTAACATAAGTAACACAGTGTTACTTCTCCCCACCCTGCAAATGACATATAATGGTTATTTAGAGACTTGCTGTTAAATAAAAAGTTCAAATGATAGTTAAAATATTTGAGGGCAAATTATGGTCTTGGTGGGCACACTTTCAGAAAGTAGGACAAGCTCCTGCTGTTTTAAAAAACTGCACAGAATAAAAGAAAATGCTTCCTGGTGGATTGCCTGTCAGATGGATGGTGCTGGTAACTTTTCTTCAGATACAGAAAAGGTGATAGTAATTTCACTGTATGGAAAAGTTACAGCTCTAGGAACATGAAACAATGTTAGAAGTTCTAAAACTTCCTTTGCACTGCCAGGAACGTAGATGAGTTAAGTTACAAACACAAATACTGCAATCAAATACGTATGTTAATTACCTCAGGATGGGAGAGTAGGCAAAAAACATTTTGGTTGTGTATTTAAACAATTGTCCTTAATCAAAACGTACAAGGTCCTGACATATTGTTACTACAATAGTCTCTAAAGTTAACTCTGTATTTTTACATCTGTATTATTAAAATGAGGTAAACTGTATCTTGACCTGCATGACAACTCTGACAATATCCAGCAAATACAATAGTCTCATTGTTTAAGAATCACTATGCTTATTTCACTGATTTTTAGTACACAATATAATGGATAACATTCTTCAGCTAAGATTAAGATAGGACAAATATTCACAGAGTACCATACAGTTTTCAGAAAGAGCAGAGTCGATATGGGAGAATATGAAGTGGTAGGGCCCCCTAAAATCAGGAGCATGATTTTAAAAATACATATTTTAAACCAAATGAAATTTACTCAAATTCTAAAATGGCAAAACCAAAATATATATCCCAACAAAAAATAAATGCCAGAGATACAGTTAATTGAAAAGAAATTTTACTTACTTAAGAAAGTATCTCTGTCCAGATGGTGTCTTAGCCATCTCCCAGCCTGGTGGCAAAGGCACATCATCAGGGATCTCAAAAGAAGACTGGCGGAGGTGTTGAGAAGATGGAGCTCCAGGTCCAGTCACTACTCCAGAGGGTGTAAGTGTCCCTGGAGAAACAGCTCCCAGCTGCAGTGATGCTGGAGAGGAATGAGCACGGACATGCTGTGGGGTCAGGGCTCCTGCTGTCCCGGCATCAGTGCTGGCCTGCCACGAGTGAAATAATTTCCATTAAGATTCTTATATTTCAGGAGAAATGCAGCTGTCAGAAGACATTTCACTTTAAATGAATGTTTCAGGAGAAATTCATATCTCAGTTGTTCTAAAGTTCTGCTTATTTTCCAGTAGTTACTGTTCAAGCAAGCCTCCACGTAGCTTGGTTAATTAGCATCACAAAAGCCCTTGTGCAAGTCAAGAAATATTAACTGTATGTGCTGAGAGCTCTTAGCTTTATTTTGAAAACGACAGTTCTTACTCCTCAGAGCAGGGTTAAGAACAAACCTGCCTGCAGTCAGCAGACCTCATCCAGCACATTGAGTGTTTGTTACTGGACTGCATTCACTCATTACCATCACACCCACTTTCTGCTGGAGGAGTTAATTTCCCACTCTTCTTTTCAAGTGGGGGTGTGGGGGTTCAAGTACATGCACACACCACCATCATCCCCCCGCAGCGGTTTAAAAGATCATACAAAGAGAAAAACAATAGTGAAATGCCAACCGGCAGCAGTAAGTTCCAATGGACAAAGACTCATGAATTCAACCATAAAAAAAAAACCTATACAAGAAGACTGAACGTAACACTTCCTAACAAGTCAAACTTTTAAGGGTTTAAACAGTCTGTCCATGCTTTATCCAAAGCAAAGCTTCAGCAAACAGTTGAACCAGTCAATCAGAAATGACTCACAAATCCATTCACCAGAGTCACCAGTCGTAAGTATACAGAATATCCTTGCCAGTAGTAAATTCATGTCCAACATGGAATAGAAAAAGCAGTTCTGAAACATTGATTAGAGTAAAAATGGCTTAAAAAAATGTATTTACTGGTTTTATAGACAGACCAGAACAACACTGACACCTATAATGAGATGCATATATCAGTCCTTGTCACACCTTTCTACACAAGATATTGCACCATATAAGGCCCCACTTACATACTCTTACATACAGATGGAGTGAAGCAGAACTGTATGTAAGCACATGTGAAGTTTCATGTGTTCAACTGGAAACTAATTAGCTTGCATTTTCAGTCAGATAGAACAAGCAAGGAGTAAATCAAGTGGATTTGCGATATTTTAATTCCTGAGAATCACAGAATTACAGAAAATAGAGAACCTCTTCTTTAAGCAGAATGTTTATGTGGCACAACTAAACAAAAAGGAAAAATGAAAACAGTCTTATTTTAAAAGGCAGTCCAAAATGAAGCAAATGATTCTCTCTTACTTTAGCTGGATTTCCAGTTTACATTTTAGGAACCACTGAGTGGTATAAGGAACAGTGATCCAACTAAATATGCTTTCCAGATGAAGACTAACACACACAAGGAATATGAGGCTAAGCTTAAAAGTACAACCAAAAGTTGCCTGACCATCACACACATTAAACACGACAGCTGTTTAATTTCAGTTACTGTATTTAACAAGACATAGCACTAAGTTTTAGATGAATGTCTACCCATTCAGGTTTGTACACAATGGAACTGCAATGAGATTTCCACAAGCTGGGAGAAGATTATATATAAAGCCCCTTATTCTTTGCTGGATTTCAGTACATTATTCAAGGTCTGCAACTCAGAAGATAGCAAAACTACAGAATCAGTTCAACTCCACCCCTTTTCTTTTCAGTCTTCCTATATGAAGGCCAGATTGCTTTTTTGAGTATTTGGAAAATGAATTAATTCCTAGGCTGGGAGAGTACATGCCAAGGTTCAGGCTGGAATGAACTTCTAAAGTCAAGTTATAAATCGTTCAAAACAGAAGTTTAATAATGGAAATGTTGACAGACCCTTAACAACACGGGTACCAGGCACCAGTACACAGCGAGTTTCATTCTTACTGGCTACCCAGATAAAGTGACAATAGCCAATAATAAAACCTATTCTATAGCGTAGCAGCTAAGTTCATTACTTAATAACACTCGACTAGGTAGGCACAGTCTCCTTCCAAAAAAAGTTGCTAACAGCATTAGCTTTCTCTCGTATTCACACCAGCACTCAAGTCTTGGTACAAAAGTCCCTCTCCTTAAAGATCAAACGCTCCCGTTGGCCGAGCGACGACCCTGCCCCGCATCCCCCATCCCGCTCCTCCCGGCCCTGCCCCCGCAGCG
>VZTN01035311.1:54399-67640 GCA_013400515.1 Erpornis zantholeuca | reverse complement strand
CTGCCCGCCCGCCCTCGGCCGCCACGGAGCGCTGCCGCCAACCACAACTTTTTTTCTCCCTAACTTTTATCCCAACTTCCAGGAGGCCGCTCCGCCAGGGGGTGAGGAGGGGCACCGCGCTTCCCTTCCCCCGGCCCGGAGGAGGCAGCGGCCCGGGACCCGCTCTGGCCGCTCCCCTCCCGCGCTTTCTCCCGGTTCCGCTGAGCTTTCCCCGACTGCAGAAGCCGCCCCTGCAGTTGCTCGTCGCGGATCTGTAAAGCTGGCTCATAAAAATGACGAGACCTCTAGAGAAATACTTTTTATTAGATAAAACGGGTGAGGGAAGGGGGGAAACGGCCAAAAAAACAGCTTCAAGAACTGTAAATACCGGAAAACTTTCGTCACTAACCACATAGTAACATCTGAGTGAACGGGAAGCACTTCCGAGCCTGTCACCCAGTAGAGTTTTCCTCGTCAGAAACCTAGGCAATGTCTACCTGAACCCATGCAGAGAGAAGGCAACCTCCGTTATAAAACTGGGGACCAGCCAGGTTTATAACTAGTTTGTAAATAGGCTTCCACCGAAACAGTGATACAGAATATTCACGTGTCGCTTGCAGGGATCCACAATCAAGTAGGCAAAAGTCTGCTGGTGGCTTTTGCTTGAAGGGTAACATAGGCCATTAGCATCCTGACAGGAAGAAAAAAAACAAAACCAAAGCAGTATTAGGAACAATATGGATATCTGTAAGAGAATTAATAAAATCTGAAGTTAATAATTTTGTTCCGATTGAACCAGTTTATTGCACAGCAAAATAGAACAAAGACACCACAGTTTATTTCAACAGTATTGTCTCCATGAGGATACTACAAAATGTATAGTAATTCTGGCAGAATATTTCAAATAACCTTGAGGTAAATGTAATATTAATATAAAATGTAAAATTAAACATGTAAGCATGGGTTTGCACAATTAGAGCCTAAAATACAAATGATTAAATATACAGCAGCCCATCATGTTTCCTTCGAAAGACAAAAAAAATCACAGAATCTATATTAATACATAAAGCTGTTCTATCCATAATTTTTTTTCACTTAGCATTTGCTAATGCATCTGTTCAGGTTCCAGTATTTGCATTTAAGCAAAACACTCCTTAGAGATCACATTAACAACTTTGGACTATTACTGAAAACATTTTGTGTCCCAGCCCTCAGAAAGGGTTTGAAGGGATTCTAGGCACCTAGCTCCAAAATCCTCGTTCTGAGAAAACAGGTTCAGCTGACAAGCAGCATGGGAACTGGGCTCTTCAGGTTAACGTCCTACGTCTGCACATGTCAATAAAAGCTTCAGTGTTGACAGAGCAGCACAGCTGGACACACTTCAAATCCAGTAGGGATCCAGAAACCAGATGGAGGGATTTTTAAAGGGTTGGGGTTTTTTATATAGGCAGTGTGGTAATTGAACATGTGAAAGATCAATAAATATGTAGCTGACACCTCCTTTCTTTTACAACATGCAACAGTTTTCTTCTGCTCCCCAACTTGTACAACAGTTGAAGAGATGTAGGTTCTGTTACACTTTTCCTGCTTGAGGGAAATTGCTATATTGCATATATTGTTCATTTTCTCCAGGAAAATTTTAAACTCACAGAGTACAGACTATTCCAGATTCCACATCTCTCACATTCTTTTGTTGAAGCTGTCTTCCTTTGCATAAAATAATCTTTTTTTGGCCCAAGGAAACATGGAAACTGTAACATCTCTCAGTTTAAGTCAGCTGAGAAAGAAAAGGGCTGGTCCCCATTTCTGCTCCAAGGACCACTTGTGAATTTTATCCTTTAGCTGCTACTGGCACCCCATTTTCTCCTGCTATTTCAAAAAGAATGAATCCATTATTAGATGTTCTGGTGTTTTCTTTGGGGGATTATTCAACCCCCTAAATCTTAAATTAAGTTAAGCACCTCATAAAAGCACTGTTTTAGACAGTAGAGATTTGATGTTTATTCACAGAATTTTCCAATGGTAGTCAAATGCTACAAGCTAAAAATAGCATTCTATTTTTAAGCAGCACAGCATACAAGCTCTATAGATTCAATTGTAGGATACCTAGCACTCTTGAGGTGTTTTTTAAGGATACATGTGTAACAAACACTGATTCTCAACTGCAGTAAGTAGAGCAAGTTTTAAGATTTTACAGTGCTCAGCATCACAAGGCCTTTGGAATTTGATCCAAAAATAACCTAAGCTCATGTGTGTAACTGACAAAAAAAGTAAGAGAAGAGCAATATCAAGATGTGATTGCTAGTTAAAATCTTTTCCTATTGCTACTGAGGATCCTACTCCTGCAGTCTTTGTGGAATTGATGGATGGCACTTGAGGTTTTGACTGATTAGAGGCAGTGTGAGCCCACTAAAAATTTGTTCAACAACTCAAGAACAAAAACAGTCTAAGTTCTGGTGATGAGGCATTTCAAGCAATATACCAAACTTGGTAACAGGAAAAGAATCAGTATAACCTAATTCAATGAAAAGGGTTCTAAAATTTATTTTAATTAGTAAAAGAAGTCATAAAAGCCCTAAAATACTTGAGCATAAAGGCTCTGAAATGTACATTTGTGCATGTAGACAAGTTAAAAATCATACCAATTCCATCTGCAGTGTGGACTTTGGTTCACACATGCAGGGGGTGTAATGATTGATTTACTGATGTTAGAGTAGGATCATTTTATTTTTTCTTTGTAGCAACACAGCTGATGATTTAAGAATATATATGCATAGCATAAAACAGAAATAAAAATACTGCTGAACATTCTGAAAACTGCATAATTTAATTGAAATTTTTAAAAAATACTTATTGAATAAACTTTGCATTATGCTGATTTCTAACACTGCCACAGTTTAGGTTCAGGTAAAGAAAGTTCTAAAATATCAATGAACATTCCCATACTTAAGCTGTAACAGTGTTTCATTATATGCAAAGCTCCAAAGCTCTTAAGGGTATTTGGAGTTCAACAGAGTATTTTGTCACAAGATCTAAAATGATTTCTCTTGTGATGCTCAGGTCTATCAGGTTTTGATGCTAAAGAGCTTTACAGACATTTGTAAGAGAGACCTCAACAAAGTAGAGGGCTGGACCATCACCAACCATATGAAGTTCAAGAAGGGGAAGTGCTGGGTTCTGCAGCTGGGATGGAGCAGCCCTGGATGTATGGACAGTCTGGGGAATGAGATGCTGGAAAGCAGTGCCACAGAAAGGCACCTGGGGGTCCTGGTCAATGCCAAGTTGAACATGAGTCAGCAGTGCCCTGGCAGCCAGGAGGGCCAAGCATGTCCTGGGGGGCATCAGGGACAGCATCACCAGCCAGGCAAGGGAGGGGATTGTCCTGCTCTGCTCTGCACTGGGGCAGCCTCACCTTGAGGGCTGCAGGCAGTTTGGGGTGCCACAGTATAAGAAAGACATGAGGCTATGAGAGAGAGTCCAAAGGAGGGTAATAATGATGTGAAGGGCCTTCAGGAGAAGCCGTATGAGGCGTGTCTGAGGTCACTTGGTCTGTTCAGCTTGGAGGAGACTGAGGGGAGACCTCATTGTAGTCTGCAACTTCCTCATGAGGGGAAGAAGAGGGGCTTAGGCACTGATCTTTTCTCTGTGGTGACAGGACCTGAGGCAATGGCACAAAGTTGAGTCAAGGCAGGTTTAGGTTAGCTGGTAGGAAAAGGTTCTTCTCTCAGAAGGTGGCTGGACATTGGACCAGGCTTCCCAGGGAAGTGGTCACAGCACCAGCCTGACAGAGTTCAAGAAGTGTGTGGATAATGCTCTCAGGCACATGGTGTGACTCTTGGGGATGGTCCTGTGCAGGGCCAGGAGATGGACTAAAGGATCCGCGTGGTCTAACTCAGCATATTCTGTGATTCTGTGAACTATAACTTAAAACACTGAGGTATTCACATCTCTAATAGTGTGCTTTTTTAGATACTGTTTTTAAATTGTGCTTAGCTGCACAAGTAATTTTTACCAGATCAGCTTTTAAAAATCAATTTATTTAAAAAATTATTTCTCTATTTACATCTGGCTAGGAGAATATGTTCTTTTCTTCCAGATACAAATCAAGAAAACTTGTCTTGAAAACTGTCAGCTCAACATAAGGATTATAATAACACTCTACAGTTATTTATCAATTGAACTCAGAAACACTGCAGAAAAGTAGTTATCTCCTTGAGAGAAAGTTTTCGTTACAAACACAAGACTCTTGTGCTCCAGTAAGTGTCCTTCCTGTAAGTGCCAAGTTGAATAGTTTTGATTCACGTAACCATCAAACAGTCTAGACACACTGTTTAAGCCTTTCTGTTTTCTGAGAGAAAATTCTTCAGGATGCTCTTTAATAGAAACCATAATTTCAGAATTCTCCTTCACCCCACAGATTTTCAGAATGTGCAGTAATGCACAATTTTCCTCCAAGGCTACAAGGAGGACAACCTGCTCTGCATTAACACTGGATTTTCTTTTGTCTGTCGATTTTGTTTATAAAAAGTTACTAAAGTTTGGTTGGGATTTTGTTTGTTTGTTATTTTTTTCTTTATAGTACTGATGATATTTAATGTATGGCTAAGACAGGAGAGCTCTTTAGTATCCATCTAACTAAACACAGAAATCTGCAAAGTTCACATCAATGCATTTGATTCTGAGGTGGGAAAGGAATGATGCCTTAGGTTTTAACTTTTATATTTTTCAAATCCTGTACTGCTAGTGTAACTCTGAAGTTTCCTGTAGCTTGTTAAGGCATCAGGAACAGTAATAAAAGAAGAACCTCCAGTTACCAGGGTTTTGCTTTTTTATTTTTATTACAGTCTGCAACGTAGCAGAAAGATAAATTTTGATACACCCATAAAGTGTTTATTTTCAAAAGCCTTTAATGAATCATACATAGTACTTAAAAGATGATGACCAACAGATGAACAACTGGGCTATTGGCAACCTACAGGGAAGTTTGTGCAGTCTGAAATGACATCAGCTACTGCTGTTGAAAGTGGGTACATTATCTGACATTTAATTATTACATATTCTGGTTACTCAAGAAGAATTTGGAGTAGTTCATCCTACTGTAACAACTTAAATGACAGATATGCTGAATCTAGTAAACATGCAGCCAGTTCTCAAACTTATCTTGATGGTAAATGTATGATTTTGCAAGGGAAACAGATAGGAATGAGACTTGACAAGGGAGGGGAAAAGAGGTTAGCAGTCATCTCACCACCCCAGCTTTTTTGTATACTAAACTTCCTTGCAGTCTTTACAGAAATAGATGCAATACAAGCTATTCAGAAAGCTCTAGCAACATTTCCAAAACCAGAATGATAGGAAGTCAAGAGTGCATCCTAAATCCTTACTGCTGTCTCAAGTTTTATTATTATCTAAACCCAGAATTACTCAGATTTTTTTTTGATTACTGGTTTTTGGATGACACTTATGCCTTCCAGTGTAATCCAGTAAACCTATTTTTAGTGACCTACCAAATAAAACTTTAGTTGGTGGTTACTGATGAAGAGCTAGTAAAGACAATGAGAAAGCAGGATGAGATCAGGGAAAGAGTTCTTGAATAAAAAAAAAAAAAAACAACAACTATGGGAAAATAACCCACTACAATGGAATATTATGTTTTCTTTGTGTAAAAGTCAATTCATTATTTTCATGTTATGTATATTACTGCCAGTAAAATCCCATATAAAAATTATTAATACTTACATATGCAGACACTCTGAAGACTGTAGAAATAATATGTATTTCTTTTGTTTCAGGGTTCTTTTGAACACTGAAATACAGGGGTATAATACATACTTAATATATATCATAAGTACTGATAATTAGATTTAATTTATTAAATACCTTTTAAACATATGCACTGTGTCATTGCTCAAATTTTATGAAGGTCAAATTTATAGTCACAATTCAACTTACGTTTTAATGTTTTAATTGAACATGAAAAGCTATGTGGCCATTGTTAGATAACAAAGTTACTATGACATTTTACTGCAAAATATTGAACATATCTAGTCATCTGACTTGGTTTCACTGTTCTCAGCTACTAAATCACAGCCATATTACCCAGACCTAGATGATTCCACGTATAGAATTTGTATTTTGATAGATATGAAAAATCATGCAGCTAAACATTTTGTGTAAATCTTTTCACATATTCTTTGAGAAAGAAGCCTGCAAAACAAAATGCATCTTAATCCAGACTATGAGAAGTAGCAGCAGTACTGGTAAAGAAATACATTCTTAAGCTCATTTTTAATTAGTATATAATTATAGTTTAGGTTTATTTTTAGTCCTTTGGAATTTTGTATATAAAGTCAGCTATGCAACTTGGGATAGGATTAGTTCTGAGCCTTTATATTTCTAGACTGTTTGTTGTGAAGATTGCCATTTCTTTCATCACATTTACTAATAACACTGAGATATTGCAACAAATCCAGGCATATCAACCTATTTAAAGCATTTTAATATATCATTTTCCTCAGGTCTGCTTTAAGTGATGCTTACATTTCTTCAGAAATTAGATCATGCAACTATTCATTTATCTAATTTTGCAGATTCCCATTTACATTAACTCACTGTGGAACAGTCGAAGCTTAAAACTTCTGTACTTAGATGCTTCCAAGAAATGCATAGCTCAAAACCTGCCTTGTCACAAACAGGTTCCATTCCCAGGAAAGGTCCCAGTACAGACAAGTTACAAGAGGATGTGTGAAACACAGCCCAGTTGAACACCACACCAGGTCCAAGCTGTGACACCAGTCCCCTGCTACCAGTGCTTTGGGAAAGCTTCTTTTTATAAGAACAAACAAACCCCAAATCAACCAAGAGTGCCTTTGTTGATTCAATCTCTCCAGCCAATAAAAGAGATTGACTCTCCAATTAACTGATTTCATCTGCAGAGTAATGACATTGTCATGTTTGAACCTATACGATGAAGCTTATCTTCCCTGTGGTCAGTAAGTAATGAGACTTTTTCAGAACTTTTTGTTGCATCTGACATGTTGACATACTCAACAGTGGATGAAGACAGCATTGCTGAAATTTGTAATGACCCCAGTTGTCTGCCTTCCCATCCCTCCAGAGATGATTGCCTTCCCAGCAGGACAGCTCAGCTACTCTGTGACTCAGCTTCTGAACCACTGCAGTTTACGGACCCGCACATTAAGCCAAACTAACACAGATGTCACTTTATGCTGACACACAAGGCTGTAACTGCAGCAGTTCAGAAACTGTTTAACCATCTCTGTGGAAAGAGTGACAACTTTCAGAAAAAGACATAGAGGACTAGTGGCATTATTGCCTTCTACCATATATCACCACCCCCAAAAGCAAGGGTTGTATTTAAGTTCCCCTGGCTTCAGATTCTTCTGTCTGAAAACTATGCTATCAATTTCTGGTTTCTTAATTTTCATGATGTAGATACATATAGGATACCAAAGTAAGAAGTGACAAAGAGTAAGTAAGTCTTCCTATTTATTCCATGACCTTGAGAAATTTTCCTCTTGTGGTTAGCTTCCTATAAGTAACTTTTCAGAATGAGAGTTTATTTCCAGTACTTCGGTTATTTTTAAGGTCATTTTTAAATTTTAAGGTTATTTTATTTTAAGGTTATTTTTAAATTTTAATTTATTAAAACTTGTGTCTGTTAAAATTGGATTAAATTCTTCCTTTGCTGACTCGAAAGAAAACCAAGAGGCTGCCTTTGACAAGCTCATTTGCTCTATTTCTTTTTCTCCTAGAAGGTTTTAGAAAAAACTATCTTTTCCTTTTGAAGAGGAGAGTATTTCCTTAAAAATAGTGTTAATAGCCCCATGTTCTTTCAAATTGTTAGCTTCTAAACTATTCATTGGATAGGGTAGTTCATCATTTTAATCTGCATCTATTCTCTTTTTATGAGGAGCAAACATCCTCATGGTCTCTCTATTCACTTTGAGATTTATTTATATCCTAACCTTACTGAGAATATTTTATTAGGCTTTCCAAACAATAAAAGAACAACTTAATACTTTCACATACATTCATTCATTGTGGGGGAAAGGGCATGGAGATGGAGAGGAAGAAAGGAGAAGAAAACAATGACTACAAGCTGCTACAGCAGCTGTCACCATGGAGAGACACTGTCAGAAAAATCAGGGGTTAAGTACAGAAGACAAGATTTATCAACATAGATTCATAGATTGTATTTTAATTAACAAGTTTTTGTCATGTAAATATACTCTTTAAATCAAAATACTACAATGAGGGATTTAAAATTATTTCGGTTATACAGGATACACTACTAACACTGGAATTTTGGATGGATTTGACTGATCACAGTCTAATTACTGTAGGATTAGTAGCAGACTACAAGTTGTGGATTAATTCCTTAGTAAGAATATATCACTCTTTTTACAAAGAATAAAATGTCTGCCATTTAGTAGTTGTATTTGGAAGTCCCTAGCTGTAAAATATCTATTAGATATTGTAAAATATCTAGAGCTGTTCATTTCAAAAAGATTATTGCATTCTCTCATAATAAAGCAATGTAAATAGAAATGCTTTAATAAAATGAAACCTCAGACCTTTTGACACTATTTTGAGTGCTAGTGCTTTTGAGTTAGAACTCAGGTATGGCCAGAAAAAACAGCTGTAATAAAGATAAGTAGGGAAAAGCTCATTAAGAGGCCTGCTGCTTCCAGAAGTAAAGACACTTTTGTGGAATCTTCATGCCAACGCTCTTGCCCATAAGGAATACTGTAACAGGACTGAACAGTGGTAGTTTATACATCCATAAGCTTATTGTTATTAGACAGGGTTCATCTGTGGCAGCTAATTTTTCCATGCACATCAGCCAGCAGCTAATAATTATTGTAGTATCCATTTGTGTTTTACCAAGCCTTCTGAACCTTAAACATAGAAATTAAACCTTAAGGACAGTACAGTTTACAGAGTTTTTAATACCATGAAAAGCTTTTAATATCACTTTACAAAGAGTAGAAAGTATGCAGTGTGACTGTAATCCAAGGTGCAATGAAACCAGACAGAGGATGGCAGTCTAGAAAAGAATTTAAACAACACTTGGTATTCAACAAGAATTTGAAGGCAAACTTTTTGGTAAACAGAATTTAAGAGATTACTACTATCATTAGCAATTGTTTACTGAAAATAAGAAGCTATAAGAAAGTAATTTGAATTGCTTTATTTTCTGCTGTAATTTGTGCAAGAATGAAGTAATACAGTGCATAGCATGGACCAGAAACTAGAAATTAAGTCAAGACTGTCATTAATGTTCCTATTCAGAGCCTTTCACTGGCTTTTTATCTCTTAAGACAGCAGAAATAAAACAGAAGCATCATTTTGGATAAACTGGGAGCATCGGGGAAATGAGAGAAAGACAACCATGATTGTGAAGAGGGAGGGAAGGTCTGAAATGTCAAGATCAAAAGCTTTTCTCATGGGACTGACAAAGAACTCAATACCAAAGGAGCAAGATAAAAGATTTAGTTAAATGGTAAGTTCTGTTTTCAACTGGTAAAGAGTGCTAACACCAGCTCCTCTGGCAGTGAGAAACCAGCAGACATTTACAGGCACAGAAATGGAGAGACACACAGTACATAAATACTGAAGATCAGTGACATCACAGGAACAGAGCAGATGTAGTTCAAAATTTGGGAGGATAGGAAGCGATCTGCCAACTGGCAAAAAAACCTCCCGACAGCACAGGAATATATCTTGAAATATTTTCTCCTAAATATTTTATAAAGGACAGAAGCAGCACACGAGAGGAAAATACAAAGGGCTAATAGGGAACAGGTTGAGGATACAGAAAAACTTTGAAAGCAGGATGAAATTGTGAGAGGATCTTGGCAGAGACTTTTTTTTTGTTTTAAGTAATAAGAACTATTTGACATCCTTATCGAATTTTGCAGCATGAAAAGGAAAAAGAATAGAAAGAAGTTTAAGGAGTTAGGAAGGTAAAGAAAATTAGTGGCTTAGAACAGAACTTGAATATATTTAGGAAAAAACAACTCAACAGCAAAGAGGAGCAGTAAAGTGAAGTAACTGATTGGATTTGCACGTTGTCCTAAATTAATTCAACAACGTAAGAGCAGAAACATCTGCAGTCAATGCAGAGTCACCTAAGGCCCAGGACTGAAGGAACAAGCAGCTTGATTCAAGTGCAGAGTGAGTAATTTAAAAGAAAAGGGAGGGTAAAGTTAAACATTGATGGATCCTTTTATGTCAGATGCTGTGTTTCTGAAGAAGCCACTTGATTCTCACCTATGTATGAGATGAAAATACCAAAACTAATCATAGTAACAAAAATTTTAGTAATATCTTTTACAGTCTTTATATTCCCATTAGCTTATCTCAGAATGAGTCTGTATAACCAATAACTACAATCCATTTCCCACTAACCAGGACATAAGAAGTTTTGTCAGTCAGAGCAATCAGCATATGGATATATCAAAGAAGGGCGAAAATTGTGTTTTCAGTCTAAATCTGAACCTCTGATCAATTACCTCTAATCTCAAAGGAAAAAAAATCCCTCACATAAAGTTCCAAACAATTCCATACACCAAACCTGCTAGAAAACGTGTGTTAGTTCACCATTAACAGCAATATTCTATCACCCTTAGCTTTACACTGTGAGAAATGAATTTGCAGAACTAGGAAGACCAAAATCCAACTGTATTAAAAAAAAATCAGCAGGAATAAAAATATATAGAATAAAAAGTTTCAACTAATTATTTCAATTTTTAAATCCTAAATTAAAAGCAGTATCATTGAAAGTAGCCTAAGATTATACAGCCAAGACTTAATTGCTGATATTTTATCAGTGGCAGTGGGAACACAATCTGTTTCCAGAACCATGCCATGTTTTCAGCAGACAATTACAGAAAACAGTATTTTTAAAATGGGAATGAATTATAAACCATCAATGTCCATAAATGGAATGTAAAAAATGTTCTTATGTAGGACGGATGCAATTAAAATTGCATAAATTTTGCCACTGAACTACAACCATCGTTCTAGGGTATTTTGATAGTTGGACACAAATAAGCTTGCAGGTGGATTAAATAACAGCCCCATTTTTGAAGTAGTAATGCACAATTAATTTACACAAATTGACACAAAGTATCTATGGACAGTACATGTACACAGTTGTATAAAACACAGTAACACTTACCTCACCAAGTCTTTATAAAAAGCTTTTGTAGTTTCTAAGTATGGGTCAACTGCATCTTCAAACTGGCAAAGAGTTCCTCCAATGCAAAAATGCTTAAAAAGACAGAACAGAAATTCCTCACGATCCAATTGAGTGAATAAGTCATAATGGTCAGAATCCTCCAGAAGCAAGATCTTGTGGAACAAGGTAAAAAAAAGGAAGTCAAGTTGATAAAAATTTATTTAAGATTCAGTTTATAAATAATGCAACTACTTTGCCATATGGCACACAGAAATTATGTTCATATAAAATATATGGATGAGGGATGGAAATAAGTATTTCTAAATCCTTCTTCCAGTGATGAAATTAGGTTCAATATTCTTACATATAAAGCAGAATCACTTACAGATTTGTACTTAAAAGACGAAAAGGAGTATTTGACAAGTCTTGTTATTTCACTGGTTAGTTGTCCATCATGCTAATGAAACAATCAGTCTGAAAATAATCTACCTACATTTGATATGTCAGTTACTGTTAATCAGTTTGGTAACTGGTTTTGGTAACGTTTGCTTTTTCACTTTTAAATTGACAGAGTTCTCTCACTTTTGTAAAGGAATCCTGAGGATCTATCAGAGGAGATCACTCAAACTCACGTCATTCTTTATTGCAGACTCCAGTGAGCCCTGTATCTGTAATCTGTAGCCTGGATTAGCCAGACATGCATCCAGCTGCCTCCCTGCATCTCACCTGCTTTTTGCTGAGATATTATGTGAACAAGAGGACTTGCTAGATTAGTGTCAACACTGGTTCATGCAAATGTGGACAGGAATTGTAACTCACAATGGCCATAAGACATTTGAGTCATGTCAGCTGAACTGCAGATGCTAGCCCAGGCAAACTGGTCAAAGTTAGACATGAGCCCATTGCTCTCTGGCCATCTTTATAAAAAAACTACACAACCTGAGTAAAAAGGGGGAAGGCAACAGCTGTTCTGGATGGCCACCTCATACATATCTCAACCTCCTTGGTTGAAACAAGAGAAGACATGGCAGGTAGGAAAGAAACATGGAGTCTTGCAACCAAGGGCCACCCTCTAACACCAGGAGACAGTTTGGTGCCCCCTACAGTCTTCTGTCTTAGAGCCCTGAGTAATTAATTTGAAGTTTTGATGTCATTTCTTGAAGATTTTGTTTCTTATTCTTTCTGCTGTCTTATTGTTTCAAACCAATGTTAAACGCTCAACTTGGAAATGCTGACACATCACTTTCATGGGAAGGAAACTGGGATGACATTGAAACCCCAATAATTTCTAATTTTAAATGTTGCCTCTAACCTTCCTACACATGGTGTATTTAATTTTCAGAAAACACTTCACATGTATTCAACTTATAAATAAATATACAGTATTTTGAACTGCTAGGCTATAAACTACATCTGAAATTCAAACATGAGCTTGAGTTCTCACCTTTTCCCAGAACTTTACAAGACAGACCAGTATTTCAGGCCACATCCTGTAACCAGTGTCACTGGTTCAAATACATTGCCTTCAAAGGATTTGCCAAGTGCAAATGAGTGCAACTCTATAATTATTTAGTACTTATGTTGATTATATATACAAGGAAGAGCAAAATCCAGTTCTCCCACACTATGCTTTGCTAATGCTACACAAACATAAGTTAAAAAAATTGTTTTAGCTTATGAAGTCAAAAAAAACACAGTAAAGACATACATTGATTAAGAGGGTGCCACTGTTAGAGATTCTTTTCCAGATAATCTGCCTTCTGACACCTCCACTAGAGTATAAGAAACAGTTTTACATTGCAGGCCGGTTCAGGAGTTGTATTTAGTCATTTTCCAGTGTTACGCTGCAAAGTAATTTCCTCTTTCATAGTTCCTCTTGCTTTACAGAAAATTTATTAAGATGGCTTTCTTTAAATGCTTTCACATATGATCAGCAATGCTGTCCAGGAACACTAGGATGCAGCTATCGAATACATTCAATTTCACCAGCTACCTGGAAGGCTGGGTGAACCTACAGGTCTGAGTACCACAGCACCTTCTCTTTGGCACCCTTTGT
>VZTN01035311.1:22384-53305 GCA_013400515.1 Erpornis zantholeuca | reverse complement strand
TTGCAGCCACTGTAAGCTTTAACCAGATATTTCAGAAGGTGAAAAAGATACTATCAGCACTTTCTCTATGAATCTGGAGCATTACCTTTATAATCATTAGGCGCAGAATATATTTTTCTGTAATTTTCTTTTATCCCCTCTGCTTGCAAATCATCCAAGGCTCGATCCTGTTGCCATTTGAGATGCCCAACAGAATTTTCCTTAATGAGGTATCAGTCCATAAAGGCACATATCTTCTTTATATACAGTTTTACACCTACAAATCTGTATGCACAGCGTTGGATAACTTATGGCATCTCAAATAGCATTAGGCCCCATGTTTAAGAAGCTTTGGACTCAGCCCAGTTCTGTCTGCTCTCTGCAGTCCAAGCGTTCAACCCAAACGTTAGAACATGTTCTCTACCCATCCCCAGGTCTGCCTGAACACCCTTCAAAGTGCTTCTGAACAGGAAAGGGGAGGAGAGCACAAGTGACCATCCAGCACAAGGGCAATGTGTCTCAGCAGAGAGAATATTCACAACATTCCAGCTGTCCATGAGTTTATTCTTATCTCTTCTCCTCTCTAAGTTCCCTTAATGGGAGACTGGCCAGCAAAATCATAGTATCAAAAAGCTTTTTACCATACAATTAAAGATAAAATTCAGTGCTGTCTTGACAAACANTTTCTGTCACATACTATTACACAGAGACTATTTATTCACAGGTTAAGTAGGACTGGCACTTTAATATCTAAACCTGGGCAAACTGTACCACCCAAACAATCAAAAACAGGAAAAAGAAAAAAAGAGAAGTTGTAAGTTGGTGGCTTGAAAATGTGCCTACTTAAGCTAAAATACTAACAGGAAATTTAAAGATTATTTTATTGGACCAATGTGATGTAAAGAAAATCTGTTAAAGACAAAAGCACAGCACTTAATTGCTTGGCTTCCTGTCTACAATGGTTATGAAAAAGGGTACCTTTTATTGAAGAGAAAAGGTTTAGGACACAGAGTGGTTATCAAAAAAAAATCGAATTATGTTACCAAAAACACAAGTTGGAGAAAATATAAATGACAGTCTTACAACTTATGAAAAAACACCAAACTGATTTATATTTAGTTATTTATACTTCCTCCCACCCCCTCATTTCCAGCTTCCTCTAACTTCTAATTCTCCAGCTCCCTTTCACAGGGATAGAATTTTTATTTTATAAGGGATTTAATAAGATCCAAATCAAACTTTATCAAATAAATTATTTTAAAATTAACATTACAACCTCACTCGACTAACAAACATTAGATGCTAAACGACTTGAGAAAAATAAAAAATCTGACATTTTTCCAGTTACTGAGCTAGAAGTATAGGAAACTGAGCTATTTGTAGGCCTTAAATTACAAGGATTTTACTGGTGGATGGGAAGGAGACACTTCTGCTCTGAAAAAAGGTTTTATGAAAACTTCAATCATGAAAAAAAAATCAAGAGCTTTGTAATCTATTCAGTAGTTCAGAAAACCAAACTACGCATGGTAAAGTTTAAATACACTGGAAGCTCCTACTCTCTATTTGAGAGGTGAGATTTGAAATTCAGAATTTCCTGGACAAGAGTAATTGGTTTTAATAACACTATAAAAGCAAGCAGTAAAAGGGGAAGAAGAAATGCTTGACAACTCTACAAGTGGAAAACAAAGAGCTGAGAACTCCTGAAACAGTCTGAGCTTCCTTTAACAGCCAACTCTGGAATATCTATAAAGTGCTGCCAGTATACTTTTAAATTAACATGCTGCATATCTAGTATGGGGCAGATAAACCATGGATTAGGTATATTTAGAATTCCTCCAAAATCTAAGAAAGTTTTTTATGTCAGAATAATATCTTGTAACTTACTATTTACAAAAGTGTTTAAATATAATTCAAGTTCAGTGGTCAGTATTTAAAAAATAGGGTATTTCAAAAGTAAAAGGTGCAGGTTGATAATTTTTGGGTTCATATGACATCTAAAATTCTTTGCAAATTATAACCTATAATAGTAGTTTAAAAATTGCTGATTTAAGATTACCTTCCAGATTTTAAAACCCCATTTTAAAGACAGAAATCAGTGAAGCTTCAAGTACATATGGCAACTAAGAATCCTATTTTAGGCAAATACTAATTTTTTATTTACACAAATAGATGGTAACTTTACCCCTTTGAAGATAATTTTTCAAGTGTTAATTGAGCTTAAGCAGACACAGTCCTGCCTCCCTAAGACTGCTGACAGGTGCAAGGCCAGCAATGTGTCCAAGGAAAAACGACCATTTAGTTCTCACTGCAGCTATTTAAAAAACACAAGACTCAACACAGAAATGGGTATGCGTCAAATTTGTTCCTTCTGCTGCTTCTATTTTTGAAATATCAGAGTAGCAGATGAATAGGTGGCCTAAAGCACATCAGAAGTATCAGATACTCTGCCATGCAGCCAGAAGGAGGGGGAAGAATATCCCTACTACAACAGGCAAAAAAGTGTGGTGTGAGAATAGGTCATTAAGTATTTTTCTGATCTGATGAAGCAGACTAGAGAATATCCTTGTGTGTCATTTACCTAAACTGTTTTATTTCAAGTAATGTTGAAGCTGGAGTCCTTGAAACAATGAATTATTGTGGAATTCTACCAGGACAAAAAATAAAATAAGCGAAAAGGTGAGAGTAGACCACAGTCTTAAAAAAGACAAAATAATTATGAAAACAAACACTACTGCAATGTTTTATTAATTTCCTTTATAATGCTGACATCTTTCTGTGGGTCCATAAATACTTTCTGCCCAAGCTCATGAAGGGGAAGGAAGGAAGTTGGCAGGGGAAGGAAGGTTTCTATGCATCTATCTAAACCCCACCTACATTATGCATTCAAACTATGTCCCCCATAAAAAACCAAAATTACTAACATTTTTGTTTGTAACAGAATAAATGCAGTATTTGAATCAATCTAGACTATGTAAATTTTCTTCAAATTTTCTAAAAAGCAAAATAAGCACATCTCCAGTATTTTTTTTAACAGGAATGTTGTTTTTAAGTGACTCCACAGTGACAAGTAAATGGTGTATCTGGATTAATGTATCAGCACATCTGAAAAAGAAAATACTAGAAGATGATTTTTACCTCCTCCCACTCATAGCTAGTTCTTACTATATTTTCAAAAAATGCACATGAAGACTAAGTATAGAAAAATGTGCCAACATTCCTCACCAAAAATAGGCAAAGAATGGGAAGATGACATTTTAAGAGCAAACAGGGTATACCAGCTGTTCAGGATTTACAAAGGGAACCCTTCCAGTCCTTGGGACGAAATGCTTCACTTCTGTACAGAAGATGAAGCAGAACCAAGAGTTAAGCTGGGTTACTTGGCAAGAGACTCTCTTGCCAAGAGATCCACTCTTAACACAAGGTATGTAACCTACTGACCTTCACTACATGGACTATCAAGTTGTAGACTAGACAGATAGCCTAAAAAAAAGTCCTGTCTAAAGCAAGAATAGGTTTACTACTGGCTTAAAATACATCTATTTTCTTTCTGCTTGCCAGAGAAAGAGGCACCTGGAGGGGTACTTGAGATTTTTTTTGCATCTTATACATTTCAATTGTTTTAACAGTTGGGTGCAGTGTTTGGGAAATTATTTTTGCTGGCAAAAAAGTGGCAAAATCTAGTGTCATTGTATATAGTGGGAAAAACCTATGCCAATTCCAGAGAGCTGACATGGAAAAGTTAGAAAATTCCCAAAGCTCCATTAAATATTTACACACGGTAAAGTATTTACAGACAAACCAAAAGAAATGAGGGCTTCCTACTCTTTTAAGATATTCCTATTATGGAAAATCACTTTGGCAGTACAAGAGATCACATTGTGCATAAAATACCATTACATTATCACATGCAATGGCCATGAATTTTTGTGTGCCATTTACGTAATGAAAAATGCAATTTCAAAGTGGTGCCATAAATTTGCTATTTGCTTTTGCCCCTCCTGCTTTAGCGTCTCGTCTGCATCTCCACATGTAATGGAGTGTGTTCAGAAGTTTCTGATAGGGCAACAAAGTTGAAGTGACCCTCATGGCATGGCTGCAACTGGAGCAACCTGTCACACAGGGCTCTTCTGTGCCTCCATCACCATGGCTGTACAGAGGGCAGATTTACACGAGCTCGGGGTGTGTTCTATCAGTCCTCTGCTCCCTCAGAGCATTAAATGTAAAATCATCTTTAATTTGTAACAGAGCAGTCATCTCAGACCCGTCCCAAGCCAGGTCATTGCATCTATAGAATGACCTTCTCCAAATATTATCTGAATAAGGTACTATTATAATTCCACAAATAATGCAGTTGTTTATGTCTGGATACATGATCAGGCCAACTGGATGCCACAAACCATTTATAAAAAGCTTTAGGTGCTTAATTTATTAAATGATGCAGGGACCAAGAGAAAAAAAACTACAAAAGGTGACAATTTAGTTATTTTATTCTAGAAGTAGAATCTCTTCCTATTACTTAGTAAAATAAGTAATTCTTTAAGGTACTTCAACTAGCTGAAAATACACATACATGAACTGCCATTTTTAGAAAATGGTAAATTAGAGTAAAACAGTTAAAACACAGACTTTTTAATTTAAGATTAATTTATTCTAAATTTACCCAATGTAGTCCATTGTCCTGAAGGTGACAGCAACTTTAAACTGGAGCTCACACTTGGATCATTAAAAAATGCCTATAATATTCAAATAAGAGAACATAAGTTAATGAAATGAAACATAAAATCATCAATTACAGCACCTTGGATACTTTCAATCCAAATTATATGGCTCCAATGAGTAAGTAGATGCTGTATGATCTTTCAGTTTGTATACTAAACATCACACCACCAAATCCATGGGTTTGTAACTCAGTATAGCCAGTGTCTTTTATACATTGAAGACATCTTTGGGTGCATATTTATATATGTAGTATTAAAGTTTTATAATGAAGCAGTTTTAGTCCAAGAATACATGTAAGAAATTAATGGAGGTACAGAAAATTGAGATGAAACAGTTCTATCTCTGCATACAATGTTGAAGTTAAAAATGAAATGCTAAGTATGTTTTTAAAAATTACACTTTTTAAATAAATTTGAAGCTTGGAGAAGTGTAGAGACATATACAAAAATTATTAAACAGATACAGAGGAGATCCATAAGTTATTGAAGGGACGGAGAATATATTCCACAGCGAGATTCGAAGTATTCAATCTTTTTGATTTATCGATTAAAAAAATGAGATGTGCATAGTCATGTTGACAGCTGGCAAATTTACATGAAATATAAGCCAAATAAGAAAAACCACATTTACATACATGCACACAAGCAGACTAAATAATCATTGAAGAAATTGCTAAGAAAATTAAATAATGGATCTTTCAATTTTTGCACCACTAAATTTCTTTATCACCCCTCAGGGATACAGAGAGATCAGACATTACATGTAATGATCCTTTTTTTTCCCAATTACTTCACAGCTATTCACATGCATAACTGAACTTCATAATGATATCTTCACATTTTTAATTCAAAAGAGACAAGCATTAAGGAGGTGAATGGGTATTCTCTAAACTTCAATAATTTGAAATGTTTATCAGTGGAAGATAAAATATTAGTGCATTTCTGTATGAATTTCTTTAAAATATAAAGAGGCTAAATTCTTTATCCAGGATAACAAAAGAAAGTAGACATACAAAAAAATCAAAGAGCTGTTTTTAAAACAACAGATGTAAAAATCACATTGTTTTTAAAACCACAGGTTTGGGGCTTTTTCTATCTGCAAACAGATGAAGAGATTTGGCTTTGCAGACAACAGAATTGTTTTTAAAACCACAGGTTTGGGGTTTTTTCTGTCTGCAAACAGATGAAGAGATTTCACTTTGCAGACAACAGAAATGAAGGACACAAAATCAGCAAGAGATTTCAGTCTCAAAATGCTGGAAGTTCAAAATTCTAGTATAAAGCAATGGTATCCAATAAATTTCACATATTTCCAGATATGTGGTGCACATGCACATCTAATTGCACCGTGAATTTACTGTGAGGAATTTACTGATAGCTGTGAGCGTGTACACAGTTTAAAGTCTCACACTAGATGGACTTCCCAACATGAAGTGCTGTGGCCAAGATCAGCATCCAGTTCAGATTTCCATTCTTGGGAATCCTAAAAGACTAAATTGTTTCCTCTTAAAGCAGAGTAATGTTAATACAGACTAAAATATTTTTACTGGACAATACAGTTAACCCACAAAGTCAGACTTGAGCATCACACTTAAATCACCTCCTTTCAAGGAGACAGTGAGCAGGCCAATAGAATTCAACACTGCTACATTGCTCGCTGTTATACAGTTTTGCAGTAGCTATAATTTCGGTGGGGGGGGGGGGGGGGGGCAAACGAANNNNGGGGGGGGGGGGGGGGGTGAGTCAACGTAAAGTACAAAGGACTTAGAACTACCATAAGAAACTCATCCTTTTGATAGGGCTTAAACTGCTGGTCAAAACTGAACGCTTGTGCTGTGATCCTGCCTTGCATGGACCTGAAATGGAAAAATGAGATTAAATATTCTAAAGTAATACATAAAGCTCTATTCTGACCAATTATACTTTTTTGTTGTTGTTTTTCCCATTCTCAGTTATAAGAGCCTCCAACCCTTCCCTGGAGGGCTCCAGCTGCATTGGAGCCACGCTGCGAAGCTGAAATAGATCTCAGCTCACTGTGGGAGGCGAGAACAGAGGCCTCGTACCTCAGAAGGCGCGGTTTGCGTGCCTGGAAAATATCAAGGAGACTTCAGATTAAGGGGTTGGGGGGAATAAATGAAGAAAAAAAAAAAAAGAAAAATTAAAAAAAATAGAAAGAGATGCGGCCCCGCCGCCACAGGAGCGGCAGTCCTGAGGGCGCAGTGACGACTCCAGCCCTCAACACCGCCCGCCTGTTCCCCCGCCGCCCCCAGAGAGACGCTTCCCGCAGCAGGCGTTCCCCCCCACCACTTGAGGAGTCGCTGCACGATGTCCCTGTCCTGCAGGCAGGAGAAGGTTTTCTGCGGCAGGGCTCGGAACACGAAGCGCACTGCGCCGCGCCCGCCCTCAGCGGACATCTTCCCGCGGCCCGGCGGTTGCCGTGGAGACGGCGCCGCTCCGGCGCGGAGCCCGGTCCGCTCACAAGCGTTCCGCCGCCCGCGAGGGCCGGCAGACACGGCTACGCCCCTTTCTTTGTTGTTTGCCTACAAAATCCCCTAATTCAACACAACCTTCTCCCCTCTCATCCTGTCTGTGCGCCAGGAAAACTGAGGCTTGCCAAGGGAGAGCCCAGCAGGCGGAGGCAGGGGCTGCCATTGCTGCCTTTGCCAAGGCCGCCTCAGTGACGTAACACCAAAACTAACTAGGAAAAGGCCAAAGTTATGAATTATGAACTTCTAACGAATGAGGGCTGCTTCTTGCTTCCCAGGATGCAGAGCCATTTGGGAATAGCAAAGCCGTGCTTTCAAACTCTTCCCAGTCGAAATTTAAGGAAAGACCATTGTTGTTCAGGAAATTATTTCTTCAAGACTGAAAGGACACCTTGCACAGCTTGGGGAATTTCCTGCCCTTTGCAGGGAAAGCAGTGATAGTTTAAGGCTGCTGCACATCTCATGCTATATCCTTCAGCAGCCCACCCTCTCCAAAACCTGTGCTTGCTTAGCCACAAATTTCAAAAAATGTCATATTCCCATTAATCTATCTCTCAGGCCTAGCAGCATTCCCATTTCTAAGAAGTCTGGCAGTGGTTTCGTTGGTTTCTAATTTAAGAAAAAATTAAGCTGGTCAACATCTGATTTGATTAGAAAGCAGAAGAGGAAGGTCCAGGACACCACAAGAGCAGGGAGCCCAGCCAAAACTGCCAACCCACATTGCCTGGTCTCATGAGCCTCTACAAGGCTCCCAAAGATTTAACTTGTGAGACATTCATCAAACAGGCTTGTACTGGAGGAATTCAAAAGAAATTGATATCATAAGGCCGTTAAGAAGCCCTGTGTTAACATAGTTCCAGTAGAATTCATTGCTTACTACATACTCTCTAAATTTTCTAACAGTGCAGTGGGCTGCAGTTCAGCAGACCAAGTTGCTGTATAGCAGCTATGTATGTGAGATTTACGGAGCCTTTCCTCTATATTTTCTCCATTTTGTTTTCTCCAAGTATTTTGTAACACACTTCCATTTTATTTTCTCCAATAAATTTTGCTTACACCAGAGCAATAAGGGAAAAAAGCGCTACAGTATACTTCAAGGTGTTTAAATGGTTAAAGATGTTTTAATGGTATCTCAAGAAGGGATAAAGAAAAGGTGTGCCTTTCTTCTCAGTGTTTAAATACGATGTAAAGTGGTAGCACCTGATACAAATTATTATAACCTTCTTCTCAACAAGTCTCCACCTACTCCAGCACTACCCCATCTATTAAATTCCTCTTGCCACTAATATTACTAGCCAGCAATTAAATAGCCAAAGTGAAAGAACTGGTTCGGCAGGGAGTGATGTGTAGCAACAGCTGCCAAACACATAAATTCTTAATTTCAGGTTGTGTGGACTCAAATGCAGGGTTTAGAAAACAAACAAACAAAAGGCCAAAGCTTTACGTCTTTAGGGAAAAAAATTCCTTCTGACTTCAGTGAGGATTTCATCTGATTAAAGTGTTGAATCAACTATGCTCAAAACCCCACTGAAATCTAGAGTGTTTAAACACTTTGATGAAACAGGAGTAAGGAAATGAGCAAGGACTTCAGGACTGGCCCAGAGGGATCAGGACAGGAAACTCTAAACTATGGAATTAATTTCTTTAATGTTGTGCCATTTACCTATCATAGTTTATGATTCAATAGTTCCAGTTGAACCAGTACACAATAATAAAAGTTAAACTGGGACTTTCAATTTAAACACTGACCTCAGTATCTTCTGATGTCATGAACAACAGCCTGAAGTAGAAAATCGGGAACAAAACTCTTTTAAACACAGAGATTGAACTTGTTTTTTTAAAATGTTACAGATTTTATTGTCTCACAGAAAACATTTGGAGGGTGGAAAGTGTATTTTTCTACTGTAAAATGAAGTTTAGCAATTATATACTGTTAAGCAATAATCGTCTCTCCCTTTTAAGCGGATGAATTTCCAGCATAGTTTGTTTTTCACTTATTTACTTATGTGTGATTTTGAAGAGTTTTACAGTCCTGAATAAACTGTGGGCCTTAAGTGCAAAGCAAACAAACCAGCCTTTCCATGGCAAACAAAAATCAAATTACAGAGGACCAGCCCTGTTGTACCTCTGCAAAGTGCATCAGTCTTTATGGCAAAGGTCAGCTGGTGACGGAGGAGCAACCTGTTCTAGTCAGGGTGGTGGTGTAGAACCTGAATGGCAGCTCCTCCCTCCCTCCTGCAGAAGTCCTCAGCATCGCTGAGGGATAGTTAAGCCATGTGAATTAGCCAAATGGAGGAGGAAAGGGGTAATTATCAGCATATATAGATATCATCTGTGAAATAAATTAGTCTTTCCAGTGTTAAAATACTGTAGGATAAGTCTGATGGAGAGTAAATTAAAGTCCAGATCCTGCGTCCAGTCTGTAATGAGGACTAGAACCACCCAGCATAGAAGGCACTGTATATTACAGTGAAGTTCAGCTCTCACAGAAGATTTATGGGGTATCAGTGTCCAATTCTAGGCATTGGCACTGATAAAAGATTCCAGGCTCAAGTCTGTGGGAGACAGAGGCCAATTAGAAGCCAAATAAAAATGCATCTAAATCAGTGAGTAGAAAAGTCTGGTATATCTGAATTTCCCCCTTTCTCTACCACCACCACAAGCGTTACTCTTCAGTAATTCAAGATTGCACGTCAGGAGTCATTATCTGCTCCAGAGTCAGACTCAGGATCCTCTGGATCCAGAGGGCAGGCATTACACCTCTGCTTGCAGAGAACTTTTTTCTTTTAAAAGACAACCAACTGGAGGCCTCACCCAGGAAGAGGAAGATCAGAATTCTACCATCTTTCAGCCAGAGGAAGTCCAAGCTCACAGCTTTTATATCTCAAGTGCCTCAACTACTACGGCTGTTGTCACATCCTGAGTTAACCTGCTGCTGTCCTAGCAAGTGTATTTCTGGATCAGGGTTGGGACCTCACAGAGACCGAGCAGCCACTTTTTCCTAGCGGTAGGGCTGCTGCACTCAAGGCTAACTCTACTGTGACCTTGGATCAAACAGCTGGGTGGAACCAAACTGTAAGGAACCTCAGTGTGACCCTAATCCTCTTGGCTTGGGAGCTGCATTTCAGCCCCAGCTGTTGCCCCAGCTTCTCGTTGGAGCTGCATGGACAGCATGCGGGTGCCTGGCCATAAAACCACCAGTCCTGAGCCTGACCTCAGATTGAACTTGTCTCATCCCTTTGGACTGGTCTCATTATCTGGACTCATGGCTGAATGTGGTCATTGTCACCAGACCTGCTTTGCTGGTTAGGGCATTGTGGGATGGGGCTGTGTCAGGGAGGGTACTGCCCTACCAACTTCACTGTTACCCTTGGCTGCCAGCTCAGCTGATTTTACAGAGCAACCTCCCCTTGCAGCTGCCTGACACTCAGTGTGTGGTTAAAGGGTTGTTATATTTATGGCAGATTTGTCCACATTATCTGTCTTAGTTTCATCAGGTTCATATATCTGAGTGACCGTGCCATTTAACAACCTCTGCTTCCAAAGGGTGTGTGGTACACTGCTTTATACAGGCACTACAGCCTATTATGAGGCTTAATTAAAAAAGAAATATCTATATCTAAAATATAGATAATTTACAATTTGCATCTCAGAAAGTATTTAGAAATAAGTAGAAAAGAAAATATGTGAGGTTTAATACCTATAGTAATAGGTATAATAATAGAATATAATAATGTGAGTTTAGGTATCAGAGCAACAAGCATTGCAATGTCTAGATTTTCTTTGGTCCTCAAGAAAGGCGTGAGATTCTGGAGATGCAGTTAGAATTAGAGTGAGGCCCAGGAAATTCAACACTGTGTGTGTGAAACCATCAGGCCAGGCCTATTCCCGCCCACAAGAGGGAAAGGAAGAAGATTCTTACACTTAAGTCTCATCTCCTAATTACAATTTGTATACTGTCCTGGATGTTCACTGCCTTCTTTGAGGGCTTGTATCTAAACACACTTTCTCTAAATCAGATATGGGCCGCTGCTACTTTTAAAATGAGCAGAGGGAAAAAAGGGTTTCTGAGCTGCTAATCCTCTTTTCAAGCAATACATGAGTTTATGATATACACAAACAGCAACTGAGATTCCCAGTTTCAAATTCACTTTATGCTTTGAGAGTTCAGCAGTATACCCCATTTCCTGCAGGGCCACAATCCAAACATATACTTGCATACATAGTTTTCTTACACAGTTTACGTATAAAAGCTTACAAGGTGTCTCGGTAATTGTGTCTCAGAAAACGTTTCCCTGTGTAGAAAATCGTATTTTACTGTAGTAGTTGGAGAACATGAATGTGAATTTGTATCTATAACTCCTTGATTAGGGACCTTATGAAGGATAGCACAACTCTGGGGCCGGTTTGAGTTCCAAAAGACTGTTTATTACTATTTTTCAGTGACTGCCTGCCTAATATGAATTTCTGAAGTAATCTTGGATTTAGACCTGAAAATTCTTCAGAAATCCTATTTTAAAATGTTTTTTACTTATTCTGGCTCATTTTGTTCCTTATTATTTGTGTAGTTGTACTTCAAGGTGTTCTGTTACAAATTCCTTTAATGTGTAACACTTTGTCTCCCTGTATGTGCCTAATCACAGCAGTACCAGGCTACTGGATGTGCTGTTTTTCTCTGGACAGTGATCTGGGTGTTTGCAGGAGTGACTGAAGGTCTGGGTGCTGGAAGCTTGATTCAGTTGCTTGAACTTTGTGTCTGCTACTATTTAAGATCTCTCAAGGAGGCTGTAAGATCTTCATGGGGCTGTCAGGTACGACACACCTAGAAGAGACCTGTGCTTCTCCAGACTGGTGGCTGGAGACCAGGTGGTAATTTCAAATGGCACTAGACTTAGAGGTGAGAGCTGAGACCTGGGGGTATGTTTCAGGTTCAGAGACATAATTTTAGGTGTCTACTTGTAGGTCTTTACAGGTCAGATAAGCTTCCATTATCATCAAGGGAGATCAAGATCTCAATTTAATTGCAGAGAGAGGCATTTCAGATGCCCAAGGTAGCTTTCAGATTGCCCCAGATACCTCTTTTCTGGTTTTCTGGAATGGCAGCTAGAGGCTGAGTCTACTCTTAAGTAGTGCTGTATCTGCCAGCTCCAGAAAGGCCATACCCAACTTGGTCTCAGATGGAACTAGGTGGCCATGTGGAGGCACCTGAACTGAGTCCCAAGTCAGTACTGTCCTTAGAGTGAACAGATTTATTCAGTTCATGAGATGAATAAATCTCCATAAGGTGAGCTCAAAACATCCAGAGCTCCATAACTGAACAACAAAATTGAAAGCACAACTGTCTCTTCTATTGTAAAATTATTTGCTCCCTCTTAGCTTATAATAATTATCCCTCTTAGCTCTG
Source organism: Erpornis zantholeuca (assembly GCA_013400515.1). Classification (NCBI taxonomy): domain Eukaryota; kingdom Metazoa; phylum Chordata; class Aves; order Passeriformes; family Timaliidae; genus Erpornis; species Erpornis zantholeuca. Next base: position 40,718 of record VZTN01035311.1, on the reverse strand, counting down.
TGCAGCTGATTCTCCACCTCTACTCTTGGAAAGACTATTACCTTTCCACCAGTATTTTGTACATCCCAGTTTAGCCCCTCTCCCCCATGAGCAAATTACAGTTATCTACAGGATCTCATCTCACTCATTCCCTCCCTTGCTCCCAACTCTGACACATTTTACCCAGCCTTGGGTTACTTTGTCCTTTTTGCCCGCACTGACCCTCAGGGTTCTTTGGATCCTCTGCAGCTTTCTGTGCCATGGCCTTCATGCCTCACTCACCAACCCTTCACTTTGTGTACCAAAGCCAGACAGTTGTTGATTTTCATTACAAAGAGAGGATGGAAATATCACCACTATCGTTTCACCACTTTTTCTTCTCTGAAAAGGGGACACAATACTAGTCCTATATTTAAACATCTTCCTTTTGCATATTTTATATCAGACTGCTGCAGTACAGATGGGTTCTAAGCAGTTCATTAATGTATACTTCTTGAGTGCTTGTTCTGTTAATTATTCACTTTGATATTTCTTGGCTCTTCTTACTGAATGGGACTTTACAGGGTTTCCATTTTTGGGGTGTCAAATAAAAAATTCAGTCAGTACAGTTTTACAGGGTGTAATACTGCATTTGAGGAGTTTATTAAAGGTTTTAGGGAGGGAAAAGGAAAGCTTCATTTCAGAAGGAAGCTGTGTGTGGTTATCCAGCAGGATATATTTACCAATAATATTGTTAAAGTAACTTTGGAGGTGCATGTGTTGAAATTAACAATGAACAAGCAAAGGTTTGCCTGCAGTATTGATTTTACATTGAGAGAGATGCATCATGACAAATCTAAATGTAACTTGACATGAATAGTTTGAAGTTAAGATATTTAGGACCCACAGAGACCTTGATTTCCCTCCTACATGTTTATGAACATGTAGGTGCCGTGTATGTGAGCTACCCATGAATACACTTCACTTTGGAAAATTTGCCTAGAGAAAAATCAGGGTGTCCACAGCTGCTGTAAAAAGTCAGGAGCTATGAAGGGTTAAGCCTTACTGTGTGGGGTTTTTTCTCATCCAGAGAGTGAGGTTAAGGCAAGGAGGGAAGCTATTAATATATAAGATTTAGAATTTAGCACTGTTGCATATCAAGACCTCTGTTTTTGACATTAAATTCAGTCTTCTCAGAGCTGGCAGGCAAAGCAAGTTCTGTTGCTCTCTTAAAAGCTGGGTAAGAGGTCATGTGACTTTTGCGTTCGTAAAAATAGCTTTTATTGCAAAATGAAATTTTCCCTTGTCTGCTGTTTATACTGTTTAAACAAAGCTTATGAAGCATTAGAAAATAAGGTAACCAAATGTCATCTTCCATTCAGTCTGGCAAGCATCCTTAATTGCATAATCATGAATCTTAACCTAGGCTAATCTATCTTAATCTGAGAGACTGGCAATCTAAACCCAGATCCAGTCTGGAAGGGTGGAGAAACTGCTCTGGTTTTGGATTTGCTTGCTAAATTTATGAGGTTTTTGCTGAACTGCAGTATTTGTTCTTTGACCTTTATAAAATGCCTTATTTGTTTGTGAGCTTATTTCAAACCATTAAACCAGTCTAAATTACTATACAGATTTTTTTCCTGCTATTGTTTTCAGTCTTATAGGGAAATCTAGTCTATCCTATTCTTCCTAGAAAGGGGAGAAAAAGATGGGCTCCACTGTGTATTTGCTTCTTTCAGGCTTTGCAGAACTGAAATCAGTTCCCATTGTGATCACAAGCTTCTACTGCAATCTAAGCGATTTAACACTAGACCACAAAGGGCAGAAAAGGTTATGTTGTGAGGCTGAGGTGGCCGAGATCCAGATTCTTAGTTATATGTCTGAGCTGCCACTTCAAAAAGTCCCACTCTAAGCAGAAAGATGCCTAAACTAGCCAACAGGAAGCAATATCTGACAAAACAACAACTTCCATGTGACTGGTGAGAACTGAGGCATGCCCTTGAATAGAAGTGTCCCTGATTTCAATTAAAAATTCTGGCTTCTAATTCTATGGTCATTTTTATGCTCTTCAGCCCAACAAGTATTGCACTTCTACCCAAATAGACACTTTCAACAGTGAGACTGATGGAGACCTGCCCTATACTGCCCTCTGATCTGGAGATTATAAAAGGCAGTACACGAATACACATTTCCCCTATGGGTAAAATCCACACAGATGAAAGGAGAAGGGTGACACAGCCACTGTCTCTCTTGTTTTATGCAGGATTTTCTCTACCGGGACACCTCAGGGAATGCTTACTGAATGGAGCTTGGGATATCACATCAAAGAGGAAAGTCTACACTTTGAATCCTGATAGGTCTAGGGCAGATATTCTGTGAAGTCTAAGATTGTTGTAGACTTGTCCACAAAAATAAAGAAAATAGCAAGAAAAAAAATTTTGGGGAAAGCTTTTCTCCCTTTTAAATTTTTCAGCCAATTATTTTGCTGTTTCTCGCCACAATTATGATTTCCACAGCAGCCAATAGACTATCAGCCAAGATATTTATTTCTCAGGATGATGGCTGTACCTCTTGCCATGGAAAAGGCAGAGATGTTTCATGCAATTTGACTCAATTTTGAACAATATGAGATAAAGATTCTTCCAGAGACCTGGCAATAATGGGTTCCTTGCTAAGCATCAGGTGCTATGTCTGTCGTAGTTCACCTCTACAAACTCAGCTCTAGGACAAACATGTCTTGGGACCTAGGCATAGTAAGGACAGGGTTACAGAATGCACCCATGTAAATGTCTGCAGCAAAAGGTTCTTGTTATTCTACTTAACCTAAGAGACAGGCTGTAGCAATCAGGACTAATTGAAGAGTGAGGGTAGCCTTTCAAGGATATCTATTTTGAGAGTACTAAAGCAGCACAGCCTGAAGTCAAACATAGGGTCAATTTAGGAAAACTGGTGGTGTTGAAACAAAAATGTTGCTTAGTTTGAAGAAAAACTTGACGTTTCTACATTTTCTACAGAAGAAACAGGAAATAGGTAAACTTTTTGGTTAAGTTCCAGGGATTCTGTGGTTAATTCAAATCTGTTGGTGACTCTGGGGCTTTTCTTCAGTGTTGCAAAAGACTACAGGGTTTCCAGGAGACAGGAACACCCAAGGTAGTCTCCCAGGGCAGAGCTGAAATCTAAAACTTGGGTTCCACATCTTATGATTGAGGTCACCAAGTGTCCAGGCTTCTCCCTCAGTGTCAGGGTGAAGTTCTCTTTAGAGCTAGAAATTTTAGGTTCTGAGAAGAACAATATGGAGTTTAGGAATCCAGATCTATCTGCACAATAGATCTATCTTGAATTCACAGAACAGGGAAGACCAAGCAGTGTTTATTATTCTTATTATTCTACCAAGCAGTGTTTTTTTGGTGACAGGAAACTAGGAGGGTTTTTATTCAGAATTCAGAGTTTGGATTTTGATTCATGTAAATTGAGATTATCTAATGCCTGCTTCTCCAAAGCTTCCAGTTACACAGAAGAGTAAAATAACGTATCAGTGGATGTGATTGCTATGTTATCTTTGCAAACTCCTCCTCCTGGATCAGCTGGTGTTTTTCTTCCCTACTTTCTATTCTAAGCTTCTGTGTGGTTTGCTTTATAGTGCTAAATAGTAATCTTCTAATTATGCTTCAGTATCCATGTTGAAGGAAGCAATTCATCTCCCCAGATGCAGGTTCAAGACTGAAAGGAGAGGTGGAGCTCTTTTTTATGGGCATGAAGTGTGTGGCCTAAATCTTGTGCATGTCCTCCAGGAGAAGAGGACTCAAACCAGAGAGCTCATCACTTTGTCTGCAGATGCCAGAAGATAAGAGGATGTGTAAACTAGTTTGCTCCTGTAATTTAGCTGGTGAGAATAAATTTGCACCTGCAAATTGAATGAAAAGGCTGTTGTCAATCCACAGCAACTAGAGCAGGATAGTATTCTTGTAAGTGCAAAAGATTCTTCTAGAATCTGTCTTTATATTTTCTTCCCCACTAGGTGTTTGCATCTCCTTTCAGTCCTTGGGTTTCACAAATCATGCTGTGGAGTTAGGACATCAGCATCAATCCTGGCTGCCCTTTGACTCCATTGTGAAAGGATCAGTATGAAGGAGAAGCTCTTAGCTCTCCATGAGTGTGTATGTCTCAGTTACTATAGCAATACTATCCTGATGAGGAAATGACAAACTCACTTTAAGATATGAGCCAGTTAAGAGTCCCACTTGTGTGTTATTCTGCACTGTTTCATTTGAATAAAATAATATGTAAATGCTTTCCAAAAATGTTTCCAAAAATATATACCTTTTACTTGCAATAGCAAGAAGCCAAACTGAGCCACAAACTATGAAATTGATGGAAAACAATCTATTCCATCCCCTGCAAAAGAGACTGAATTGTCCTTTCTCTTCAACCGACATGATGAAGAATGAATAAGCTGCTTTTATTCCTTAGCAATGAGTTTGAAAAAGAAATGGAAACATTTTGCTTTTGATTGTAATATGTTCTTTATTTCAGTGTCTAAATTAAAATTCTCCTTGCTAGAGCACAAGCTAGAGGTGATTTACTGAAGTTTTCAACTCACAAACTTTATAAGCAGAAGTCCTGGCAGAAGGATGTGAGGTTTTTCTTCTGAAGGATGCATGATTTACAGTGCATAATCTGGCTCACAGAGAGAACAATGGGATCATATCCATTTTCTCTAAAGCTGCAATTCTCTTCCTATTCATGTTGTAGTTCAGCTGAGGGATATTTAGACTAGAGTGGTAAATGTTTGGGTATTAAGACCCTCTTAAAAAAATGGATAAGGGACGTTTAGAGAACATTTAGAGAACTAACATTTAGAGAAATTATTTATATAACAATAGACCAAGAGATCCTTGCCAAAATATAGACTAATTGTGCCAGACATGTGCATACAATAGACGAGTTTGCAATCTGGAGGAGAGGTGGTAAAGGGTTTTCAAGCTGTATCTGAGACACAACAAGTAGGGAAAGGTTAACGTGCTCTTAATAAACCTACAACTTCCTTCAGAGTTTACCAAGTCATCTATTAAATGCTCTCAGAATGGTACACAGTCTGACACTTTACAGTTCTATCTAGAGATCTCCATACATTGCAGAAAGCACTATTTAATTTTCTAGAGAGCTTGCAAGCATTTCCTTATTTCATAAATACAAAGGGATACAAAGACTTTTTTCCAAAAGACTTTTAAGAGAACTTCAAGAATATCTTGAAATGTGAAATTATCACTTTTTGTGGATACTCAGGTTTGCAATCTTAATAGAAAATTTTACAGAACATACTTTTAAAAGTTATATTTAGAACACATTATTAGAGAGTTATTAAGGGAACAGCAGAGTGTTCAAGGCATAAAAAAGAGATGTCAGCAAGCAATTTTTCATACTTATATCTTTTTATTTGTCATCAGACAATTAGATCTATGATGTCAAATATCCTGAGAACTGTAATTCTACCAAATCATCTGGCTGTAAGGCACTATTACTGTTGCCATTACTGAAACTATGTGGGTTGAATCCTATGACTGGAGTGTGGCTGTTGATGGCTGCAGACTGTCTATGACAGACAGGCAAGGAAGGAGGATCAAAGAGGTTCCCCTCTGCACCAAGAGGTGTGTATGTGATAGAGTGTGAAGAGATCTCTTGGAAGAATAGCCATGAACAGATTGAAAGCTTATGGGTAAGACTCAAGAGACTGAGACAACAGAGGGAAGCTCATGCTTGGTCTCTCCTACAGCCTGCCTGACCAAGGAAAGCCCATTGATGAAGCCTTCTTGCTCCAGCCACAGGAGGCATTGCTCTCACAGGCTCTTGTCCTGCAGGGGGACAGTAACAAACACAGTGGGATCAAGTACAACCCCAGCAAGTTTGCAGATGATACCAAGCTGAATGGTGGTGTTGGCGTGCCTGCAGGATGGGACTCTGTCCAGAGGGACTCTAACAAGCTCAAGGAGTGGGCCCATACAAACCTCATGAAGATCAACGAGGCCAAATGCAATGATGCAACAATGTGTATTTGCGGCCAAAAAAGCCAATCATATCCTAGTCTGCATCCAAAGCAGTGTGGCCAGCAGGGTGAGGGAGGTGATTCTGTCCCTTTATTCCACTCTTGCGAGACCCCACCTGGAGTGCTGCACCCAGGTGAGCGGTCCTGAGCACAGGAGAGGTATGGACCTGTTGGACTGGATACAGAAAATGGTCACAAAAATGATCAGAGAACCACACAGCCACTCACTCATTCCATCCTGGTGCAATGGGAGCAGAATCACAAGAATGCAAATGAGAAAACTCATGGGTTGAGACAAAGGCAGTTTAATATGAAAAGCAAAAGCCACACATACAAGCAAAGCAAAACAAGGAATTAATTCACCATTTCCCATGGTGTTCAGGTGTTCAGTCATCTCCAGGAAAGCAGCGCTCCATTGTGCATTAACAATTACTTCAGAAAACAAACAACATCACTCTGAAGAATCCCTCCCCCCCCTTCCTTCTTCTTCCCCTCCCCTTTACATACAGACCATGATGCCATTTGGTCTGGAATATCCCTTGAGTCAGTTGGAGTCAGCTGTTCTGACAGTGTCCCCTCCCAACTCCTTGTGCACCCTGAGCATCCTCATTGGTGGAGTGGGGTGAGGAGTAGAAAAGGCCTTGATTCTGAAAGCCCATCTCAGCTATAATGAAAACATCTCTATATTATCAACAGGCTTTTGATAATCCAAAGCACAGCCCCAAAAAAGCCACTATGAAGAAAACTCTATCTCAGCCAAAACCAGCACAATGACCTTTAAATGTCATTTGCAACCCAAACTATTCCATGATTCTGTAAAAGAAATTTGATTACATTGGAAGCACAAAAGTCATATTATATATGTAAGGTGGCCTCTACATAGAAGTATTCAGATGTTGACAGAAAAACTTCAAACTCATTAGCATCAAGTTCCCTGAGGTAATTGAAAACATAGTCAGAATTAGCTTATTCCTGTTCATTATTCGATTAGCAACCAACTTAAAAGGCTGGCAAGCTATACCTCCTCCTCTCTGGGGAACAATAAAGTGAATGCCCTTCCTAGGACCATGTTTATTTTTAGTGTCTTCCTATACTCCAGACATTTATTTTAGCAAAATCAACATGTTGACTATGTCCTAGTGAAGCCTTGATAGTAAATGTGAACACTCTCTGCAACATTATCAGAACAGACAGATTTCTCAGACTCTCATCCTGTCAAGGGACAAAAGCCCTCAGCTAGACAATACAACTGCTTGATTTGTGGGAAAGGCAATGTTAAGAGCCGTAAATTGGCATTAGATGGAATCAGAATTGTTTGCTCCTTTTCATCTCATTGAACATACAGACTGTTTGGCTGTGTTTATACTGCTGAGTTGATTCAAGCCTCAAAGCTGAATAGCACTGACTGGCTTGTGTCCACACTCCACAGGGTCAACTCCCTCTAAACTGGCTTCTCTCAGTGACAGCTGAAGTGCTCCAAAACAGAGTCAAGGAGAGCAGTGAGAATTAAGCAGTGTGACAGTAAGTGTGAATGCCTGAGCTCATTACCTGGTCTCCTTTGGTTTGGCTGTACAGATATTCCCTCAAGGAAAAAATATGAAGTTACTGTGAAAACTTACAAGAAAGTGACTGGAGCACCACTGACGATGCATCCATCCAGCAAACCCCTTGCCCCACACAGGACCATTCCCAAGAATCACACCATGAGCCTGAGAGCATTGTTCAAATGCTTCTTGAACTCCATCAGGCTGTTGCTGTGACCACTTCCCTGGGAAGCCTCTTCCAGTGAGTCTATAAGGGTACGTGTCACAGCCTAGAAAGAAGGCTCCTCCTGAAGACTCTCAGGGATATTCATGTCCGGAGAAGCAAAGCAGAGATCTGCATCTCAAGATCATGGTCACAGTAATGAGGAATCACAAAGAATTCTGTTGAAGACTGGCCTTACAAGGATCACATGTACCTTGGTATAGCCCAGGCAGCTGTGCCTGCCTGAACCCAAGGGCTGGTTACCCCTCCTGCATGTATGGACACACACACGTACACGTGGGAGACAAAATTCATATGCATATACTTGGGCATGGATAGATCTATGAAATAAAACTGGCTCTGCTCCTGTTTGTATAAAACCAGATTGTGCTATGGCACTCAGTATAATATTAAAATGCTGCTAAGAAATCTTTCCAACAATAGACATTGATTTGACTGTGGTCCTTTTAAGATGTTGCCCTGGGCTGCTGTTGGGAAGCTGCTTTGCAGGCTGCCAGATATGTCTTTTTGTTGTGTAACACCAAGGGTGGCTTAGGACGTGAGACCATCTGAAACACTGGTCAGTCTGGGAAAAGCCAAACCCAGTATGAGTCACACTCACACTGTATCTTCATGCAGTGTGGGGGTGGGACACTGGCACATACTATCTCCTACTCTCTGCCTAATTCTTCCCAGCCCATAAACAACTACCCTTGCTCCAGAATTAAACTTGAGGGTGAACTAACAATTAAGTAGCATAAGCAATCAGGAGGTAACACTTAGGCACAGAAATCCAGCAGATGTCAACAAGACAGTATAGACGTACTTTGTGTTTACTAAATTTGAAGTATCATTTTTCCTTAGTGTTAAATCTTCCATCTAGAGTAACTCAAACCTCTGTTGTGGAGTTGGTTAAGTTGGGTTGGAAAAATTATTTATGTAACATTAAAAACTCTGCCTTGGAAAGCTGAGTCTAGTGACTAGGAAGGTGTAATATCAAAACGCCACTAACAGTAAATATTGAACATGCTACTGCAATATATTGATTTGCCTTGATATGCTCACAGCGTGATATGATACTGAAAATACAGCCAGTTGTCCCATACTGATGGCCAGATAATCTTTGTGGAAGTTAAACCATGTCCTAGGCACACAGACATATGATCTAGCTGACTGATGGAAACCATAGTCCACATCCACAGGGCAGAATGCCTGAGCCTATGTATTTTATTAGACTCTTAAACTGCATCTATAGCTACTCTGGAAATGTGGGATTAGAGGGAATGTGTTTTGGCACTGACCCACTGATGGTCTGTACACTTTAAGTGGTGGTGCAGTCCTGGGACTCTTCCCTAGTGCACCATGAATGAAGCCACCTGCTCTAGGTGAAAGGAGAGTTGGCTGTGTGGTTGCAAGCTGTAGTATGCCACTTGCTTTTGGCGCCAGAGAATTGGCTCTGATCCATTTTATTTACTGACAAATACAGCCAAACTGATCCATGCAGAGCCAGCTTAGTTTCTGAACACTCAGTGTGCCAGTTGCACTGCACACATCAGGATGCAGATATCTCAAATCTTTTCATTTTAGGTTTGGCAACACAATTTTTCACTTACTTTTGGAATTCCTACAGCTAAGTTACTTGGATGAAGGAGAATTGGCTGCAAGTGAACAAAGTTTTTTCTATAGGAAGATGACCCAAGTTTGGCCCAAGATATGCCACAGGTTCATATGCATTGGTTATCATCATGTTAGCATGTTGTGTGGCCTGTTATAGCCAACTTTGGTCATCTCAGATTGAGACCTAGTTTTCAAAAACCAGCAGAATATGCCAAGAAAGCAAGTGAAGGGAAGAAGTCAGTAGACCTCTTCAGAGTCTGCCTCCAATAGCATGCATGTTACCTAACTTCTAGACAGTGCTTTTGGCTGAGCTCATCTGTTAGCTCTCTTTCAAGTCATTAGAAACAAATAAATATTTTTAGGGACTGATTCATCTGACTTGTTTTAGATACACAGAAACAGGTGAATCATACCTTAAAATTGCCTGTTTCTCTCCAGTTGTTATATAGGAAGCACTTGTCAATATTCTCTTACATAATTTCTGCACATTTACAGGGGATATACATAGGTTCTAATTCCTTGGTCTGCAATGGTGCCATATAATTATTTTTTTATGTTTTCTTCACCCTTTCTGAATAAATCCATCACAGCAGAAGTAGTCTATCAAGGCATGGCTGTTGCTTACATGCAGTCCCCCCATGGTGGTCAGGCAGTGAAGGGTAGGAGGGCAGACCCCAGTGGGGTGTAGGTGACACATGGAGGGCCCCTGGGGAATGGGGGCAGCTTGGGGGCCCTCCTCAGCACAGAGGAAACACAGTGGCCATGGACCTGGTGGGACCCAGGCTCTGCTACAGCTGCAGGTTTACAGCATGGTAAATCTCCAGCGTCTCAGCTGCCAAAGGAAACACGAGCGGCCACAGGAGTGGTGTTCTTTATAGGAAATGAATAAGCACAAAAGGGCCATTTGATACCCCACAGGCTAATGTGTGAGTACTGTCTTATTAAGGACAAAAGAGATCTGAGGAACTGGAACAGATGTCAACTTCAGTCTCTGGCTTTGTAAAATATATTAATAACTCCGTCTTCCATAACCCTTCAGATTTTTTCTTCTCCAGAGGAAAGAAAAAAACCCCAGGTTTTTAGACTCATTTGGTTCAATATATCTTGCACTTTATAGTACCAGAAGGATTTTAAAATGCTGTATTAATTATGGGCCAGATGTTGTGTGCAGGGCCAAGCTAAATTGATAGGACTGTTCAGGGCTGCCACAAAGCTCTGTGTTTGTTGTCAGATCACAGGAAAAGGGTAATACAGCTATGTATCACTGAACAAGAATTTTGACTGAGAAAATCTGTATGATTTTAAGAATTATATTGTCTTTTAAAGTGTTTTCTGCAAAATTTCTCCCAAGGATTTACACTTCAGTATTTAGGAATTGAACTAAGCATTGCCGTTGGATTAATGTCAATTTGCTGCAATGTACTCTGTGCATTTATTGCTCTTTTTGGGTGCTGTTCAAATGCTTTTCTGCTTGGTTCATAAATCAAACCTGAGATTTCAAAATCTTTCAAAAAAATGTGGACACATAATTTCCATTAAAATGAGTGGGAACTTTGAACCTTGTTCCTAACTTGGACTATTATAATGTTGGACAAATAATTATTCATCACAGTATATTGAATACTTTATTTCACCTTCTCTCCTTTCAAAATGAAGAAAGAAATAGAATAAAAAAGCACTTCTGATAAGAATTTCATTGTAACATATTTGTTTTGAATTTGGATTGTTATGAATAGCACAAAATCCAAATTAAAGTATTTTGCAGAGAATAGTGCCACTTTCCAGAGTCATCTTGCTCTTACATTCAAAAGACAAGTAATCTCCTCCTATGTTTTCTATACTCCTAGTTCCATGCAGCAAGCCACAAAACTCAAGCATTTTCTTGGCTTCCCATTTTGCAGAAGACCCCATATAAGTGTGCAGTGATATTTTTAGCAAAATATAATAATAGATATATACAATTTAGTATAGATACACTATAATACTTATTACATACTTTGATATTATAATATAAGAGTATTGAAAAATAGCACTTATAATGCTTTCCTCCATGTGGTACACACCCCCAGCATTAAAAAGACCCATGAGTAACAGATTCTGAGCTATCAGCATGCTGAATTAGTAGGGACATCTGACTCCTCAAATGGTGTCTGATCTATTTTACCTGACTTTTAGAATATAATCGTACTTACATAAATGTATATAGTGTCTCATAATAATCTCCTTCATCTAAACTTTAAATCAAGACATTTTGCCCTGAATATAGTTTCATTTAAAAATCTTTGGTATGACCAATAGGAAACTTGAAATATGTTTTGCTGGAGCTGCCTGTTTGTGTAAGTCCTACTAGCCAAAAAAGGCCACTTGTAAAGATAAGATTAAAGAATCTCAGTATTTACTTCTCTTGGAATAACTGAGCCCAGATGACAGGAACTTGGAAGATAGACCCATTAGGTGTTCTGCAGAAGGATGGTACTGACTTTCTTCATGCTGTGCTGGTGTTGGGTTGAAAGTACGTTTTCCTTTGGTATGGGGTCCCTGTTCCTCCATTAATGGCAGATTCAGAACAACTTAGAATTGGTCTCAAAATTTTTTTCTCTTGGATGAAGAATGGAAATGATCCACTCTCAAAACAATTTCAGAACAGTTTCCTGTGTGTTTTTCAGGCAAAGTTTGTCCTGATGATGTTCTCATCATTTGGGTAGCTATAATGCAAAACTATGGAGACTTACAAGCAGTCTGGAGAAGAAGTTTTCACAAAGCTATGCAGCCATAAGCAGCCATAAGAAAAAGGGAAATGGCCTAAAGCTGAAGGAGTGCAAGGTTTAGATTAAACATTAAGAAAAATATCCTCTACTGTGATGGTGATGAGTCACTTGCACAGGTTGTCCAGAGTGGTTGTGAACTCCCCATCCCTGAAAGTGACAAATGCCAGTCTGGATGGCCAGTCTGGATGGGGCTCTGAGCAACCTGGTTTATTGGAAGGTTTCCTGCCCATGGCAGGGGGTTTGGAGCTAGGTGGTCTTTAAGGCTCCTTCCAATACAAATTCCATGATTCTTTGATTCTATGATATTTCTACAGAATCTCTCAGACCACATATACCCCACAGCATTCTTAGGTGAAAGCAGAGATGAGACTGAGTCTGTTACAAGTGCTGCAAAAAAGCAAAACAAAACTAGGGGCAATATGCTCTCTCCAACTCATATGCACAAAGGACAGTTGCATTGGACCTATATGGTCAATAAAGTAATACATTTAGACCACAGCTGTGCTGGAGAGAGTTCAGTAGATCTTGCTGTTGAAATTACCATGTGTACCCAATAGCTTTTGGCAAGCTTTGCAGCTTGCTGTAGGGTCTCCTGGAAATGGTAATGCCATAGTTAGTTGAGTTTGAAACTCCTTCTTCCTTCCTCTTCTCCTTCCCAGCCTGCCAAGGTTTGCATCTAGAAGTCTCAGCCTTTGGCCCTGCAACCATTTTCCTTAGGTATTGATCTGGCAATAGATTTAACGACACTAACAGAGAAAAAAAAATTAGGCCTAAACTGAGAAGAAAACAGAATTATTTTAGCTGCAATCATAAATCCTGGAGGTATTAGTCTGTGTAGCCAGTATTTATGTATCTATATAGCCACTGTCTTGACATGCAGTGCCAGGCACAGTTTCCTCATTGGAAATGGTCCCTGTGTAGCATTTATTGTTATAGTGCCATTTCCTCTCCTTTCCTGTCATGCACTCATGGCCAGAAGAGCATAAAACATCTACCAGATCCCTGAAAAGAGGAGAAGGTGGGTGTTACTGAGAGCATAGAGGGTCTCTCTTTTGCAAGGAATTATTTTCTAGCCAATTATTTCTTCTTTGAATGTCCCCTATGTAACAGCCCCTGAGGAAATCCTGTAAAACACTTGTTTTACTTCCAGTGCTGTCCATGACAAGGCTTGTGAGTCAGAGCGCTGAGGTGTCTCAGGTCCCAGCCCTGGGTGTTCATTAATATGTTTTGGGTTGTGAAATACAGCTGAGCCATGGGGATGCAAATCTCCAGAGAAGGGGAGGATGGACAGATCAGGTCTGTGACTCCTAAAGTGGCTCAATGGTTTGACTCAGTAATCTTAAGGGTTTTTTTTAACCTAAATGACCCTATGATTTTAACATAAGCTATTAGAGCTTGTAAGCAAGGGACCTAATAGGGGTTCAATGGCACTGGGACTGGACCATGTGGTTGGACCATTGCAAAGGCAGGAGACAGACTCAGGAGACAGATGTCCATTTATTTGAGTAGAATGTAACCCCAGTAGGGTTGGAGAAGTCTTTTATATTCCTCTTCTCTGTCCTAATTAATTGAGATGATAGTGAGGCAGCACAACTGCTATGACTATTGGACTATCTATCTATCTATCTATCTATCTTAAAGTGACTAGAAGCCAGGACTAATTATTCACCCTAGTTCTCCAAAGGGTATTAGCCTCTGCAAGATTCAGAATGACATTCATGTATCTAAGAGGATACGGAAGGTCAGGACACAGGTCCAGTATCCAATCCATACCCAAAGCTGGGTTCTCACCCATGCACAGAAACACTACTACCTCGAGTTAACAGACTATCTGGGCATCAGTCATTGGTCTCAGGCATTTGAGTTTTCAAATCTACTTGTCCCTGAGTGCTCTGAAAAATGAGGTACCCTTAGAGTACATGAGGTACCCATAGAGCTAACATGGAACACATTTCAGAGCAAGGTGAGGGGTGGAGGGTTATATAAGCTACCAGGTGGCGCTGGTAGCTTATTGTGTAGGTCTAATCTTCAGACAGTGAGTTTCCCATAATGGCTCTTACCAGTAGGATCCTTTCTGTCAAGGTTATCTTTTTTCAAAATCAAAATGTGGGGATGTAATAATGCGGGTCTTTTCATATTGACTGAGTGTGTAAAAACAAAAAATGATTTAAGAAGATGCATTGTGGAGCTTGTTATCAAAGCTGAGGACAGAAGCTTTATCATAGAGTTCTCCTGCTTGATCTCAGCCCTGTTTTTTTTACTCTGGGGCTAGGTCCTCAGAAACATGGAAAGGACAGTTTTCAGAGGGGAGGCTGGGTGATCCTCCTTTAAGTGCTGCACTCAGTGTGAATGGCAATGAGAGCAAGAAGGTAAACATAGAAGGCAATTGAAAACTTTTTTTTTTGTTGTTGTCAAGATTTAACATAGGATTCATTGCTTTAAGCATTGTCTTGTCAGATCATTGCCCTTTGACACGGCTTTAGTAACTGGAGTAAAACAAACTGTCGGGATTGTCTCTCCAGCTCTTCATAAGGGAAGCGTAAAATGCTAGAAATCAGTGGCACTTGGATAGGAAGTTTGTAAAGGAGAACTTTCTTGATAGAAAATAAGATTTATGGGAAGTGTGGCTATGGTGGGAGATAAAGAATAGCTAAAACATTTGGAGGGAAAAAAAAAGAAGGAAAAGTTCATCTTTTTCAATCAGTTAATACCAAATGTTCAGCCAAAGGAAAAAAGGTATGGATTAAGCAGAAGACTGCTAAAGATAGTTAAAGCTTATCATTCACATATTGCCTAGAAAATGTCATTCATTTCTATCCTAATTATTCCATATTTGGCCTGTCTGGCATTCAGTGACAAGTCATTAGCAAGACAGACAAGCTCCTATTGCAGTACAGTCTGAACTCCTCTGGAAAAACTTGCAAAACATTGAAGGGCACAGAAGAAGTGAGCAATATGTTCCTACTTCCCCAGGCTTACCAGAGAGCAAAGGTACATGATATTAAGCTAAGATAACCTGAATCCATTTCAATATGTGTTGGAAAATTAAGGTAAAAAATTCTGCAAAACTCTTCTGTAACACTGAGGCCAGGAGCTGATGATAGGATGTTGTATAATTTCTTTTAAACTCTACTGGGAGTTCAAGCAGGGGAGACCAAATAGAAGGTCTAGCTACACTTCCACCTCAGGGTTTAAGGACAACTGTTGCTGTTCATTCAATATGCAAAGACTCAGCTGTTGTGCCCATACTGGGTCCTATTGTCACAGTACAAAATGAACACAGCAAAGATGTGCTGTCAATCTGTACACCACCCACTGTTCTCCACGCCGCTGTACTGCAGAGCATTTCTCTACGTGCAGTCTGGCCAGTCCATGTTCTTTGCAACAGGAGATGCTATTTAGCAGCAGTTTTCTGTGATGTGGAGTGGCTGCTATCTGAAGGTTTGCCTGACATGTTTCTGCTGCCCTGTCTCCTCACCTGCTCTTGAGTGTTTAATATATGGAAACTGGCCATCAAATTTGGGGTGAAGGGCCTCTCATTTGACATGTGCATCAGCTGCCTAGGAGAACACAGCTCACGGGAGTATTACTACAGCACTTGATATTTGACAGGACCTTGAATAACAGGCTAATTGCACTGTCTACTTATTTATACCAGCAACAGCACAGTAGTCAGTGCAGGTGAAATTGGGAAGTCACATGCCTCGATAATGATAAGCTGTCCATGTTTCACATGAGTATGAGAAAGTGGTGATGACAGCTGTGTGGCACTTTGAAGCCAGATGACTCCTGTATTCCAGATACACTGTCCTTTAATCTCCTAAGAGCCATGCTGGATTTTGCTCTGCTCTGTGTGACTTCATGTCTTGCTGTAACACTCCGAGACAGCCTCCTGCTGAGGTTCTCTGAGCAAAACTGGTCTGCAGGCTTCAGAGCTGCATTGTCAACACATATGGATAGGCCAATCTATTTTCTATGGTGAGTGTGGAAAAGAACCTCTATTTTCTTTCTAGTGGTGATCAGGCCAAATTCCCTGGCAGCATTACTGAAATATTAATTAATGTCCTGCACATCCTCTTCTGCACAATGCACAATGACTACTCAGCTGTCAACAAAGAGCAGGTTCCAGGCCATGTCTTTATAACCTTTAATTTAGCACAGAGGCTCTGGGGCAGCAGGAGGGAAAGTAGCTCTCAGGATGTTATTGTTATTTCACCTTCTGTTGGCTCTTCTGCACTGGAAGAACATTCTTTTGGTGATTATGTATGATTTGCAAATATTAAGCTATCTTAGAGGGAATCAACCATGAACAAACATAAATATGTGAAAAGGCATTTTAAGCCATGTCTCCACAAATCTTTACATGTAATAAGCTTGAGTATGATGTTTGATCGAGCAATCATTCTGAGACTTATTAAGGCCAGAAACATAAGCCTTGGCTAAGTGCAGATTGAGACCAGTCTGTATTTGACTAGCTGTTTTTCCTGAGAACTTTCTGGCCTAAGTGTGTGACAGAAGCTTTCTTTTTTAAATAACTTTATGAATGTTTGCTGGCATGGCAAAGCAAAAGAACAAGATACAATAGCCTCTTGGTATAAATCTCTGTTAATGAGATCAGGACTAGAAACCTCATTGTTAAACTCACATTCTGTCTGAACACAATCTGCTTCTCAAATTATAAATCAGGGGCAAGACACTGTACCATTGTGTAACCCTACACCCCGGCTCTGGAATGTTTCCTAGTCACAAGAGGATTGTCATCATTTCATTTATGAGAGAACTATCAAACAGGCTTGGGCCATATTTGGTCTGCAACCCCCCCTTGAAAGAAGACAAATACCCTGCTTGCAGCAGGGTATCTTTGCAGCAACAACACAGAAGCTTGCATTATAGTGTGCCACATCCTGGAGTCTAAAAACAAATGAAAAAAGCACTGTCAGAAGCAGTGCTCATTACTAAGGATAAGAATTTGTTTATGCATACCCTATATATCTGTATCCCTCTATAAAACAAACACACATATGTGTAATAAGATCATTGAGTTGGAAGGTTTAGTCCTGTCTGCAAAGGTGCATTTTGTGCATGAAGCCTCTGCCATCCCATGAGACCTTACAGCACATTCTACTTCAGAAAGAAAGAACAATCCCCTCTGATGATCTCAGACAGACAGAGAGAGCGACTTAGTCACAGGGTGCGGATGGTACAGTCATTTGAAAAGCTCTGAAGGACATAATTGCTTTCACATTTTCATCCAGCTTTTTAACAATCCAAGAAAATGGGGAAAGACTTATTACTGGCTTAGGAGCTGTCTAGGAAATCCCAAACTCACTCATAAGCTCCACCAAATGTAGGTCGTTAAATGCTTAACCTAAATGCGCAACCTTCCAGCCAAGTCACCTCTTGTCTTTGGTAGATCTCTACAGGGAGGGAAAAAGGTTCACCCTTAGCACCCATGTTCTGTCTCCCTAGTTCTGCCTGCCTGCTGTGAAGAGTGGTATCATGAAAGGTCTGTGTAAATACTCATCCTGCCTGCCATATCCCCACATGGCTCTGTTCTCCAAAGGGACGCCGTGGGCTGACTGGACAACACAGAAATCAGTGGTGCAGTGTGAATAACCATGAGAGAATAACTCCAGCACTCTGATCAAACAATCTCTGAAGGCCATGTTCCCCAGTGCCAAACCCTTTGCTTACTGCTGAGAACAGAGTTCGGACCTCTTGAATAGTTTGTGTAACTTTTATTTTTATTAGATGGCTGAAAAATCAGAAGGGGAAATAATATCCACATGCAAGAAATTACTGAATATTTAAGTGAACCTGAAACAAAACATTTCACATAGCTTTTGATTAACCTTATTAAGCTAGTCTCAAAACCTTACCTTGAAGTGAAAAGTCAAACTTTTAAATATAAACAGAAATATTTGAACTTTAGTGTGTTTCTTTCTTTGATGTAAACTCTGAATATTAATTATTTCAGAATCATTTCCATATGTTTTCATTTTTTTCAGTTTGCTTAATGGCACAACTCTTTAATGATCATTCAATAACAGACAATTGTCCATTCTACTGGCATTTTTACTTAACTGCAGGACGGCACAACTTTCAAGAGATTCAGCCTCTTTTAGAGTCTCATCATGCCACAAGTAGGAAGACTAAATAAAAAGTTTGCTGAAAATTGAATAAAAAGCATAGGAAAGTGATT
>VZTN01035311.1:9708-22365 GCA_013400515.1 Erpornis zantholeuca | reverse complement strand
CCTTCCCTCTTTCAATTTTTTCCTTCTTTTTTTCTTTTTTGTTTCTCTGGAAGAGCACAAACTATTGGATACAGATTAAATAAAAATGTTAAACAATTGCTTCCTTCTCAAAGCAAGAATAGAATTAATATATACAATAATAGAGGCTTTATATGTAGGTTTGTGTCACCCACAGACATTTCTGTCACCCTGGATCACTGCCATCATTGTTGCTGGCTTGGGATTTACATTCAATATTGAAGGAATTGTGTGGCTATGATTTGAAATACAATTCCAAAAACATTGTGGAGTCATCTCTAGTTATAGGGGGTCAAATTTACTTTGGGTGAATTCTCTCTAATAAAAGCAATGGTATTAGAGAAGGAATCATTTATGAGCCAGATGATTATGAATATTATGATGAGGATGAAAAAAGGATATGGCATCTCCTCGATGGTCTGCTTGATGGAGTGGATGTGCTTTAGTGTATTTGGTGAGAAGTAAGTCTGGTCATTCCCACACACCATCAGCCATGTTTTAGATGGGAATCTGCCCATATGTTTCTGGTTTCTTTTGTACTGTGCATTGTCATTCCTGTTTTGTCTGCAGAATTTGACAGTATCAGTCAGGTTCTCCTCCCAGCAGGGGCTTTACCAAAGATGCTGCCACACAACTCAGGACTTGCATACTATATACTGGCCTAAAACAGGCAAATGTGTATTTCAAGGTAGCCCTGTAGTCTTAGATGCTTTGATGCACCCTCCTAACAGCCTGTGGTTGTATAGCACATTAGTGTTCACTGCTGCAATTTTACACACGTTGTCTGCATCCAAACACTGTCATAAGGATTTACTTCTGCCTGTTTTGTCTGCAAAACATAGTGTTCAAAATGCTTGAAATATCATTTACAGGTGTCACTAGTGGTTCTGCAAAGGCCTTCCCCCTTCACAGGGCTGCAGTTCTGTTAGCCTGCGAATCTGGTAGCTACAGAAAATACTTTTTTCCCCATGAAAGCAAATTGACCAGGAGCAGTGGATGGAGGAGGAAGGTCTCTGACTTCTCCCAGTCCCCCTCTTCCCTCCTATTACTGCTGCAGCTCTTTCCACTGCCAAGACCTTATCAAAGAGCATAGGCAAGGACCCTGCTGTCTAATGACCCTAGCTGGAAGAAAGTTCCAGAAGAGGAAGGAGAACCGGAGTCTTGTTCAGAACCCCCAGGCTGCTGTGGCAGGTCCAGCTGCAGCCCAGCCAGTCCCTGTCTTGCTGCCTGTCCCTGTCAGCACTGAGGATTTGTTATAGTCCCCATGCATCTGCAGCTGCACCTATCCCTCATATCCACAGCGCTAACATGCCTGTCACTTCTGCCTCCAGTGCCAACAGCAAGTCTCGGGTACATTGGCTCCTGCCATCCTAAAGCCTAGCTGCAGGTGCTAGAGTGGATGGTGGCTATCTACCTCCCAGATGTGGAGGTAGATAATTTTCATCCCGGCAGCATTAGAGGCTGCTACACAGGTGATGGAGAAAAAGGTGGACCTTGGTAGGGGTGTTTTCATGCCCTGTAAACCCCTGATGAAGCATAAAGGTTGTGTTAACATCAGCCCATTTCTTCTAACCCTGGCCCTCTCCTGGCCATGTCTGCACTTGGGAGGCTGCTTGTCAATGACACCCCCATGAGGCTCTGCTCTGGCTTTTCACAAGTGCTCGGAATCCAGCTGCTGGGCCTACTCTCATAGTGCACATTCCTGTTGCCCAAGAGTTACCCTGTTTAGACACCTAAACAAAAGCTATACTTCACTATGGTCACAAGAGCCAAGGTGACCTTAGAAACAAGGTTATTACCTTTGAGTTGAAGCCTGTAACTTTAAAACAAAAAACTCATTTAAAACTATTTTCCTAGAAATGTAAATGCAGGCACCTGTTTTTGAAAGAATGTCTTCATGTAATTGAGGAAGTTGATTCATGGGGTTTACTGTTGCCACCTAAACCGATTAGCAGGAGTAGAAACTTGGTTAAGCTGGTGCTCTGGCTAGCTGACTAGCCACTACCATGGCCTCTGGTATTTGGATTATTTGCTTTCCCCTCTCTTAACCTCTGTGGGGAAAACTTCCCCCGCTATTTAAATATGAAATCCTCACCATACTGGAATGTTGCAGGGGACTGCTTACAAACAGAGATGTAAGGACTCAGTATTTCACTGCAAACCTATTTTGACTTCTAACTCAAAATGCTCCTTGTTCATGCCTTTTGCTGGGAGTTCTACATATATGTCAGCACCAAAGACCCAGTAAGTACTGACACACACCAAAATCCTTTAGGCAGATGGGCTTCAGCTAGTGTCTCTTTTCTGGCAGAACAGATGGCAACAGTGGTCATAAGAAACCAAGTTTCTGCAATTTTGATGTTTATCTTAACAGGCTCCAGACTGAAGTCAGCCCCTTTTAAGCCTGTTAGATTTTTCCTCCAAAGATGTTGCAATGCCTAGCTAGAGGAGAAAGATTATTTATTATTTATTATTCCATTCTTCAAAATATTTTCTTGAAAAAAATCAATTCCTAAAACTTCTTTGTAAAATTTCAGCTGCTATTTCCTATATGGAGTTCACCTTAGCCTTGGCTGACACATTGCACCAGCAGGTAGCTCTATAATCTGATAAACTATCTATTTTTTTGATGGGCACATGTTTTCCTCTTCTCTTTTTCTTACAGGCTGGTTCCTTCCTAAGCAATGGCAGCACTTTTCAAACACAATGATATGATGATCTTGGTATGATGGGGAACAACAAAGTTTTTAAAATACTTTTGCCAAATAATCATTTAAGAGCTTCTTTAGGAAAGACGGATTCCATTTACAGAATACCAGTCTCTAAATGGGGGGACATGTTCCTGTGGTTGCACTGAAATGGCACTGAGTCCACTCCTGAAACAGAGCTCTCCTAAGCTTCCATAGACTTTGTTTCAAAGACTAGCAGTAACACTGTGTGAGGTTCAGGCACAGCTCTGGTGGAAGTACAGGAGTGCTTAACCCCTCAGACAAACCCTACAACTGTTACTGTGTAGATATGAACAGAAAGTCAGGCATCTTATAGAGAGTGTGTTGGTTTAACACAGCCTGGCTTTTAGTGGGGGCAGGAGAAAAGCTTCTTGAAACTTCCATGTCTGGCACAGAGCCAACCGCTGAAGGCTCTGACGATAGGCAGGTTACTAGCCCAATTAGAGAACTTGGTAATGCTTCTGTAATGACATATTTAAGAATGGAAAAAGCAAAAGATGTTTTTCTTCTTCTCCAGAGGGGTGGGGAGGTGACTGCCAGGGGCCGAGTAGCCAGAGCCCTCCTGAGGCCAGGACCACATGGCCAGGGCCCTCCTGGGGCTGGAGCTGCCTGTGCTGGCAGGGACCACGTGGCCAGCAGCGAGAGACATGGCGAGCAATTCCCTGATACAGAGCCTGGGAGAGAACTACTTCACAACTGCAACTTACAGATACCAACTTTCTTCCAACTCAGAGGAAAGGAAAAGTGAGGACATGTGAGGGAAACCAACATGGCAGCACTGAGGTCAGTGACAAAAAGGAGAGGGAGGAGGTGCTCCAAGCATCAGAGCTGACGTTCTCCTGCAAGCCATGGTGAGGACTATAATACAACAAACTGTTTCTCTTTAATTCATGAGGTGCATGTGTGGGGGGTGCAGAGATCCATGCGCAGCCCATGAAGAAGAGTGCTCATGCTGGAGCACGTGGATACTGAAAAGCTGTAATCCAGTGAGGAACTCAGAGAGAGATGACCCTTGCTTTTAGAGATGGAGGAAGAGAGTCTTTGCTTCCAAACTGTAACAGCTCATCCTTAAAAGACTGAACCCCATGAACTAAAATGACCCATCCTAGGCAGTTGTGGGAAGACTGCTTTTCCCATGGGAGGGATTCCCATTGCAGCAGGTTCTGATGGGACTGCTGCCTGTGAAAGTTAAAACCATGCTAGAGCAGTTCACAGAGAGCTATCTCCTGTGGGAAGGCACAGCAGAAGAAACTCTTTTCCTTATGCATACTGAAGAAAGACTTTTAAGAAGTGAAATAGTGACCAAAACCTCATGTTTGTTTCCCTTGCATGGTTTGGTAGAAAGAGGAAGGGACTGGCAAAGAAAGGTGTTCTGAAGGTTTGCTTTAGTTCTCATTACCCTTTTTAATTTTAATTCTGTTAATAATAAATCTTCTTTATACTGTTTAAGTTTTGAACCTGTTTTGCCTTAAAGTGTTTTTCCCCTAATTCTTATCTCAACTCATGAAGTTTTTGCTTTAATTTCCCCTCCTCTGCTCCGCTATAGTAGAGCGAATAAGTGGTTTTCATAGGTATCTGGGACTTAGACAGTGTCAAACCATGACAGGAGTTATAGATTGAGAGATTTTGTAAATTGTTTTTATTGCTTCTTGCACCTAATTACCAGCCTAGATTTGTTGACTGATTCTGCTCATTTAAAAAAGAAAGAGATGTGGATGTGGCACTTGGGGACTTCGTTTAGTGATAAACACAGTGGTGTCAGGTTGGACTCAATGATCTTCCAACCAAAATTATTCTGTGATCTCATGATTCTATGAATGCTTATCTACTTTGCACTGAAATAGCAGAGGAAGCGAAAAAGGAGAACTTAAATGTCACCATTTCTTAGCAATTAACTAACTTCACAGATTTAGGTATCATGTAGGTTAACAAAAGGCCTTTAATCCAGAACTGGCATAACAATTCAGACAGGTTTTTTAAAATTAATCTTACAATAAATTGCAGAATAAAATAGACTTAGTTATCCTAAAAATGCTTACCAGTCAATTGACATTCATTATTTGAGCTTCTGCTTCCTTCTTAATTTTGTTGCTAATTTTGTAGTGTCAAACAGTATACACACTGCATATAAAGTACATAAAGCCACAAGATCCTGTAGCAGATAATGTCAGTGTCTCCTGCACAACTGCAGTGGGTTGCCAGCTGGAGGTACTCTGGTACTGCTGTGAGGCTATTGCAGGGCTCACCCAAGGGGAGGCTATGCATTGATGAATACTCTATAATAAAATGGAAAATAATGAGATATACTTGTATATAAACAGAAATGTGATTATATATAACATTCAAGAAACATCATTTGATGGTACCATGTGATCTGTTTTCCATTATACAAATAACTCCATACCTTCATCTGGATTTAGAGGTTGGTATTAACAGAGTACAATGTCTTTCACAGAAATTACTGAGTAAATATCCATACTTTATTTAGGTGCTCTAAAACAAGGAGAGCTGAAACAGGGAGTTCTCTTGGTAAAATAAACGTTTAAAACCCCTTGTTTCTCCTAGCAGATTTGATGAAATCTCATTCATCTGTACTTTTTCTGCAGCTGGGTATTTGTATGACAGTTCATTCTTATAATCAAGAAGAATTATAACAGAGGCTGAGATTTGAATGTATATCTATGGCTGGACACCTGTTTTAATCTGTATGTATATACTTGTAGTGAAAGAAGGGTCTTAAATGTCCATCAGAGAACTTACAGTTCCAGCAACTGGACAGCCTGAGTAATATCTAGTGTTTATATCTTACTCATGAAACAAAAATCTTGTAGAATTAGTGGGAGAAAGCTTTGTAACAGAAAGCCAAGAAAGAATTCTGACTACTGAAAGCCAGGAAAGTGCATTGGTGAGGAGAACAGCTTTGTTTCCTTTTTTTTTTTTTTTTTTAATGTAGGACAGACAATGAAGGACCAGAGAATGAGCTCAAAAATACATTATTAAAACACAGTTAGATCAAATAAAGGTAGCTGTGCAGAAAAATGCAAAATTTACAAGTTGTTTAGCCATAAAACACTAAACTTATAAGATAGGAGGCAGAAAAAAGGAAGCTGAGGTTCCAAGTCACACCTATTACTCAGAATCACAGCTAGAAAGGCAATGATGCACCATGGTCTTTTCACAGTCCCATTTCAGAACCAGGCAATTGTTTTGGCTTTAGGAGCTGGAATGCTTCCTGGAGTGTTTCGGTCTCAAATTCAGAAAACTGCAAAAGCCTTATGAATAAAGAATATTTTCTCTAACATTTCTGGTAACAGCTTATCCAGTAAAGCTGGATGTGAAGCAGGTCATCTCAAGTGTGATCACACAGCATGTACAGGACCACCAGGGTATCAGGCCCAGCCAGTGTGGGTTTGGGAAAGGCAGGTCCTCTTTGACCGACCTAATCTTCTATGACCTACATCCACTTAGTGGACACAGGAAAGCCTGTACTTATTGTTTGCCTGGACTTTAGTAAAGTCTTTGGCACAGTTTCCCATAGCAGTCTCCCAGAAAACTGGCTGCTTATGGTGTGAATGGATGCACTCCTCACTGGGTAAACTGTCTAGTTGGCTGAGCCCAGAGAGTGGTGATGACTGGAGTTACATCCAGACAGCACCCGGTCACAAGTGAGGTTCCCAAGGGCTCAGTGCTAGGGCCAGTCCCTTATCGATGATCTGGATGAGGGGATGAATACACCCTCAGTCCCTTTGCAGCTGACACCAAATTGGGTGGGAGTGCTGATCTGCTGGTGGCTCTGCAGGGCAATTGGGACAGGTTGGATCGATGGGTCAAGGCCAATTGTAACAGGTTCAACAAGGCCGAAGTCAGGTCCTGCCCTTGGGGTCACAACAACCCCTGGCAGAGCTACAGGCTGGGGGCAGAGGCTGGAGAACTGCCAGATGGAAAAGGACCTGGGGGTGCTGACTGACAGCAGCTGAACATGATCCAGTGTGTGCACAGGAGGCCAAGAAGGTCAATGGCATCCTGGGCTGGACCAGCAGTGGTGTGGCCAGCAGGACCAGGGCAGTGACCATCCCCCTGTACTCGGCACTGCTGAGGCCACACCTCGAATCCTGTGTTCAGTTCTGGGCCCCTCACTGCAAGAAAGACATTGAGGGGCTGGAGTGTGTCCAGAGAAGGGCAGTGGAGCTGGGGAAGGCTCTGGAGCACAAGTCCTGTGAGGAGCAGCTGAGGGAGCTGGGGGTGTTTAGCCTGGAGAAAAGGAGGCTTAGGGGGGATCTTACCACTCTCTACCACTGCCTGAAAGGAGGGTGTAGCCAGGTGGGAGTTGGTCTCTTCTCTCAAATAAAAAGTGACAAGATGAAACAACCTTAAATTGTGCCAGAGGAGGTTTGGATTGGATATTGGGATGATTTTCTTCATGGAAAAGGTTGTCAATCATTGAAACATGCTCCATGGCGTAGTGGTGGAGTCCCCATCCCTGGACGTATTTAAAAGATGTGCAGATGTGGCACTTAAAGATGTGGATTAGGGATGGGCTGGGCAGTCCAGGGTTAATGGCTGGACTGGATGATCTGAGAGATCTTTTTCAACCAAAACAATTGTATGATTCTATGTTTCTAAGTATGTGATCATGTCTATAATTTTTCTTCAGTGTAAATTTATAGTACAGGAGAAGACTGATGATACAGAATTGTAAGTACTAACTCCTGCATCATACACTGAACATTTGAAATGTAAATTTTGTACTTCAGACACTCATCCGCCTATTCATTTCTTTACATTCCAGGTATCATATTTTGTTTCAAACTGACAAAATCTACAATATAAGAAACAAAATACAAATACCTATTGGAGAAACATAATACCTATCATTTATAGAAAATAGTATATCTTCAGGCCAAAGTAAGAATTCATTGCATTAACAATTATTTTATGCACTGCCATGCATAATTACCTCTTTTCTCTCTATGTTATTAAGAAATACAAAATATTTATGAATTATATATACTTCAAATGGACCCTATTAAATTACAATTCCTTAAAAGTTCTTAGAACCTCCTGGAGTTGGCAAGTGTCTTCAGGTACCAAAATGAAAATGAAGCCAGAGGATGAGGCAGTCTGATATAAACTGTTAAGCCTGTTTACAGTACTATAAAGTTCATGTTTGTTAGGGCTTTTTTTACATAAACAGAAAATATGGCAAGCCAGATTGATATCAGTATTTTCAATTGTATTTTTACAATAAAATAAGCCACAAGGTTAGTTTGTAAAAATTAAAGCTGAACACATTTAAATTAAATACTTACTAAGGGCTGCTTATCTGCAAAACATGTGAAGCAAATGGATTTCTGGTGATGGCTTCTTGAATATCTGAAAAAAGCATGGAAGTATATAATGAATATTATATAAACAAGATACTTGAATAAAAATAAGATTCACAGTCAAATATTCAACTTAAAACTTTCTGAAGATTGTGAAAATGTAATTTAACAGCACTGGTTTTATTTCCCCTACCAACAGCTGCTGAAGTATAGGCCATATCTCTATTTTTAAAATTTGCATCTAGATAGTAGATGAACAAAAAATTAGGTAGCAATAAAGAAATCTATAGCTAAAGAAAAGAATGCCAGCTACTCTTAGCTGGCAACAAGTATTCCAGATGCAGATTGGCTGGTGATTGACTGCTGTTCATTGAGAACACCAATATAAAAGTAACACAGTTTTAGTCAATTTGGTAACATGTGAAAACAAAGCCAAAAGAAGGGGTGCAAAAAGGTCACAGTTTAGAAAGGCAATGTACTTGTATGACATGTAAGTACCTACAGCACTTACTTACTTACAAGTACTTACATGTAATTCTACCTGTAAAATTTCCCAGTTTCCTATTACCAGTCTTAATCCCCATATAATTAGGCAAGCTAATTAAATTTCCGAGATACATACGTGTATGTATTACACTAACTTTCACAGTTACTTCATTTTCAATCTGTTAACTCCTATGATTCTTTCATTGTTTCTTTCATATTCCTATATACTTTTCTTACAGTTTTCCTTTTCACACTTTGAAAACTTCAGCGTTCTTGCTCCCAGTTCTTTCCCTGAATTTACCTTTCCCTCTATTTCTTTGTAATTTCTCTGTTACTTATACAGATATTTAGTTATATACGCTCTTATTTCTCTTTTCATATCTACTTTCTTAACCTGAGCACATCATACTAATACACCTCTCTGGCAAAAAAATGGAATTTTTCATTTCCATTTGCCTGGAAGCAATAACCACAGGTTATGATAAAATAAAATTCTGAACCACCGTTTGACAGAGCAAGAATTGTAAGCTACAGCTGCAGAAAGTTTCTAAACAATTGCAAAGACCTTTTATTCTGCTGTTGCAGTTTATAGGAAACTGAAGCCTTTTCCCTCAAAATCAGACTATTCACCATGTAATGTAGAAATGTATGGATGATGTGCAGAAGTTTAATAAGCCCTGGTTTTGTTTGATTCTAGTCAATAAGGGGGTAAACTTGGGTAACCTGACCATGAAATGGTGAAGTCCAGAAGGAATAGTAGTGGAATAGTAAAATGAAATCAATGGACTTCAAGAAAGCAGACTCATAAACTCAAGTAATTGGCATGTAAAATTTTATATGAAAAAAGTCCAAGGAAAATGTGAAATTCAGGAGAGCTGGCAATTCCATGTACAGCACAAATGGCAAGCAGTTATTCCAATCATATAAAAAGCCAAGCAGACCAGTGAAGAGACTAAGTCATAAGGTTCCCACTGATTTTAAGTACAGGATGGAGCACACAAAATGCTGAAACTATGCCAAACTAATGTGAATTTTTAACGGAAGATCTGTATGATACATAGGTCAAAGTAAATCCTAAAGTAGCAAGAGAATCAAGAAGTAAGTTTGTTCTATAAGTATATTAGTTATCATAGGATGACTAATGAAAGTGTTAGCTAATTAATCTCTGGGGAAAAAGTTATCAAGAACAAGTACAGACTTTTCCCCCACATTCTTCAGCAAAATGGAACCTGTGATTGAAGAGTTCATATAAAGAATACCAGTATAAAGCAGGTGAGCAATCCACCTGGCACAGAGGAAGAACAAGTTAGAGAACACTTAGGTAAGTCTGACATTTTTAAAATGGTTGCAGAAGTAATATTCACTTAAACATTTAGATTTATCTGCAGCAATTTCAGAACTCATTGTTTCTGACCTTTCAGAATTCATGGAGAGGAAGAAAATTCTAAAATATTAGAAGTAAGAAAATTAAAAGCCATTCATTATAAAGGGCTATATTTGCAAAACTATATGACATATAAAACAGAGGGCAATAATCTGAAAAAATAATTGCAAAAAAAATCAAGATGGATAAGCTTTAGAACAGATTTCCAAGTGAGCCTGATGCACCTGATGCACCTTCAAAGAACAATTTTGACAAACATCTCTTACAAACAACATCTACAGTTGGGCTGAGCCAGTTTCTGAAGGTGTCCTCCCATCACATTTAGACTTATTTTGACAAAGTCACCATTATTTTAAATTAATTTCATTGACTTAAGGAAGGGTTTCATGAATTTGATACACTGCTACATTTAGTAAATAACAAAAAAAACAACAATAGAAAACATTTCTATTACAGGATTCCAGGTTTTAATTAAAAAAAAATCTATGGCAACAAAATATAAAATTATTTAGTCAATTGATGTAACATCCTATTTAGTATCCAACTTACTTTGTAGCTTTTGATTCAGGCAGTCCAGAGACTGGAAAATCTTCTGCTCTTCTACTGAAAGAGCGCTCCTGCCTGGACACGCAGCCCTGTTAAGCAGTGAGGGCTGGCGGGCTGGCTCCATACGGTCCATGGCTGCCAGGATTTCACCCTCTGAAATTGGTGTACTTGCTAGTTTTTCTGCCACTAGAAACTGAGCAGTGCTTTCTGAAACTGAAGAGATTACAGGGGGAACTTCAAATGGGAAGGGCTCATTACATTCAAATAAGCTGCTTGTTTTCATGACCACAGGGCGGTGAAACACATAAAATTGACATTAAAAGAAGAAAAAGGTGGCAAAACCAAGAAACATGATATGTTAGAAAATGAAATAATTAAATACATCTTACAATTGGCACCAGAGCAAGTCCTAATGAGTTTGGAAATATGTAATGATAGCAAGCAATACCTGTTCATATCATACAGTTATATGTGACAAATACAGCTACTGTACAGGTAAAATCAAACAGGAATGGAATGAAAATGGAATATATGTTGTAATACATTTATAAAACCATTAATATCATAGCTGTATGATGCTATATCTTACATTTACAGGAAAAAAATTTCTCTAGAGAATTACCCTTTCTTTCTTAGAATCCCTGACAAAAAACACAAGTCATGTTACACAGTGGAAATATTCTGTCATTCCACTTTATGTATAACAAAGAACTGAAGTGAGTTGTGTTACTATACCTTCCTCAGATTTATAGATGTTTTTCATCTTTTGTACTGGATCAAATGGAGATTGAACGGGGCTTAGATGGACAGCACCTAATGAATTCTATAAAAGATATTGTAAGAGAATTTTAAGTATAATTTAAGGTAACTATACTACTTTCTGAACAAGTTTTGTTTATTACTAACATATTACCGAATGTTTTGAAGTGAAAAAATATTACTGTACACTAATACGGTGATATATTCTAGATGGTTTTATTCTTTTAATTAGCAGTGACAGCAAGCTAAGCACATTGATTCAAAATTATGTGACAGTAACAAATCTTTGAGATTCCTGAACCTGTGCATGATGAGCAGGCTTCCATCTTTTAGAGATGACACTTTGTCTTCTGCGTTCTGAAAAAACTTGGCGTTCATTTTCACACTTGTCAAAAATCTGATCTTGTTTTGTAACAGGAACAACACCTTAAATGACATGCAGACAAAAGTAAACCAAAAATATGTAAACAATATGATAAATATAGTAGTAGCAAAACTAATAATGGTGAGTAAATGTCTCTGTCTACATTTAGATGTTTACATTTGATCTCCTTTAATTGTATTGGATGTGGACATAAGCAGGTTAAGTAAAACCGCATGTTGAGTCCCAGATAATAAAGATGGTCTGTACAAAAATGCAAGGTAGTCTTACCAAGTAAAAAGGAGAATGAAAGATGAGCTGTGATATAAAAAATATCAAGTAAGTAATGTTTTAGAAAATAAATTGCACTTAGAGAATAATCCTAAAGTCTAACTGTCCAACACAGTAAATCACCCTTGACAAATTGCTGTATGTACATGATAATGGATTCAACTTTCATTAAGCTTACATAGTAGTGTGCAGAAAACATGTAGTAGTTCACAAAGTTTTTTTGATTCACAGAATGGTAGAGGTGGGAAGGGACCTTCTGAGGTCGTCTGGTCTGGTGCCCCTACTCAAGCAGGGCCACAGAGAGCTCATTGCCCAGGACCATGCTCAGATGAGTGACTCCAAGGAGGGAGACTCAAAAAAGTCGCTGGGCAATTTATGCCAGCGCTCAGTTACTCTCACAATAAAAAAAAAATTTCTGTTGTTCAGAGGGAAACTCCTGTGTTTCGGTTTGTACCCATTACTCAGGTACTTTCTGTGGGCACCATGGAAGAGAATCTGGCTCTGTCTTCTTTGCAGCTATCTCCCAGGTATTTATAGACATCAGTAATATTCCCCATGGCCTTCTCTTCTCCAGGCTCTTCTCCAAGCTCTCTTAGCCTTTCCTCATAGGAGAGATGCTCCAGTCCCTTTGATGCCTTAGGTTTTAACTTTTATATTTTTCAAATCCTGTACTGCTAGTGTAACTCTGAAGTTTTCTGTAGCTTGTTAAGTGCTGTTCTCTTATGGTAAGATAGACATAACAAACCTCTCTAACTTGCT
>VZTN01035310.1:1004-44548 GCA_013400515.1 Erpornis zantholeuca | reverse complement strand
ATGCAGAATTCACCAGGAATACCAACTTCTGTGAACTGCACTTCAGTAATCAACTTCTACCTTTCTTTCTTTTTTATCAGTCAATTCTCTTTATTAAAAAGCATGCAATAGATATGATTAAGAGTTTGTGTGTGAACTAGACAATGTACAAGAAAAAAGCTGAGTAAAACAATTATGTTGCCTTTTCATTTTTAGAGGCCCAGATAAATGGTTGCAATTTGATCTTCAAAATGAGCATCCTATTTTTAAAAAGGGAAGAGTTATAATAATTTAATTTTTTTTCTGCATGAAAAGCAATTCATACTGGCACAATATTAGTACACACCAGGCATCAATATCTTAAATCTATATATGCTCCTGTCCTGGTGTCTATTTATAACACTAATAATTTAGACTACAGCAAGCCACTTACACTTCTAAAGTGTGTAAAAAAAAACCCTGTCAAGCAAAAGACAGCAAAAGACATCAAGTTAAAAAACAAAGCCACTCACATTATGCAATTCCTTAGGCCCTTCACAAGTAAAGGCACTTTATGAAAACCACAATGATCACTTTACTGCTTTTCTATGCACGTTTGCAGCAGAACTACACAGGAAAGACCTGTGGCGTTCAGACTGGAGTGCTGAATGCCTGCTGCTGGATTTGTGGGAATCCAAGGGCCACTTGGACCACCAGATCTGTTAGGAACAAACACAGCCCTAGGGTCCCCATCCCATTTTCATTTCACCAGGATTAGAGGCATTCAGCCCCATTCCCACAGACTCTTATCTAAGTGAGTACAATTAGATTCACACTGGAAGATTTTATGAAACAACTGCAGGATGTGCTTGAATATCACACTATGTAAAAACTTAAACCAGCACCTGCTAGTCAGAGACATTTCCAAGGAACTGAATGAGGGGAGACAGACAGGGGATTGTACAAGTCATTCATTTCATAAATGAAAAAGAACACCATGAGAATATTTTTTCCTTCTTTCCTGGAGCCCCAGCTCTATAAATTCTCACTCAAAGTACAATGAGGCCCATGAAAAGAAACAAGACTGAGGAGATGTACCACAGAATCACAGACCACAGGAGGCTGGACAGGAACTACTGGAGATCACCAACCCATCCTGCTCAAGCAAGGCCAGCTGCCCAGGACCATCTCCAGAAGGCTTTTGAAAAATCCCTGAGGATGGAGACTACATAATCTCTGTGGGTAACCAAGCACTGGTCACCTCCGCAATTAAAAAAGATTTCCTCACGTGTTTATCCCTTGCCCTGAGTTAGCCTGTTGAACAGCCCCACAAAAACAGGATCAATGGAAGGTAAACAGAGGGAGACAAGCAAGACTTTCTCCTGGCACCAGCAGAGAGCTACTAAATTGCCTCTCACCATCTGTGAAAGTAAAGCCTGGAAATGGATCAGATGAGAAGGGAAAGTATCACTTATATAACACTAAAACCTCTAAAATACCTCTAAAATACCAGTTGAATAATTCTGAGAAGAAGGAATCCACATTCAACAGGGCAGAAAGGAAAAAAATGGTAAAATGTACTACACAATGGATAGCTAAAGTCACAGAGGAGACTGACTTAGCTAGATCAACCAAATGAAGGAGATATGAATGCTTACAGTGTGGATTAAATTATAAAGGAAAGACAACAACACTGCAAAAAAAATCATGGCTATTTCTCTTGATTAAACCTGAAAGACTCATGAATAACAGGTGTGAAAGGTTTTATAAATTAAGTTGACTTAAAATTCAAAAAACAAACCCTGTTTTTTGAAGGAAGTGAATTGCTCAGATGCAACAGAGAAGAACCAAACTCTGTGGGTGCCTGTGCCGATACAGAGCCCAACACAAACACCTCTTCTGCATTCCTGAACCTGCAGCACACTCTGCTATAAAACAAGTGTAAGGTTGGCTAAAATTACAAACAGAACACAAGCTCACATATCTTTGCAACAGACACTTTCCAGGGACTGCTATAAACATGCAGCATATGTTATAAGAGTTCTGGCTACCTATTGAAGCATCTGTTGGCTCTCTGTAGACAAAGATCTGAAATGATCTGTTCATGACCTCAACAGTTTGGGGAGGTTTTCCCCCACTCTTTCCACTTTTTCTTTTGGTTTTGCTGCTTTCTCTCCCTCTACTCTTCCTCACCATAAAACAGCATTTTGAATGTGATTACCATTCCACAGAAAGGCTGCAGTCCTGAATGCCTGAAAGCCCTGAGTGAAACATTCAGTGAGATCCACTGCCTTTTCTCTCCTTGCTGAATAATGTGTTCTCTGTGCACTCTGGGCAGGTGAGATCAGATACCTCTTCCACAGAACTCAGCATCCAATTACGAAAAAGAACAAGGACTGGAGCCCAGGCTTCTCTCCAACATTAATCTCTCGAGATAACAGCAGTTGTGGGAAAAGCAACAAGGGAAACCGTGGGGCTCTGAAGTAGCTTCTTTTCACAAAGGAGAGAGCTGGAATTTCCTTGAGGTTGTGAACTTAAAGGCTCAGTGTATCTTTTGTAAATGGGTGCATTCTGCAGTAGAAATGCAGAGCTGGTGTGCTGTAAAGCATGCTAAGTTCTTTGGAGAACAGAGCTATACAAATATAAAACTTTTTTTAGCATGGTAGGCCTGGATATTGTTGGCATGTTTGGTTGAAGCCATCGGATTTAGGAGATGGGAATACGAACATAGAATCGTGAAGGTTCACCAACACTGTGTCCTAAAAAAGCTTAACCAGTAGACACAGAAGTAGCTCCATAACATTCCTGAAAATTTTCTAAACAAAAAATACACAACTGACACAGAACCCAAGTTCATTTTATCTACTATCACTGAATATAAAGAAATTTATTCCTTTTGTAAGCCAAGCCTCCAGCAATTGCTGAGCAATACTAGAGAGCTTACTCTTACAAGTGTATACCTAAGTAATTCTTTAGACAATATTTAAACATTACATGTGGTTCCTTTCATTGTAAAGGGAGAGTGAATTCCTGGTGTTTTGATACCAGTATCACATTAATTGTGTGAGGATCAGAGATTTGTACCAAACTTCCACAAATCCTTCAGACACTTTATCAACACAAGGGAGGCACCCAGAAGAACTCTCTCATGGAGCACACTGATGAGATAATGGACCTGCACAGGCTGGTCAAGCAGAACTGATGCATCTTGAGAGCCTTATTTAATTCTAGCTCTACCAGAATTAGACATTCAACAGCTCAAATAGCTCCTGGCTGAGGCTGCAGTTTTGCATGGCTGGCTTTCATCTCCTTGCCTCATACTTCAGATGAAACATGAAGTCCTGACACATGAGAACATCAAGAAAACCTGACTCCAGCCTGGCTGAGAGAAGTTAGGTTCAACACATCAGTATGTGGATTTGCCTGCTGAAACAGAACTGCAATACTTTTGGAAGGTAAAAGTGGATCTATCACAGAATTTGTGGATAATGTGGATAATCTGATCAGCACAAAATTCTCATCTCAGTCACCTCATCCTTCCAAAGCTAAAAATAATAATGATTACACATAATTCGAGTGAAATGTTTCTCAAACTGTGGTAGCTTGACAGGAAATGAGCATTTCCCCTTCAACAACGAACGGCTGGACACCTCACTCCCAGTTAGAGAAAACTTGCCTTAACAGAAATACTAAGCAGTTCCTTGGATCCATTTAAACTCCTAATTGATTTTCCTTGCTCAGTAAGAGCTGTAAAAGACAATCCATTCATCCATGCCTGAGCTTGCTGAGAGTGTCACGAACAGAACAGCTCTTGCCTCGGCAGTGAGACCTCCAGAGTTCAGCAATCTTTCTCAAAACCTGTTTTAGTCAGGAGGGATTAATTCTGTGGGACTCAACCCTGAACTGCAGAATACCTAATTTTTCTGTATCCAAAGCAAAATTATCCCCTGGGAACACCACTTGTGTAGCCAGTTAGCTGACAAACTTCTTTTTCATTATAATAACGCATCATTAAATGCGAGATGGAATATTTCATATAGTACTTTGTACCCAAAATGCAGAGCAAAGCAGATGCCCCCTCATCCTGCCTAAGTTAAATATCCATTTTACTCCATACTAAATCATAGATTGCCAAAGGTTTGCCTTTTTCATACTAACCAAGGGAAAAAAATCAGAGACTGAATCCTAATAAAATATTTGTTCATTAAATTGCACCTGTGGGATAACTTCTATTTAACTTAAAATAAAGCTGCTATTGCAGATACCTCAATGACTTCATCTGCACAGTGCTTATGATGAAAAATAATAAAATTTCTTCCTTCATTTTCATCTCTTCCACAGAGAACTGCAGTTTGGGTATTTTAGGGTGAATGCTTCCCTTTAAAGTATTTTGTGAATCCTGTTTCCTGACACAGAAAGATTCCTTAGTTTTATTTATATCCTGTGAGAACTCAGGAAGATTACCAAGTTCGTTAAGCTCGCACACTTTCTGTGTATTAATTAGGTTTTCCGCTTGGTTTGAGGATTTAAAACACGAGCATGTTCCACAGCAAAAACATAGTGTCAAATTAGTGTGTTTAAGACTCG
This sequence comes from Erpornis zantholeuca, assembly GCA_013400515.1. NCBI lineage: Eukaryota > Metazoa > Chordata > Aves > Passeriformes > Timaliidae > Erpornis > Erpornis zantholeuca. Next base: position 40,003 of record VZTN01035310.1, on the reverse strand, counting down.
CAGTCAGTATCAATTATAGGATATGAGAATTAACAACATCTTTATTAATATATTAATGTACTCTGATGCATTAATGTATTTTGATGGAAAACTATCAAAGGCCTGAACTGACTCATGTAGCTTACAAATACAGCCTCAAGCTCACTTTCAAATATGAATAAAGATCTTGTGGGAGGCTTCCAGGACTGATGAATAGTAATTTTTTTATTTTTATGGTCAAGTTCAGGGGGATCTGTTGTTCCCAGAATGACTGAGCAACTGATAATGATAACTGAGGTCGGAAGGGGACCCTGGAGACCATCCAGCCCAAGCCTCTGCTCACAGCAGGGTCATCCAGAACAGGATGCTCAGGGCATTTTCAATCACAGTTGAATATCTCCAAAGTCCATTGGAACTCTGCAGCCTCTCTGGGCCACCACCTCAACATGAAAAGGTTTTTTCTGGTGTTTCAACTGATTGCCTTGTCTTTCCATTTGCAGCCTGGTTCCCAAGTCTGTCTGTAATTCAATTCAGCTGCCTTTTCTAACAATGTCTGCCAAAACTCATTTCATATCCTATTGCTGATTTTCAGTGCAATAAGGTAAATTTGGTCAAAGTTTCTTCTGCAGTGCTTGTGAAATTAAAGTATTTTAGGCTCATCTTGGTAAGTCTTAGATATGTATTTAGCCTCAGAACAATGGTATTTATCATCAGTTATAGCCTAGAAACTTCCACAACTTGAAAACATCAGTTAATGAGCAGAAAGACTTCACACCTTAACCCTGAGCACTGTCAGAGCCCATATTTCAACATAGCCAAGAACCAAACTGAAAGGTTTTAAATGCCTACTGGCCCTCAGAGCTGCCATTTTCCCCTCCTCCATGTTAAAAACCCTAATGACAGAAATCTTTTTCTTTTGCACCTTCACAATGATGCAAATAATACATGAACTTACCCAAATAAAACCAGTATCCATCCCTATTAATGTGATCTCTCAGTCAGTTAAAATGGCTCTTCACAGTAATTAAAGATTTTCTGCCCTTTCTCCATGGGTTGGAAACAAGTCAGAACTTTAAAAAACCCTATTTGTCAATCATCTTTAAAAAAAAAAGCATCTGGAGATTTTGCTGTACCTATTACCACCATCTGGATCAAAATGAAATCCTCCATCAGCTTCTGAACTGCAAAGTATTCAATGAAATCTTTTGGTTCACTATTAAATGCTCCTACAAGTTTTCCTTGGGGACATCAAGTTCCACAGTTCACACAGAATATTTCAATAATCACTATGAAGCACAAGGAATTGGACAAGTAGCTCTAATTTTCATGAAAATCTAGATGATAACTTTGTCAAAACAGTTCCAATGCAGTAACTAATAAAGAAGTTGAAAGCCTAATTTGTAATATTCTTTCCCTGCATAATAAAAAAGCCAGTCTGTCAAACAAAACACTTTTTCTTATAAATCATACTTTCAGACATTCAGAATGTTTTATATAGCAGTGCGAACATCCCACGGTAATACTGCATTCCTGTAGCAAGCTAAGTATTTCATCAATAAAAATCACAGAACTTTATCTCAAATTTCATTACACTTAAACATCTCAACATATTGAATTTGTCTGCAGAAATATTCCTCCAATCTCCACTCCTTGCATTCAACTAGAAGCACTGTCCTTCAAGTGCTGACTTTCCTGCAATAAAAAGAGATTTTATTTCTCCCTTACTTTGTTTCCTTGCAGTACATCAGGGCAGGAGACAATAGGTATGCTGCTATAATTTGATTTTTGTTTGATTCACAGCATACTTAGGTCAGATGTTGAAAGCTCCAAAGTAAGGACACATTAGAAAGTTGACAATCCTATTTTTAAACCTCTCCTGCGAGCGATGTACCTCTCCCTAGACATACTGCAGTCTGCATTAAAAATAAATGTATTTGGACTACAAAGACAACAATCCTGGCTTGGCAGAAAACTCATAATAAGGAGTCTTTCATTCCTGACAGGTAAATGCCTTCCAACTTTCATTAGCAAATGAAGCAAGAGTGCTGCAAAGTCTCCCATTTGTGCAGAGAGCAGTTCAGCCTCTCCATTCTGTTTGCTCACATGTTCTGTAAAGAGATCTATATTATATCTCAGTAGTAAACACAATTTGTAACTCTGTCTGGAGAGAACTGCTTTTATTATACAGCCACATCCAGGGAAAGCAAAAGGCATTGTATTCCAGTTGCAATTAAGAATGCTTTGGGCAAGTATTATCATCATCATAATATTATTTCACAAACTAAAAAAGAACAGAAAAAAATCTGAGTACCACAAAACCCCAAGCCAAAACACCTAAACCTCAACCATTGTCTACCACCCTTGACAGAGAAAAAGATGACAGCCAGACAGAAGGCAGGATGGTTAGTTTTATCTGCAAGCAGGTAAATTAAACAGCTTGAAATCAAAATTATTTTTATGCAACTGTATTGCAAAGCTTCATATGGCCACAAACCAACACACATCAGCTACTCTGAGGCACGGAATATTCAATACTGGACACTGACCAGGATCTGGATCATAATACACAGTTTAATTACACAGATTAGACAGAACCATGTAAGACTCCATCTCACCAATCACAGATGTACAAAGCACACTTGGACTTCAAGAAAAGGACTTCAGTGTTTCTCCTAAGAGTAATTTAGTGGCTTTTAGTGATTTAGTAATTTAGTGACTCTTTTCTAAAAAGTAGCAATTTGGAATTAAATATAAACTTAAGCATGAACCTTGCCACTTCAAGACAGTGATGACAAAATTTAGATTAAGATCGTTTTTTTGAACACTATGCCTCAATTAATGCAGCAGAAACCTTAGACCTTTATGCAGAACAGAAAAAAAAACACAACCACCTTTTTCAGGAACCACAATGAACCTCGTGTCTCTCAGAACAGCTTCTCTAAATTCCAAAAGGAAAAGCAGTCATGTTTCAGAGATCCTGATTTGAGTTGCATCAAAGCAAAGCAGTCTTTCTTAACTCTTGCCTCCTAATTCTCAACAAACATGCTGTTGTAAAACAACAAATGACGAAAGATAAAATATTAAGACAAGATGGGATAGAAGAAGTTTCCTCTTCTGCATTCTTTCCTACCCAGCAAACATTAGGCATTACATGAAGGAGAAGAGCAAATGAAGCAAGTAATGCAATAAAAAGTGCAAAGTCCTATGGCAATTCACACAAAATTCTTCTGGTTCTGCCATCTAAAAGTTATTTTATCGACTCCTCCAGCATTCTGCATTAAATGTAAAGGAAATCTCAAATCACTAAGACCATTCAGGCTCTAAAAAAGCACAACAAAATCACAACAAAATGACTGAGGAGTGATCAAGGCAGCTGCCTGCAACCTTGTACATACAATAGATGAACACAGGCAACAATGACAATCTCTCCTTGCCTGGAGGCTTTCCAGCCTAACACCTCACTTATTTTCTAAGTTGTACTGGGAAATGAGACCCCTCTGTGACAATTATTCCCTGCAGAGAGTTATTGAAACAGAACAGTGTTTGAGAGGCTCAGTTATAAAGCAACAACAGTTATATTTATATTGCACACATTGATTACTTTGCAAACCGATGAACTTAGACTGCTGGGAAGCACCACCACTGAAGCCATTCAAAATGATATAACAAAGCCTAAAATAATGTATATTCCTCATTCTTACCACACAGAAGGACAAAGAACAGATACAAAATTAAAAGAGGAAGTGATCCTATTTTTAAATCACTGACACAATCACTAACATCTGACATACATGAGTAACTGTATTCCCATTAGCCAAGATACTCAGAAACAGATGAGGAAATAATACCCAATTACTAAAATAACCTCCACACTTGAAGGGGTGAATGGATTTAATCAGGTGAACCACAAAGCAGCAGCACAAAGCATCGATAAAAACGAGTCTCAGTGATCAGAGGTACTTAATGAAAACATCTCTTCCCTGACGTGCCCTAAGTGGATCACGGGAAAGGCAACAGCACCAGTCTGAACACAGCCTGGAAAAAAGGCCAGAGGATGAAAGGGCTTCCCAGTGATTCTGAGAAAGTCTGCTCAGTTCTGAAGGCACAGCTATATAATTGAACTTGGAAGAATATTGTTCTCATCACTGAGCCTTTTGGGCTGGGTTTGATTCCCCCTTTGCTTTTTCTACCCAAAGAAAAATCTGTATTTTGTAGCAGGTGAAAATGGCATTAAAGTTTATGATGTCGAGTAGACAGAGAATGAGACAAAAAAAAAAAACCAAAAAACCAAAAGGGTGAAAGATTTTCTTTATGCTACCCTTTTAAAGAGATCCTACTCCTGCTGTAAGCACACTGGCATTTTCTTTCTTATTTGGAGAATTTAATACTGCTAATTTAGTACTTCCTCATTTCAGAACCTGCCAAATAAAATTATGCAAGTTATTATTTTAAGTTTACATTACAGTGAGCAGTTGTATGCTCTTTGAGTTCTTAAAAACACTCCACACAGGTATTAATAGCAGAAGTTTCCATTAGGTCAACCTCAGACCCCTAGTCATGCAGAGAATTAGTAAATGCTCCAGGAAATTCCTAACCACTTGTACTTTGCAGACATAAATAGCATAATGAGTGACATTTTATCTTGAACCACCCTAACAACTCTCAGCAGAAAGCTCATTTCAGTCAAAAGCACTGACTGAGATGCAAATTCTAAAGCAGTAAGTACAGGAATTTTGTATTTTAAATCCATTCCAGCCATGTAGAATGACTGGCATGTTTGCTGCAGAACAGGTCTATTCTACTTGCCTCAATGTGTCCCAAAAATGAAAGGACCCTCAGCATCCCTTTGATACTGCACAATATTGTTTAAGTGCTCAATTCTAAATATGCACCAGTATGAGTAAATGCAGGTAAAAAGTGATCAAGGAATTAACTAAAATCAGTGTTGGCAAAAATATTGGATGAACAGAGTATATTATTCAAATTAAAAAATAACAACAAAAAAAATCCCACAAAACAAACCAAAACCCCACAAACAAACAAACCCCAAAAAACCAACCAAATGAAAAACTCCAAAAAACGATGACCCCACCAAATTAATTAAGGTTGTTAAATTACTAAACACTATACATACATATATATATGTATGTATTAAGCAATGCATCTTTAATAAAGATTTTTAAAGTCTGAGAAAAGAAAAAGCCTTTTGGCAATGTTTTGAGGTCTAGGACACCAAAAGTACTTTCCTGGGGAGGGTGGGTGGACACAGTAAAAAAAATCAGTTTTATTTCCAATGTATATACAATAAAATGGATCTTTTTAATTGGGAATTTTTTCTCTCTTAAAAAAAAATTTGGAAACTCATTCTGAAGATCTATCAAAGAAATCATGACAAAGTTAGCAAATGGCTGCAAAAATACACATGTATATATTATGATGGATTTCTCTACCTGTGTCCAAACTAAACAATCATTTTGTAACCTGAAAGTAAAACATTGGCACCTTATCTTGTTAAATGCAAAAAAGCTGTTGTATTCACTATATTTCTTCCAGCAAAGCCTGTCACATTTCATTAAACAATATCATACTGTGATACGCTCAGTAATAAAAAAGCAATAAAACTTCATAGCTTAATTTCTTCTGGGGAAGACACTCCTGATTTATGTAGCTTTCCCTACAAACAAGTGACACCTAATGGAGCACACAAGTGATGTACATCAAGATGGCCAAATTGTTTGGTTTTAAGAAGAGCTTATTTGTGTAAGGCTGTATCTTAAAATCATCAGTTTGCTTAAGACCAAGAGTTCCAGAAGGTTGAAAAGCTTTTTTTTTTTTTTTGTGCAAATAAACTATATCATGCATCTTAAATATAAATCTTGTTGTGGTATTTTGCTAGTGGTTCAACTACTTTTGTTTTTTAATAACACTCCATTAAACAACTGACTAGACATGAGGAAAGTTGAATCCACAAGTTCTGACTCTTTTTTTACATACAGGCAAAATATAAATGCACAAGGTCTGCAAAAAACTCTACTGACCAGCAACACCTCAATTACTTGTCTTTCAAACTTCTCTGCATAATAATTAGCATTTTATTACCATTTTTGAAGTACTAGATTTCTAAACTATAATTCCGAATATGGAGCTAAGCCTGAAACAACCTTCCATGGAAAATCCTTTTTAAAAGGTCAAAGTAGACTTAAAAACCACCCAATTAAAAACAGGTTGAGTAATTTCAGAATGAAAATCTGCTACCAGTTTTCTTTTACTACTGTGAGCATTTATTTTTTAGTTGAAAAAAACCCCAGTAAAATGGGAAAATCCGACACAAAGGAAAACAGATGAATTCATCCCTTCTGTCCTTGACAGAGAATCACAAAATGACTTGGGCTGGAAGGAAACTTAAAACCCATCCCATCCCACTCCCTGCCATAGGCAGGGACACCTTCCACTCTCCCAGGTTGTTCCAAGCTCCATCCAACCTGGCCTTGGACACTTCCAGGGATGGAGCAGCCACAGCTTCTCTGGGCAACCTGTGCCAGGGCCTCAGCACCCTCACAGGGAAGGATCTCTTCCCAATATCCAATATTCCACTAACACCTAATCTTTCTAATATCTAATCTTGTTCCTTTACCATGTCCAGTCCCATCCAGGATCTGTGGGACACAGCAGGGCTGCTAAGGAGCAGACTGTGGAATTCTGGAGCCTGACAGCCTGTGGGCCCAGGAAAGAAACCTTTTGGTGTATTGTGCTTGGAGTCAATCACTTTTTCTAAAGAAAATTTCAATCTGCCTATCAAATCCAGCTGGGAACTGCCAACTGCAGTGGTTGTGGGAAGAGGAGGAGAACAGACAGTACAGACCAGACACAACATCCCCTAAGCCTTGTTCCCAAAGGCTGTGGATCTGTCATCTCACCTGCAATTTGTCTTAATGATCTGGAAAAGTAGGAAACTGCGGGGATTGTGTATTTACACTGAAGGGCTGATTCTGCTTTAAGTGGAAAACAATACTGAGCAACCTTAGAAAAGAAAGATCTGCTGCAATTCCGTAAGTGAAAGCTTAATGTAGCACTTAGTGTTCTCTCCCCAGGTATTTCAAAAACCCTAAACCCCAATCAAGCCTTTTTGCTTCAAACTGTGATGAAAATATTATTGAGGATTTCACCAAAAAAAAAAGGAAAATAATAAAAGCATCAAGAAGTTGCAGTTAAGTAACTTGCATGTATTTTAGTCATTACTGCTGTTATGATCTCACCATCCCAGCTTTCTGGGTAGTTCTTTGAGCACATTAAGCATGTGATTATAGGAGATACAGATGCTTTCTATTTCAAAGGCATTTCAGGGAATAACAGGAACAACATTTAGAAATCTCTCTGAAAGAGATGGGGTTTATTTCCAATGTCCCCCCTCAATTTGAGAAGAGCAAAATGTTAACAAAAGGTATTGGAGAAAGAAAGAACTGCACTCATGTGATAAAGCTGTTTTATTCTTAACACAGATCTGGTATTTCAGTCTGTATTGATTTTAATGAAATTCTCAGTCTTTAAGGTGTCAGAAACAAAAATGTGAGACACTGATGAGTTCAGGCTATAGATTATCAATACAAGGGCAATGCTCATCTTCCTTGATGTTTCTTAATGTGTGTAGGAAAATTCTACCAGTATTTTACTTATTATCACAGGGGGTGTATAAAGATGTAGCTAAAAGTTACATAACTATAAAGTACATTGCAAAAATTAGGTGTTTAATCAGAAGTGAAACATAGAAGCTCCTTCTGATTTTGCTGTCGAAATTATTTTTTCCAAGCTCTCCCACAAAACAAAAAGCCAATCATTTTTAGGGAAAAGCTATGAATTCAGATAGCTGATGAATCACCCAGAGTCACTGATAGGAGATTTTAAAAATCAGAAAATACATCAATAAATACCACAGATCAAAAGCTACAATTATGGCAACTACTTGAAGCAGCTCACTTCACCTCTGGACCAGTCACCACACTCTAAATAATTTGGAAGTGTGTCATGCAGGAACATTTAGAACTAAATCAGTTTGGCCACACAAGTAATATGTGAATATTTTTGCTTAAAAGGGTGTTCTGGTACCACTACAAGTACAGATTGCTACCCACCACACTGCTCCTGCAGCTGTAAGGTCCTGCTGTCTGGATACTGTATTTCACAAGGGAATTTTGGAAATATATACCTCAGGCACAGTGAGGGCCAGAGAATGAAAGCATGGCGACAGCAATACTTTGTAACCTCCATTTTCTAACATCTTGTTGTTGTGTGGTGAATGGAGTAGAACAAGATTCATATTCCACAGAACAAAAAAAAAATTGAACTCAAAACAACCCTGAATTGAAATTACTGAAGTAGCAAAATTGAGCATCAAAAGCTAACTGTGCCCACAAGTCCCTTTCAGGTTTCATGCATATAACAACAGTTTTCAAGGACAGAACCACTTGGTTCTTCCAGCTGGACTTTGCTCAATCATCAAATCATTAGTCAGTATTTAATCTGCATACTGAAAGGAATGGAAGTTACTCCTATTATTCCATATTAATAAACTCCAGTGGCACCCCACAGTGAAGACAAAATTAATATCTCCAGATATGGGGGTTTTGGGGTGTTCTCACAGCACTTTTACTGACAGCATTTCAGTCTTTCAAAACCAGTAAATAATTCTCTCAGCCCCAAAATCTCATGAGAAAAACTATAAACATAGTTTAAAAGAGTCACAAGAAGATTCCAAAGTGTCTAAGTGAGGAGCTGTAGGACCTAACGTGCCCAAACCCTCCTGATCACAGATATTCACACCTGGCTCCAGGGACACCCACTCCCACTGAGGGCTCAGCCTAGGGCCAGGCATCTCCTAAACCCAAAGTGTGCATTTTGGAGCAAGGGAAAAGTCTGCATTGCACCATAACTGCCACAAGCAAATTCCTGTAGAAATGCCACCCATGGACCAACTCTGCTCCTAACTCTTTCAGTACTACTCACAGAGGAATCATAAATATTTTCACTTCTGTGCATTCGTGCAATGCTTCTGTAAGGAAGTATCAAAGAAAAACTTTGACTGAGGTTCTTAATCATTTTAACAACATTATTATCATTATTACTTTATCTTAAAGTATTATTTTCACTCTTTTTCTCAGGAGCAGTACTGGTTGACAAGGATAAATGTCCACACTACAAAGTGTAATGTTTGTTTGTCAATCACCTTTTCAGGTGAAAAAGAGGGATTTTCCAATATTCTGGATAGTACACCACTATCAGAACTCACTATATACTCCTTAACTTTGGCCAAAAACAAAGTATAGGTTTTTTTTGTTTCACAAAACTTGATCACTGTCATGTTATTTTTCAAAGCAAATTTGTGCTTACCATAGGCAAGATACCATATGATAAAACCAAACTGATGCCAAGTCAAAGGCACATCTACCCTTGTGTGCCTCTGCAGCTGAGACATCCTTCCCTTAGTGCAAACCTAAAGATAAATCATGTTAAAAAAAATTAGTAATAAAAATCCTTATCGAGAGTGACATCAGCTTCACCAGTTCTTGCAGATTTTCTCTACTGCACACCTGGGCTGGGTCAAACACAGCCACTTGCTTGGTGCTCCTCCCACTGCACATTAATCCAAGACAGGCAGCAGCTCATACTCCAGTGAAGACAACATCTCACAGTCCTTATTACTTCCCATCCTAGTTAGTGCCATTTCCCCTGACAAGCTACTAATAAACATTAATTTTGTTACTACAAAGCATCTGAATACTATTCAGTGAGCAAGAAAAAAAAATGTTGTCAGTTTTACTGTGCCCTTTCAGAAAGTACTATTTGACAGTGATTATTTGCATATTTTGAACTGAGAATTACCTCTTCTTGGAGATAATGTAGTGACAGTTCCCACAGCTCCACACAGACAAGGATCTGTGGGGGCTTTTACTCTACCAATTTACATTCAAAACCAAGTAAATTATAGGGCAAAGAAAAGCTCCTGAAAACAAAACTTATAAGCAGTGGAAGCATAGTGGCACACAGGAAAGAGTAGCCCCAAATTCAAGTTGATTCCTTGCCTAAGAACGAATGCACCAAGGCAGGCAGGAATTCTGCCAAGGCACTGCAGAACTACCAAATGATGACAAGGAAACTTGACCACTTCCTTAACTGCACAGAACATCTGCCCAGTAGGCACCAGACAACCAAGCTTCATGATTCCTGCCTGCTCTGTATCCTCTACACTCATGAATGCCTTGAGATCATCCTAATTAATGCCAAATTGTGGAATACATAGCCCAGCTTTGCTTCATCTGGAACAAGAGAGTTACAGCAAGATGCAGGATGCCAAATATCACCTCTGAATTCTCACCTCTGTCCCTAGAAACAGGTATCTTGGCAGAATTAAACACCTAAGAACTCTTGGCAGGACACTAACAATTTTTTTTGCACTAACAAAAAATCCACTTTTTTCCTAATAATCCAGCCATGTACCTAAATGCAGACAATTAAATGGGTTGATACCACCTCCTTGGCCTCAGAGAGTTAAAATGTGCCATGTACTAGGATGTGCCACTCTGGGTAGGATCAACAACAACCCATCCTGACCTGAAGAATGCCTACAAGAAAGATGGAGATAGACTATTTAGAAGGGTCTGGAGTGACACCTGGGAATGGCTTCCCACTGCCAGAGGGCAGGCTTAGCTGGGATATTGGGAAGAAAGTCTTTTCTCTGTGAGAGTGGGGAGGCCCTGGCTCAGGCTGCCCAGAGAAGCTGTGGCTGCTCCATCCCTGGAAGTGTCCAAGGCCAGGTTGGATGGAGCTTGGAACAACCTGGGATAGTGGAAGGTGTGGCAGCCCATGGCAGGGGGTGGCACTGGATAGGCTTTAAGATCCCTTCCAACCCAAACCATTCTATGGTTCTGTGATTTTAGTTCATGGTTCCCTTCAAACTCATTCCACTGCTTTACCTCAAAATAGTTTGCTTCCATCAGTGTGTTGATCTCCAGCACTGCTGAAAACACTAGCATTAATTTTCCCCAAACACACCATTATGATTATTCAGATCACTGGGATCTGCCTTTGTGCCCATGACTGCTGCTGAGAAACTGCAGCAAACAAGCTCACACTTAATAGATTAAACCCTCTTTAAAAAGGCTTCTTTCTAGAACCTCCTGTCCCTTTGAAGAGCTGAAATTGCTCACCACCATGACCATCCAAGATGTGCTACCTGTCCCACACACAAAGAACACACAAAATGCTGAACATCAGGGAACAGAACTACAGCCACCACACCGGAGCCATCAGCAAAGCAATCACTCCCTTGCTCCCTTCCACATTATAACTAAACACTGCTATTAAACGGCTGTCATTTAACTTAATCAAAACACTATATGCCAAAAGAATGAGGAAACTATGAAAATAATTTCCAATCACTTCCTAATCTGGCAGTGAAGAGCAAACTGATGTGTCTTCGTGGAGATTGACACCTGATGATCATTTGCTTCCAGGCAATTACTATTTAATGAAGCACAAAACCACAATGACAGAACACACCCGGGTGATTGCAAAGTACGTTTTCAATATCATTATTGAATAATTAACGCTAAGATGACTTACAGAACAATTTCAGCCTGGGGAAACAAAGGTAACCAAGACTTTCAATAACACAATACCTGCTTGGGGCATAATAATGATGGATTGGCTTTGCTCCAGTGATCAGCAACCAGCACTCCTCATTCCCCAGTAATTCTCAAACACACTTCCCTGGGAAGTTCTGATTGCCAAGGGATGCACGGTCATGCATGCTCACATTATTTATCACTTCACAATTATGAGATTAAAATTATACTAACACTCTAATTAACAGGATGGTGTTCAAAGTTCTGTTGTAGATATAAATTCTACAGAATTTATTACAGAATCCAAGAAAATAATACAATTCTTGCTTAAATGTTTTGTCAAATATTAATTTGTGATCTCAAATTTCCCTTTCATTTCTAGCTCTTTTACGTTGCCAAGATATTTGTCTTTATAGCAAGATAAAACCCCAAAACAGTAGTCCCCATTAAGTGACATCCATGGTCCTCCACAACTATCTTTTCATTCCATTAGCCAAACTTCTGACAGCATCCACATACAGAGTTTGAAAAGTGAACCCAAAAAGTGAATAAAATGTCAGGTTTGATATATTTTAAAAGCAAACCTGCTTTTCTTTTTACATCAATTGACAGTACACAGACTTGCATGTCTATCTGTCTTTGTCTAACTTTTTCCAGCTGGATAAACCCAATTGCTATTAAAGCTGACAAAAGACAATGATATTATTAATGAAAGCAGCTACACGATGTTAGACTTTTCATTACAGGCTCCTAGTGAACTTCAATTAATTGCATGGCTGCTATGCCTAAAAAGGCTGCTGAGGGAAAGGAGGCTTAGGGGGTGGGGCGAAGGAGGTATTTTTAACTTCTCACTCTGAGGTGCTCAATCCATCATTTTCCTCCCCAATTGTAAATAAAATATTGCTTCAGAAAAGCCCTCTTTAGATTAGCCACGTGGTTTTTTCCGCTAAGCACAACCTATATTAAACTACACATCTGTATTTGCCTTTGCAGACAGCTTCTGATACAACACAGGTTTATATCCTGTCTCTACCTCTGTGGTGTTTGGTTAACCCATTTCATTTTAGCTGAACAGAATACAGAAACAGCAATGCCATCACAGCCCCCTGCCTAGGACCTGCCCAGTCCTGCTCTGCTGTGCCCAGGCTGCTCTCCCTCCTCCACTCAAACCCAGCCTGTGCAGCTGAGGGAAATGTCTCCAAGGACTCCCAAGGATTTGCCTCCCTCCCTGCCTTTCTGACCACTTTCTCTTGATCTGAAACTGCAAATACCTCATTAGCAGTACAGATGCAAATGAGAGCTGTGCTTGACTGAGCTGTTCATAAACTATTAATAATTCACACTCTGCGTCCTCTCTCCCACCCAGAGAGGCAGCAAGGATACATCCCTATGAATGCTTTCCACACACTGAGCTTCGTGCTTCCTATGAAGCCCTACATACAGGCATGTAAATGGAATGGCTTGTTGCACTTCATTAGAGACTCTTCATTACTGACAGACCCAAACCACAGTGCCCTTTCAAACAGCTGCCCTTCTGTCCTGGCTTGGAGAGTCAGCACCAGATCCTCAGGACAAAGCCCAGCTTTGCCCAGCACAGGGGTGAAGTGCCTTTGTAAGCAGGTCAGTTCCTGACATGCACAAGCTTGCTGTCTATCAGCAAAATTTAATTCAAGACTGAAGAAACTTAAGTTGGTTTTTCAGTCACCCTTTGCAAAAAGCAGTCCAGTTATTCTACCCTACTCCTAATAACATTAACTCCAGTTGTCTCTTAATTACAGTAAATCAGGGAAGCTTCAGTCACTTGCAAAAGCAGTATTTCCTCCTGTAATATATATAAGTGATTTGTGTCAAATGGAATAAAAAATAAGAGAAACAGTGTTGATTGCAAATATTGCTGTAATTTTGTCTAAGACTTGGTAAAGCAGAGAGAAACCAAGTAAAGCATAAGAGACCCAGCTGGAAGTTTAGATGATGTTAGCAGGATTTAGAAACTTTGTGGTTAGAGCTATTGGTGAAAATGGAAGCTTAACATATAGAATAAGGAACCTGAGTTATTGGAAAATGCTTGCTTAAGATATATGGTTGGTGCAACACACATGCAAAAATAAGGAACCAGTGAAGACAAGGAGAGGACAGTCTCCTAAAAACCACCAGATGAAGAGCCAAGATCTGGTGTGTCAGCATGAATTAAACCTGCACAGGCACTGTGGAACCAAGCCAGCATAAATAAAAGCAGTAAGTGTATAAAAAACTATGGAACTGTATTTGGTGTGTGTGTTGGTTGGAGTGGTGACTCCCCACGCACCCAGCCTTGGCCTGACCACTCAATGCTGCTTGCTTGTCTTCTATTGTAAACCTACAATAAAACTTTGATTGACAGCTATGTTGGTTGACTTAGCCTGAAATTATTTATAACACTCCTTCACTTCACCTCACGTGCAGGTTTTGCTTATTCAGAAAACTTCAGCTGAAATTTGTTTTTTCTGACACTATGTTCTCATCCCTCATGATCCTGCCATGACTTCACATCATCTTTTTTGTTGTACTCTTAGATGATTTTTACATTGGTATTATCTTTGACTGAGTGTTTCAGGCCCCAACCAATTTATTGATAGAAATACAGGTTCTGTCCCAATTGAGCACTGGCTTTCCTTTTCTGTCCCTTTTAATATTCATTCATATTTAATCACTTGGAGCCCTTTTCTCCCTCACAATATTTTCATGATGGTCCTGCTGAAAGGAGTATGAAAAGGTATAAACATCTTCAAATGCAGAATTGTGCTGTCTCTTGGGCTTCCTGCTTAACTCATTTGCTGTTCTCTCCTCTGCACCCTTCATTTTAATTGATTTCTCTATTTTTAGGAGCAGGTAAGAAGCAGCAGTCTGGAGTTCCATAAAAGTCTTTTGCTGTCTGTGATTGAAACCTGGACTCCACCTGGTACATGCAAAGCCACTTTTATTGTACAATTCACATCTTATATACTGTTCCAAACTAACAGTTAGCAACTACAAACTTCAGCTTCTAGGGTTACATCTTTTGCAGCTCCAATGGCTACAATCTCTTCGCCTTATCTTCTGTTAACTATCCTACTTTTTGTCTCATCTCATGCTCTTTGTTTTGTCTCCTGCCCTTTGTTTCCTCTACTGCCAGACTTGGTATGCCTGTTTCTCCCAGGGCCCCATGCCAGCACAAGCCATCCTCCCTGGCAACACCACATGTTGCCATCATATGCATTTATGCAGCTGTATTCGTTTCTGTGCCTGGCCTATACATCTCTAATTAGTTTTAGTTATTCTTGCAAAAAAGCCCCAAAACATCAACAAAACATTTCAGTGGATAATTCTCAAACTGGCAACTCAAACTGGAAGTCAGCAGCAGGTTGGTCCTGCATTGAAGACAAGAGATTTCAGACTGAAGCCTTCAAGAGTTCTTAAGAAAATATTTTTAAATGCCTCAGAAATGCATTGAAATATTTAAATTGTGGATGAAGTCTCAAAAAAAGGTCTCTCTGCATGTTTGACAGTCAACAGCTTTCAAATTTTGATTTATCTCTCTGATTTTAGAGACCCAGAGGAGCACTCACAGTACACAGTGACATGAGCAGCTCTTTTTATTTTAAATACAGTGTTTTCCTAATTTCCTCTTGACGTTCACATTTATGCCAGAAATGCTGCTCCAGTCAGACAGAAAGCACAAAACCCAAGACACCTAACAAGGGCAGCTCTCCCCTCTTACTGATTACTCACTGCAAACCCAGCCAGAAATAGCAAAGTTATTGATATGTTCCAGGAGGAGCTTCTGCACACACTCCCCCAACAGTTCCCAGCATCAGAATTCCCAGAATTTCCACTTTTGCCTGTATTTTTCAGTAAAAATCACTAGTAAATTGCAGTGTTGTCATGGCAAGCAGGTAAGGTTTAGAAAAAATGCCAAGACAAAAAATATTGTTTCTCATGTTTTAACTAGTATTTTGGACTTGTGGTTCCATGACAGTTTCCTTATTTAATTTTGCAATCTTGGGACTTAGCTGAGAATGGAAGCTCTAATTTTGGAGAATTTGAGCCAACACACATCATCCTGAACATGTTAAAGTTGAAAAAGCCAATACTGGAAATGGAACAAGCAATTGCTTTGGCTTTTAATATTGACTCACATTAAGTACTCCCATATTTACACTTCCTATCACAAACCTATTTCCAGTCCATACTACAGAATACCCAACAAGGTGCATCACTATAGCTAGAGCAGCCATCTGAAATTTAATATGGATTCAGTAAGCAATGAAATATAAAACTTCCAGTAATTTATAGACAGAACAGTTTCCAGCCTCCTCACTGGATGTGACTTTGATAGTTCAGAGCCAATTTTTAAGGGCATTTATGTGCATTTTTTGAAGAAAGAGCTTGAGCAACCTGATCTAACTTCAAAACTGGATTATCTAGAACAGGTTGGACTGAAAAACCTCTTTAGTCCTTTCTAGTCTAGATTATTCTGTGATTCAATGACACCACATGGCCACAACAGAGGGCCTTTGGATAGCAATAACCACATCTGTTACATAAACAGGTGAAATGGAACATTATAAACATGGTTATTTTCTTACACAGGTAAGCTTTATTAATTTTATTGCATGCACAGCTGCTTTTTATTATTTCTCTGTGCTTTCTTAAAACAGGCTATCTACTTAATGGACTAAAAACAACATTAAAAGCACCTTGAAATATAATATTTCATTCCAGTAATTGAGAAAAACAAAACCTTTCCAAGCCACAATTTGCAGTTATTACACCTTAAAATTCAGACACACATTAAATTATGAACTTTACTCTCTTCTTAACAAAGCTGCAATACACAGAACATTTAAATAGGACATCACAATTTGTCCTCCAGTTTCATTAGTGTTAGGAAATGTGGATTTTACATATCACACATATACTTACATTGCACCTGCACTCCTTGCATTGTAAAAGTAGCTTTGATAATCAGCTTTGTGATGAGTGATTCTGGGTCCTGAGCTGTCCCAATGGAACACAGGCAGAACAGATACCATTGCCACAAAGTCATCCTGGTGCACTTCTGGATTTGATGATATAAAGTCTTTATCCCTGCTGGATGAGGACAGCACAATACTGCAGAAATATCACTAAAAGTTTCCAAACTGCCCAAATTGCAACGTTAATAAATGTTAGCAAAGGTCTACACTTCGGCAGGCTACATTCAATTTCTTGTTAAACAAGCATTATATTACTGGGAGAAAGCCATCCTCTTGATAATAAGTAGTGGAAGACACATCAACTGTCTATTTTAGGATAAAAAGAGGAAATGAATTACTGAAAGTCTTTTAAATCACTTGTGTGCCATTTTGATGCATTCAATGTGGTACTTACTTTAAATTCTTTATTTCATGAAGTACATGAAGTTCATGATTTAAAACAAATTTCCTAAGAGACTGATTTGCTTCTTTTCCTCTGACCCATTTCATGAATAAAAGCAGCAAAGCTGTAGGATCATAAAAGGATGTGTTATCTGAAACTTGGTACCTTTGCATATCCTTTACATTAAATGAATTCATTAGTGAAATTTCTATTCACAATCACAAATATACTTTGCTTAACAGTTGTAATGATTGCAGGATTGAATGAATGGATTTTAAAAATTGGCACTTAATAAAAATTCCAAGTGTTCCCTAAGCTCTACAACATTACTGAACACAGATTTACTCAGAAAAGACTCATTAAGAAATATTATATATTCTACAGGCAATTTTTTAATCCACTTAAAATTGCACACACATGCAGGTATCAGTTTGCCAAAAATCCTTCTTTTCATTTTTGTGGAGTTTCATTTTCAGAAAAGACAGAAATAGGCATCTCTTTCCTGCCAGTATAGCACTTGAACTGACGATTAGCAGAAGTCAAACTTACACAAGAATACCTGAAAAACTAATTTATTGAGCTGTAAAAGAGTGTTTTACCTATCTTGAACCACGATTTCATTATTCCAGATTTCATAAAATGACAGTCAGAACACCATCCTTCTCAAAGGTGGCCACAGTGCTCTCTAACAATAAACTTCAGCATTAACCCTCCATAAAACTCTGAAATATACTTTTAATGAAAGGGCAGATACTTTTTTATTCGATTCTGCTACTACAGTAGCTACTAAGACAGACTGAAAATGTGCTACACTGTAACAGCCTATTCAGAGGCAATTCCAAGGGGAACCTAGAGAAGCAACCTTACTTCCCCTCTTTAGTCACACACCTTGAAATCTGCTGGTATTTAGAATATAACACAACTCCACACTGGTATTGCATCAGTCAACTTTCATATTCCATTCATCCAAAAGCCCCCACCAAAACCAAAATAAAGCAAAACAAAATAGCAAAACCAAAAAAATATTCATAAGCATCTTCAGGGAGAAACAGATGAAAAAACAAGCTCTAGGTACAGCAAGGAAAAACCTCAGCCTTTGACCCAGCAAAGAATTCTGATTATTCAATTCCTCAAGAGTATTTTATTTTATTTATTTGTTATTACCCTCAAACTCATATAAGCAGTATTAATTATTATTGCCATTGCTCTGTTTCCATTAGGTTTTGGAGTCCAAAATACCACTTGAAAAAAGAACAACTGTATTTTATCCTGTATACCTTAAAGCTCTCAAAATTTACTGTACATCTTAATTTATTGTATTTTCTATAGAAAATCCAGGGTTTTTTAAAGAAATATGGGAGTTTGCCATGGCAGAACAGGAGATAATACTGAATTCTAGAGTGTAAATGAAACTGATTCTCCAACAGGTTCAAAACTAGTGGCAAACCAGCTCCAATGGTGAGAGCAGAATTCCAACTCCAACTTGTGCTCCAAAGGCCAAACCATTGCACATGAATGTTTGCTGCCTTTGTCTACCCTTCACTACTGAAACAACCATAAAATCATCCTAAAATGATTACCAAATAACCAATGCTGACTTGCTGCCAATAACTACAAGTTACTGACAGCTACACATTAGTTACATAAAGGTAAATGTATCTCATTGTCACTATTTTCTTTTTACATTTGAAACTCTCAATTGAAAGTGTTCCTATAATTGAAAATCAGATCTCTTCTCCCACAGTAAAAAAATTTAACAAGTGTGACTAATAAAAGACAAACACACAACCCTAGCATTCATTTTAATGTTAAAATTATTTCAAGAGTGTGAAGTTGTTTATACCTTCTTACATCAATATATATAAAATCCTGAGCTTCTGCATAAACTAAATTCTTGCTATTTAGCTGAAAACAAGACAAATGTGGATTTAAACAAAATTAAAACAAAAAAATTCACATCAAAGCAAAGACTGATTAACTTCTCAGCACTGACTGCAGTGACATTTTTCAGCTCATTTATCCATAGCCTGCCAAATGAAACCTCTAAGTCACGGTCACTGGAAACACCTGTTATTCAAGTACAGCATTTCCCAGCCTTTGTAGCTCTTTCTGTTCTCAGCTCAGACACTTCTGTAAAGGCTAACAGTAAATCATTTTATTTTACAATTTAGGGGGAAGTAAAAGAGAAAATGTTTTCACTTACTCCACTCTAATGATACCAAAGTGCAGATGCATTGAAAATTATGAAGCTTCTGAACTGAGAGAATTGTTCCTGACAACTGGGGAACACTTAGAGCTTCACAAAAGTACTTGCTTGGGACACCACAGCAAATTCACAAGTTCCCTTACAATATGGTAAAAAATGCATCTTGTACAAACCAAATTATCTCTGCCTTGCCTCCCCCTCCCCTGCCTCACATCTCCTGCTACCCTTACAAACAAACTCCTGACTTTGAAGGTGAAAAAGAAAAGTCTTGATACCTCACTATGACCATGAAAATTTTGCTGGCACTGATGAAAATTTATTTTAAAAAAAAGAGCAGACAGGTGCTGCTACAAGTGAAACTACAGGTGCAAAACATAAGCTGTTTTCTTAGCAATAAAGTATTATAAATTTACTTGCCACTGGGTCAGGATGTAGAGCTGATCAATAAACAACTCTATTGTTGTAAAAAACTCAATTTTGCAAGCCAACTTGTGAGCAGGCACTGCTTTTTCACAGGTGCAGGCTTTGCTGGTTGGGAATCAAGGACTTCACCTTCTGTAATTTGCTTATCAGATAGAAGAGCAATGAAAATTAAAAAGGAACTGGCCTGATGGAATAAAACACAAGAAGAAAATTGAAAACGTGATACCACTGTTGCAGAATTAAAGGGAATCCCATTCACACAGGGTCACTGCACCCTGAAAAGAGGAGCTACAGAATAGAGGATAGTGTAGATATAGACAGCAATTAAAGCAGGACAACAATTCCATCTTTAAGCCCTTTTTAAGTCTGTGGGGCACCAATGACACCATAGAGTAACATACCTCGATTTGAAATGAGCTTTGCCATTTTCAAAAATTATCCCCCTGGGCCCAGTTCTGAGGTAAGAAAAACACCAGTGATGAAGAAACAGTAAAAAAAGGTGCAAAGGTGTAAAGAAAAAAGCCCTATGTTTGAGTCTAGTTCCTAAGGAGAAGCTCTGCTCTATACTCCCATTTTTCTCCCATGAGAAAGCAATGGAATCCCCATGGAGAATAATAAGTGACAAAAACAAATTTTAATGGTAAAGTTTTACAGCACAATTTCCATAAACCAGCTGTCGAAACTGCAGGAGCAGATTTGTGTGGTGCTAGTAGTTACAAGCACTGCTGTTGTTCCAGAACAGATAAAGCCACCTCAGCCCAGCCAAGCTGTATTTTCACTTTTCAAGACCTGAAAGACCAAGAGCAGAGCAGCTACTCCCTGTCTGCTCTGTGCACATGTGGCCCTGGCCAGAGGAGCATCCCAAGGGCTATGCTGGTACCAAGCATCACTCAGGGCTGCCTCAGCCTCAATCCCCTTGGTCTTGCACCAGACAGGGGATGAAGATGCAGCTTTAAGCCATCATCTATTACCCAGAAATCCTCACACTTCTGGAATTTGGCAATAACTTCCATTCACAGATCAAACTCCCCCAGGGCATCAGTTTGTCCAACTCTTTTACCATTGCCACGAGCGCATCACTGTACTACACAACCCAGCACAACACCCAGTTTTACTCACATACCATCACTCAAAAGCTGCACAAAAATAATTAAAGACTCTAATTGATTTTCTGTCAATAGAGAACAGCCTAAATGTTCTGTACTGAGTTAAGGTCATCATTCTTTTGTCAAAAATTACTCTGAAGAATAGGAATTTGCTCATAATTATTACACACATGGAGTTATGGAACTGAATTTAGAGTGCTGGCACATTCAACATACAGATGAACTCTCACCATGCCATTGTTTTTCCTTAAAACAAGTGTTCTCTGATCAAATAAGCCCTTAAAGCATACTTAAAGTGAATTAAGCAATGCTGCTTTAGGACTCTAGGAAGGACTACACAGGTCTACACATAAAACTACTAGACAACGTTTTAATGTACACACATCAGCATGAAAGAAAGAAAATACTTCCACCCAGGGACAGAAAGTTATATTCCTCAAGTGAGGCTCCTCAAGATCACTGTTTCAAGCTGACATTTTTCACCTTGTGGTAATTTGCAGGTACTCAGGCTTTTTAACTACAGGCAAGTGTAACACACCAGCTCAGCAAAACCACCACTCACTGTCACCACAAATATAAACTCTGACCAGTGTTCAGAACTTGGGCTCTGGCTCACCAGCAACTCCCAACTTAACTCAGGCCATGTTGCAGGTGTGTCCACATCTCACCTCCCTGGTTCTCATTTCTAAAGGAGCAACAGAAAAAACAACTTTGGGTTGAAATGAAATTGCTGTCACCTTGTGCAAAAGGATTTCCACTGGTTTGCTTAATCCTGATGAGTGGAACAACTTTGGAAGTGATAGCTGGAAAGCTATTTCAAGACAAACATCTAAACAACATTAAAGCATAAATGCATGTTTTGCCACATTTAGTAAGGATCTTTTTCAAAAGTTGCCCTTTAGTCTGGAAAGAACATTTGACAGGTTCACAAGTGCCTTTGTGTCTGTCTGATCTACAGAACTGTAGCACAGCCTAACATTTGGATCTAACTCAGCTGGATCTCACTGATACAAAAAGAGCAACACCAGAATTTTCATATTTGGAAGATTAGGTAGTCTAGACATATGAATAAGAAAGAAAGGCTGCCTTTAAAATCTGTAAAAAGCAACCTTAAATGTAGCAGCAAATACAGCAAAACACCCCCCACCCTGAACTTCAGCAGCCATACAAAAAGTGAAGAGTAAGGGAGGATGAAAACTTGTTCCCCCACCTCCTTGGAAAGACAAAGTTTCAGTCTGAGAACAAAATCAGCTTAAAGGTGCTTTTTTTAACCAGCCTTCACCCAGTTTTTTATTATTCTGCAGCACACACCAGATTTTGCCACCTTTATTCCTCAGAGACATTGAAATGCCTCAAATACAGAACTGGGGCTGAAGTAAGAGCAGTGACTTTTGTCAAGTTATTACTGATTAATATGCCTACTTCTAAGGAATGTTCATGTTCCCTTCCCTCTTTAATTGGTGTCTTTTTGGTCAGAACATTTAATCTCTGGCCCTTCAGAGTGGTTGTACATGACTTTATTATCCACTGTTAAGTAATTCCATTCCATGCACTTTCCACCATTTGGATTGTTCAAAACCAGAAATTTCATCTTTTATGTGACCTTAGCAGATGTGCTTTGGTCATTATTCCCTTAAGCCTTTGAATGTAAAGCACACTCAGGCTCATTTTCATCACTCATCTTTGCAGCAGCTGAAGTGACAGGCTGCTCTTTTAATCCCACAAAAGGCCTTTTTCATGTTTTTTATAGACAAAGTCCGTGGCACTGAACAAGAAACAAGACTGAAGGAAGGAGCAGGGCTGTAGTTCCCCCTTGATGGGGTTCCTGTGCTCTGCAGGGCCAAGACCCCTACTCTCGTGCTGGGGGTTCCTAGCAGGAAGGCCCTGCAGGGCTGACAGTTCTGGATGCTGTTTCATGCCACAGGCCTGCTGAACCCTCAGTTTTAGTGCCCAAATTTCTTCTTCTCTGCCTCACTGCTGCCAAAAGATTGTTAAATGCTGACAGCTTGAAGCATGACTCAGCTTGACTTTTTTGTTGTTGTTTAATTTAAAACAAAATCAGGTTGTTTGAGTCACCTCAAGGCAGGTGGAAATAATTACATTTAGCAGCTGATAAAACCCACGTGGTAATTGAATCCAATTTGCAAGAAAATATTAGTGCCACAGATGCTGCATTTGTGTTGTAACACCAAAACCTTCAAATACATCTTTATAAGTTTCAGTTTATAGTGTTCCTGCAGTTTTTACTTACTACATAAAATCTAAAGAATATTGCAGGATGTGAAGGTATGGGAAGGAAACCACATCACTTCTGTAAGCGAATGCCAATAAATTCAAAATACCCATTTCAACAGTTAGTAGATGTCAAATGCAAGCTTCAGAAAATCTCAGCTCCAGTCCCAGAAGTAACTGCAAATTAGATTCACTGGTACTGACATGCAGTTTCTCATTCCCTGTTTGCACATTTATAGCAAAACCCTTCATTTCAGATGTTAGCTCTGAAGACACCCAAGATACAGCCACACATGCTGCACATTTTGAGCCTGCAATTCTGATTAGTTCTCAATCCTAGACACAAGACAGCAAAGGGAACCATAAGGAAATTATTTGCAAAACTAAACTTCCACAAGGTATCACTTGACTTCAACTAGTACAGCAACACAATTTTTACCACAAGAAACAGAAATACCTGATTTTTAAAAAAATAAGCCTGAGTGGGTCAACCTGGCATGTTCTGCCAAAAATCTGAAAAGCCAACATGGCATGCTTTTCATCAAAATACATCAAGAGAAGCATTCACAGGTACAGTGCAGAAACTGCTAAAGTTCTTGAAGGTAGGTTACCTTTACTCACTGAATTTTAGTAAATTGTTTCCTTTCCTTTACTTCTACTTCAGAAAGAAAGCTTATAAAAATTCCAGTATTTGAAAAATAAAGATACCATTACTGGTATACTTCAGTAAGAATGTGGTACATGTGAAAACAAAAGCACTTCCAGAGGAATATACAAAGCCCCATTCCCTATGAATACCCATCTCGTCACTGACTGACAACTTACTCTAGTTCCTTCCTGTGTTTCTGACAGCAATAAAAATTACTAAATCCCATGGATCCTCCAGCATCAATAAATGTGGGATTCACAGACCAACCTCTCCCTATTTGTGCACTTTACATCATCTCTCTTTTCTCACTAACCTCATTTTTATGTGGCCATTGATTTATAAAGTGAGTGCAGTAACAAATATGCATAAATATCCCACACATCAAATAATTTCCCAAGTCTCTATTTCTCCAGGAAATAAAATCAGTAAGTATGAATACTGCCAGCAGAATCCAATTACTCATCATGAACAAGTTTCTTTCACCTTCCCTCCCAGTTTCCTTCCTTCACTGCTTGCTTGAGGGGGGAGGGGGGAGGAAGCTCTTCCTAAGGTAAGGCCACACTGCAGAGTACTGGAAGGTCTATTCAAGCTCCATTCCCCAAGAGTAAGAGAAACACAGAAGGGCACACTTCAGCTGTAAGAAATGTATTGTGAATTAAGACAAGACTGTGACTTTAATTTAATGCAATTACTTGTTAATTTAATATCCCCTAATCATTATTGCTCTAGGGCTTTTGCCTGTGACTCCATTAATTCTTCTCCTCCTATTCTGCTTGCAGTGAACTGAGCAAGGCCACGCTAATGGAGAAGTTGCAATTATTTATTTTGTGCATTTCCTGCTGACTGAGGTTATTGCACCATGCAAGAAATGTCAGCTCGTTTGAATAAAATACTGATAATGGCACAACATAAAGCAAGAAGAGACTGCAGTGCCATCATTTGTCATTGAGGTCTTGCCTTTTGGGTGAGCAGAAAGGCATTAAGTTGTTAAGTGAAAGCATGGCATTACTGAAACCGATCTTCAATTTTCAACAAGAACTGGATGATTTTTCCATTAGTGAAGTATTCCAAATTCCATTTATTTTACTTAACTATGAAATGTATACAGTCAAGTTCTTACTGTTTAATCCAGCAATAGCTGTCAAGAAAGGTCATTATAAACATGTTAAAAAACTTGAATGCATAGAGGTTTACATAAGAAATGGCAAATTAAGTGATTTCTTTCTAAAAACCTAAATTGCATTGTATTATTTTGTATGACTGCATTATTTAAACATCAGCACTACCAAGAATAATTAATGAAGGAAAGGGTCACACTGCCAAGCTCTACAGGACCTTTATCCATGTTCTATAAAACAATATGAATGAAAACAGAATTTTAAAAAGCAGTTAAAAGGCAAAGAATTTTTCATATATCCACTTACTAGCATATGAAATTCATCCCTGAAGCCTAAGGTAACAGTGCTGCAATAGAGTCATGGGCCTGGGTCACTCTCTGAGAAGTCATGGGGTTTACAACACACCAATGTTCTGACAATCTGTTCCAAACTGCAATTACACTGATTTCTGAGTGCTAGGGAGCACTGCTGGAATTTATATTCAGTAGCCTTTATGAAACACATCAATACACCAACACAAGCAACTCAAAAGCCTCTAACCTAGAAAAGGTAAAAAATCTCACCCCAACACCTCCACAGATTAAAATACAACATGGATTCATAAGAAAGTAAAAAATGTTTACATATGTGAAGGGAAAAGAAGAAAAAAATACATTAAATGTTTAAAGAAATCAATAGAAAAAAAAACAAAAGCCAAAGGAGATGTCATTTCAACATGAAAGACTGCTAAAATGTCAAATGCAGGTCTGAATTTCAAGCACAGTGAAGAGTCCTTAGCTAAAGTGAATTGCTGGCAGAAGTGCTGTTTCTAAAAACATTAAGTCAGTATTAAAATAATAGCTTTGAAAAGCAAACAGGGGAAACAAAAAATCCCCAACATTATTCTGGTTTTGAATGGCTCTCCACGGCAGCTTTCTTTTATTAGTTGCATTTGTTGTTGATTTTTTACTAAAGAAAAGGATTCTCCTGTATTTGGTCACATATTCAGTCACATGAAGTAAGACTTTGAATCGCCCCCATCTGGGCCTAGAGACACTTCCAAGACACCCAGAGAAGTGAGTATTTGCTTTATTCAGCCCTGGGTGCGTGGGGGATTGCTCCTCCAAACACACACACAGCACTCCATACAGCCCAGTATTATTGGTAAAATTCATTAATATTCATATCATTCTGTGGGATAGGAGTGGTTATATAAATTACTTCTCAGAAGTCATGAATACATTAGCAAACAGGTCACACATGTGCTGTGTGTCCTGGTGGTCACACTGAGGAAGGCTGTGGGCTGACTTTTTAGTGGATCTCAGAGAGATCACAGCAACAAGCTTGGAAAAAGCAATTTCTTCTTAAGTGTCCTGGGTTGTAACACTTCTCCATTTCTAAAGAGAACATTTGTAGATTCCCAGGAGAACTCTGACAAAGAATGTAAACATGAGAAAGATGTTTTGGTAAGGTGTTTTCCTTGGCCAATGAAAAAGTTTTATCTTTGTTTGTTTTAATATATTGTGGGACACTGTGCTGTACACGGACAGACACAGAGGGACAATCTCTTGCAGCAGCTGCTTGCCAGAGAGAGAAAAAGCTTTCTTGCTTTTTGCTGTTGCTTTTCTGCACTTTGCTAGATATACTTGCATGAAGTAAAATGAAATAATAAAATAAGCCTTCTGAATTTCAAATCTATGAACATGGAGTCTTTCTGTGGAGAATGCCATAGCATTAGGGCTTCATCATTCCCACAGAAGGCTCTTCTTCCTCAGGGGTCTCTGTGATGAAGGCTACTAATCTTCATCACAATGCACTTTTCACCTTTCTTTCTGGAGCATGCACAGTCCTTTGTAGAGGGATTCTGCAAGTTTCTATGTTGGTTTCAAACAAATTCTTGTTCTTGTCTTGACAAGATTAAGGCGAATCCTGCTTCTTAGGTTTTGTGATTAACATTTGCTGTCTTCTAAATAGTTAACTGTGCTTACATGAGTTAACTATTGATCAACCCCTATCAGCTTAAACCAACAAAAAGGGGAAAAAACCCAAGCTAATTCCCTGAAGCTTGTCATAGCATTATAAGAATCACCAACACTGGAATTGTCTTACTGCAAATAATCTCTGGTATTTAAAGAGTTTATAGCTTAGAAGTGGGAGAGCAATTCCTAGAGGATTGCATATTCCCTACTCCTACTGACTGACAGAACAAACTCTTCTGCTTCTTAAAGCTGCTGTCACCATCTGGAAAGTAACAGGCACCTGCAAGAGGTCTCCAGGTACAAAACTTGGGATTACTTACATTTTAATGAACTTACATACCAGTAAGTATTACAATGCCTTTATCAAACATTTTTTTCCCCTCCAAACAAACACTCCCATCACACAGGCAAGATAGTCCTTGCAGAAAGTCTGTATAAATCAGAAAGGAAAAACTAATGTCTGTACAGCCTAAGCCATCTTGTTAACAGGTATTTTATCACCTGATTTTTGTGAGCTTTTCCATTTTCTCAGGACAAGAAGCTGATATTTCTGAACTCATGTACCTTTTGTGCCATTTAATTCACATGAGCTCCTAAATGCCTTGAACATCCAATTTTGATAATAAAAGAGCTTTCATTTACCATCCAATCACTGTCCACTAACAAAAGTCTATTACTTTCAAATGCAATAAGAAGTTTAAGACACTCTGTGGGGCTTGTAACAGCATAGAATGAGAACTGTAATAAACTGCTGCCTTTTGACCCAGAAAAAAGTACCCCTTGATTGTCCCTTTCACTAGGGGTAAGAACTGTCAGTCAGTCACTCAGCAAAAGAACACATCACTCAGAAAGCAGCAGGTATTTAAGACTTGCAAAAGGGTTGGAAATATGTGAATTTCACAGCAAATTAACATCTTAAATCAAGCTTAAGACTGGGGTCATTATTTTGAAATCCTTCACTCGACTGAAAGGTTCTACTGATGATATGAGTGGGTCACAAAATCAAAGTTAACACACAAATTAAATTCTAAATTTGGTGATAAAGCTAGACCACAGTTCTAAATTAAAGGAGTAATGAGTGCTACTGACAGCATCCAAGAGGAGCCTCATGTGACTGCACTCCCACAAATGTAGCCTTTGCTGAGTTGGGCTATCTTTCATCTAGAAAGGATAACTTTCAAATTGTAAAGCATCCATCAACGTGTGCTCTAAAGCATAGCAAAAAAATAATTTCAAAGGCAGAAAGGGCACAGCAAAGAGCAGCTCCCAGTATAAAATTAATGCTGAGGTGCTCAAAATCCCCTCAAACCTCCCTCTGTTTTTAATAAGGTGCTTATACTTGTTACAGGCACCTATAGCTCTGCTCCTTGTCCTTCTCTGAGAAACAGCACAATGCTGTCTCAGAGAGAAACACTTGATCACAAAGGAATGATGTATAAATGAAACTCTTCAAGTTCCTTTATCTGTTCAACTGTAGCTTTCCCCAAACAGGACAGACCCAATAAAAACAAACAAACCAACCAACCCCACAAAACCCCTAAGCAAACAGAAAAGGCCATAGAAAGAGGTTTTACCCAACAGAAAAGTCATCAGCAGGCCAAAAGGCAAAAATAAGAGGCATGAGTATCTTCAAACTTCATTCTCAGTTAGACTAGAATGGACTGAAGTGTGTGACACATATCCCATACAAAAATTGGAGAATGGAAACCAAACCACCTCTGCACACTACAAACAGCAAGACTCAGCTAAAAACTTCCAAATGATTCACAGAGTAGAAGACCAGGAGAATTGATATATCAGATTGACAATACACAGCAGAAGTAATGAATAAAAGCTTGGAAGTGCCTCACAGCACTGCTCAGGTATTGTCTGTGTATCAAAAAATCTGAGCTTACACTACACAACAGATTTCTCTAAAGACAACAGCAATGAGCTTATGGAAGTAATGAGAACACAGATCAAGGCACAATTACAGTAATGGGCATAATTTTAAATATCACACCTACAATTCACAATCTATTTAATCACACGAGCCCAGGATGGTTCAGGCTGGAAGGGACCACATTGGCTCATCTGGTCCCACCTCCCTGCTCAAGCAGGGTCAAACCAGAGCACATGGCACAGGATTGTGTCCAGATGGGTCTGGAGTATCCCCAGTGTGGGAGACTCCACACCCTCTCTGGTCTCTGTTTCACTGCTCAGCCACTGCACAGGAAAGAAGCTCTGTCTCATGTTCAGGTGGAACTTCCTGAGCATCAGTTCCTGCCCATTCATTCCTCTTGTGCCATTGCTGGGCCCCACAGAGCAGAGCCTGGTTCCCACTCAGAGCCCTCCCTGCAGACAGGGACAGACAGGGATGAGGGCCCCTCTCAGCTGGAGTTCCTCTCGAGGCTGAAGAGCCCCAGCTCCCTCAGCCTTTCCTCATCAGGGAGATGCTCCAGTCCTTCCTCATTTCTGCAGGCTCCTCAGGCACCACGCCAGAAGCTCCATGTCCATCCTGTCCTGAGGAGCCCAGAGCTGGACACAGCACTCCAGATGTGCCTCCCAGGGCTGAGCAGAGGGGCAAGATCACACTCTGACCTGCTGGCAATGCTCCTCCTCACACACCCCATGACTGCTGAGCTGACAGCTGCTAAAGAAAACTAACTCATGCTATAGTTCAAAATAGGCACCTTCCTGCAAACATACTGATTCAACACTGAGGTCAAAGAGGTCTAGACCATTAAATTTCCTATACATAAGGGAGAAAAACCCCAGATTTCCCAAGCTAACATAGGCTCAGTTTCTTGGTCAAAACACCTCCAGTGTCAGCCTGCTCAAAACCAGTGCAGATCCAATTCCTGTGTCTAAGGTATGAAGACTCCCAAATGTATAGATAGGGGGAGGACAATCCTTCAAGTGATTCACGGAGTGCTTCTCTTCCTGGGAAAATTGTTCCTCTTTGGTTTTATTTTGAAATGTTCCCCTCCCACTTATTTATTTCTATATCTTCATGTTATCTAAAAATTCTTTAATTTATATATTTTGCATAGATAAGGGGAAAAAAAGAGTATAAATGGGTGGTTCATCTTTAGCATGCCTCTTGTGAATTTCTGTCCTTCTCACACCAACAGATAATGTTTAATTTAGTAAACTTTGCCATAATTTAAAATAGCACTCATCTCCAAAGTCTTGCAGATCTCCAGCATTTGGAATGTTATTCTTCAGGGAACCCATTAATTTTCATAAAAAGGTCTCAAAGGACTGTATTAATTCACAGATCCAAGTAATCTACAAAAACTGAAATACTGCCAAACCACTCTGCACGTACTCCCAGCTCATTAAAAACGCAAAAATCCTCAGTTTAACATTAAATAATTCCCACAGGACTTACAAAAAAGCTTACACAAGTATGGTATTTAAAAATAATTTTAAATGCTAGGGAAATTTACTATGATTTATTATCGCAATTACACATAATAAACCTTTCAGAGCTACGGCTCTAACCTAAGTTATAACTGTTACTGTGTGATAAAGTGCTCCATCAATATCTCCTTTCCATATGGACTTTGTGCTCCCATTCCCCCCTCCCTGCTTTTTAGAGAGCATTTTGTTCAATCTGTCTAAATTACTACAGAAACAGACACAACCTTACACCACAATTGATCTACAGAGGATGAAGAGCTCAAGAAGTGATACTAAAGGATGATAAAATCCAACCCTAAAGAGATGAGGAAGCAAACAAGGGCAAGTAGTGCATTGTTTAGCTAAAACCAGGTTGAGGACGCTCATGGATTAGAAATGATTTGTAAAGACTTGGCACCTACTGTTTAACTCATCAAAAAATGCCCTCGGAAAGTTTCAATGACTATCCAAGTTATGCCACCACAGTCCCACCTTTGTTCCACAAAAACTAAACCAACTGATACATTTTATTCTGTCTTCTCCTCCTTTGTCCTTCTCCCCACCTCCCTCCAAGCATGACTGTGCACAACCATTTATGTCCAAAGTCCCCAACTACAAGGTCACACAATTCTAACCTCAAGGCAAAATTCAGGCACAAAACCAAGCAGTTTTATTTCCCAATGTGTCAAAGATAAAACACATCTTCTATTCAAGAAAAAAACCCCAGCCAACCAAATAAAAATAAACCTGGAGATTTAAAATCCTTGAATACTCCCACGTTACATTCAATTTTCTACTTCTTGGACTCTCTTGTGACTTCACTTTTCTATGAAGTGTTTTCAGTACCTCTTTATCTACATTTGAATGAAAAGCCTTTGTGTTTGTCCTTTCCCCAAATGTACACTTCAACTTGCATAATGGAACTGTAACTGCAGAAGTGCAGACCTCAGCACAGATACTCACGTGAAAAGCATGTTGAAGCACTTCACTGTCCAGTAAGTCTGAAGTCCACAGAGGATCACACCTGTTGGAGTGCTCCATTATGTCAGGAATGACACACACTGTGCTGTACAGTATGGAGTATCTTAAATGCCTGAACCATCCACCACAGTGGCTTTTGCTGTATAACCACATGCAACACAAAATGGGTTTGAGGGATATTTCGGCATCAAAGGCATCAATTTTCATATAAGCAATGCTAGCCCACATGTCATTACTAGCTAGTGAAATTAACTCAGTCCCCAAAAACTGTTAAACCACACATTACTGCTTCATTTTTTGAGGTGCACTGAGTTGCATGGACGTTTTCTTGCCACTAGATCAGGATATAGCATTAAAACAACATATTTTGTTTCTATTTTTACCCTGAATGCGCAGAACTGCTGGGAAGTCAGTTTTAGACAGAAAATTCTCCCTGACTTCAGTGGTCATCAATCTTCCTTCATTTACTGTTGTCTTGTTTGTCCTTTCCCTGCCACTGTCTCTGTCCTGAGAGGTAACTGATCCATTTAAACATTGTTAAAAGCACAGTTTCTGGCCTTTCTGTCTCCCACAAACGCCAGCCACGAACAATGCAGCTAAGGCCAGGTTGGATGGCACTTGGAGCAACCTGGGATAGTGGAAGGTTCCCTGCCCACGGCAGGGCTTGGAACAAGATGAGCTTTAAGGTCCCTTCCAACTCAAACCATTCTGTGATTCTATGATATGAATCTACCTTAAAAAACTACACAAAACTGCACTAGGAAAATTTCTGATCATGTGAAACCAGTAGTGCTGCTCACTTCTGGCTGATGGTACTTTTTCTTTTGAAAGCAGTGACATAAATATGCACATATTCTACTAAGACAGACATTTGTATAAGAAGACTATGTTAAAATAGCAATGCTTGGAGAAGCACTATAGAATCTGGCAGCATCAATTCCCGTGAAGTTTTACTAAACATCTTAAAGTTGTCTTAGAAGTTGATTTACAGTTGGTTAGCAGAATTACGAGGCTTGATTTCCCAGTACTTTCAATCCATAACTCAAACATATAAAAAATCAAACAAACACCAAACAGAAGCATGGGGACTTAATTGATTTGAAGTTCAAAAACTCAAACATATTTCAATTCAAAGAAGCTCAAAAAAACCTGTAACTACTCTACAAAAGTGATCAGTAAATAAATCTGAATGGGTTTATTTGCTGTGAGGGATACCACACACCATTTCATAGCAATTTCATTATATCAAAATCCAGCAATGCCACAGTGAGCAGGAAAACAAGAGAAGCAACATATTGACCCCAACCCACACTACCCAAACACCAAGAATAAAAGACAAACTTTCAACTCGTAGCAAAAAAAAAAAAAAATCAATGACTAACCAGAAGAGGGTGTTAAAAAATAATCAGCATTCATACACCCATAAAATTATTTCAAATTATGGAGTTGTTAAGGTTGGAAAAAACCTCTAAGATCAAGTCCAACAGCAACCCAGCACTGCCATGACCACCACTACCCCATGTCATCTTTTAAATGGAGATAGTGATGGTGTGGGATGCTGACTCCACCAGCCCTTGGTCCAGTGCATGACAACCTTTCAACAAAGGAAGTTCTCTTCATAGCAAAGCACAAGCTTGCTCTTTTTAATACAAGAAATTAATGGAAAATATTCAAAATAGCCTCTATTTCTGAATGAATTACAAAATCAATATATTTTTTAAAAGGAAGATTAAAAAAATTGTCTGCAGCTATGTGAACAACTATAAAATCTCAATTTTAATAAAACAAACTTGTTTTGTTTTGGACACCCTGTGTGTAAAACATGCTATTTCACACACAGATGGTTTCATTTTTAAGGAAAAAAACAAATCCAAACAAATAAATATCAACAGAAGCTCAGTCTGGAAATAGCCCTGATGTAGAAACAGTTTCCAGTGTTGCAGTCCATTAACTTCCATGACTCTGAGCTCTCACAAGGAAACAAGGATGATCACAGCTTTAGACAGACACTCACCTGGGTGACATTTTTATTTCAAATGCCAGCAGTTAGATCCCAGAGCCTGGAAACTGAAAACTCCATCAGTTTTGTTTTGATTATAAGTTAGATTTATAAATCTAATTGTTTTGAAACAAGGAAAGAAAGAAATCCAAGAAAATTTGACAAGTACCATTCTAGCATTCAGTATCAATT
The DNA here is from genome assembly GCA_013400515.1 of Erpornis zantholeuca. Taxonomy (NCBI): domain Eukaryota; kingdom Metazoa; phylum Chordata; class Aves; order Passeriformes; family Timaliidae; genus Erpornis; species Erpornis zantholeuca. The sequence continues at coordinate 6,782 of VZTN01035310.1, read as the reverse complement.
TGTGTAAAATCAAAATCAAGATGTTCTTTTGTCTGGTTTGACAGAAGTGGTTTGTTACTCACCTCATCTGTCCTAAACTGATGATAGAAAAATCTTAACATGAATTTAATGATTTAGTTTAAGACTGAACCGAAAACTCCACAGGTTTTCATATTTTAGCTACATCTACAATTGTGATGAAGTTTTCGGAATATGCTGAGCATCCCCAAGGAAATGTAATCATTTTGTCTGAGTCTCTACAGGAGAACTGGTCTCTTCTGCAATATGGATCTTTGTTTATACACCTGCAGAGTAGCTGCTGAAAACTGGATATGAATTAGAATTTGAGCAGTTATGTCATACAGAAAGCTTGTCCCTGAAGTCAAGCACAGCCGCTGAAAATTTGCACGTTAGTGAAAATATTCAAGTAAGATTATTACTGCCATACATCTGCTTCCTTTCATGGCTCCCAAATCCCTAGTTAGGGATCCCTTACTCCTAGCTGATCCTTAGTGCAGGCAGAAAACCACAAACCAACATGATCTAATTATGGCGCTCACATAGTTTTACGCCAGTCCTAATTAATTATAACAGCAGCAATTAAAGTCTATCCAGTAAATAAACCCATAACCATAACTCACCATCGCCATGCATCTTCCAGCAGCTCCTAAGGACTTGTTCCAGCACATGGACACACCCTCCTCCTGGCATCCAGGGGGAACAGAACCAAAGCACCACTACAGACATTGCACAGCCTCTGGGTTTTATTGCTTCCATCAAAACCAAGGGTTAAAAGTCTGTCACTGAATTCCTGGTACTGCTATTCCAAGTTCTGTTAACCATAGCAAGAAACCATAGGTATCCTGGCCTAAAATACTGCTAGAAAAATGAGCATCAGGTACAATGAAGCTACTAGAAAGTTTTTTTTAAATAAAGGCTGACATTGGCAAAGCAATATACAAATATACAGGATTCACTATTGCTTGATTTATTGACCAATTCTATTTGGACATTTTTTTGTGCTGGAAATTCTCCAGTGAGATAGTTCTGAAAGATTAGGAACTGAAATCACAAGCAGAGGAACATGGAGGGAATTGTGGTGAGAACAGGCCAGCAAACCTCTAAAATTCAGCTTCAACATTTCAAGGGAAACCCAAGGGAATTCACTCTCTTCCCATGGGACTTGAACATGCTTTTCAACATTTTTAAAACTTCACCTTTCAAACTGAGTTCCAGTTTTAATTTTTCTGTCAGTCTCATCAGTTGCATAGCTGTAAGCATGTCAGTACTGAAGTTTTCAGAATTAACCATGGAGAAAATATTGAAATCAGAATGGAATAAATGAAATCATCACTAGGAGGGTTGGTATCATTCTTGTAGTTTTCACAGGTGTTTCTCCTTATTGCTCTTTTGTACTTAGGAACTTTTATTCAACAATGCAGCAAGTCTGCCCACAATCTAATAATTCTGTTCCTTCTGGCCAGCTGGGCCAGTGTTCTACTCACTCAAACAAGAGTAAACACACCAACTTTCTTCCTTAAATTTCTTATATTTGTCTTGCTTTCGTTCAGAGACACTGCAGCTACTATAGTTCAAGTACTATGCTCATTTTCATAATTGAAAATCTCACTTAAAAATATTTATATAGCAAAAAATCAACAGAGGATTTTTTTTTAAACTACAACTATTAACATCCTGTAAAATAAAGCACTGATATGAGACTTCCCAAGCCACAGGGATTAGGAAATAGAGCTACACAAATGGAAACTGCCACCTTTATGTACCTCTGTGTTAGTGTTGTATCTCTAAATCAGTGCAACCATAAATACCCAAAACCTTCAGTGATTTTACATTTGGGTTATGGAGCTGGTCTACAAATGAGTGGCAGGTGATTTCAGTTTCCATTACCCCAGACAATAAAGAATCATTAGTACAGCAAGTTTAGTAATACATGCACAATTTATCATAGGTCAAACTGAGAATAAGGGAAGATCACAAGCATTACTAAATCAATTTACAATTTCTACCTAATAATATCAATCAAAGAATGAAAAGTGCTTTATGGTATTAACTGCAATGTATTCCATGCTTTGGCAAATAAAATTCCTCATCAAAACGCAGCAAGAGCAACCTTACATATCCCTTCACATGATTTTTGGACATTATGCATTATCCTTCTATTTAAGTAAGTTACTTCTATTTAGAATATATTTTTAATTTGGCCTTATATTTTTATTATGTTCCCCTTCCTTTTTCTCTACCACAATATATTATGCCCTGAACACACTCTGGTTTTCAGAAAAACTGCTCCATAATGCCCCTCACCTTCCCAGAAAACAAACTACTTATCTATGGGCTCATTGTACACATATCTTGCTGTGACTGCCCATAAACTCTACTTTTTAAAAAATTTACTCTTCCCAAAGATATGGAAGGTGGAAAAATTCATTGCCAAATACTAGAAAATGTAAAAACTGGTGTATGAAATCTAAACCATCCTAAAGAAAGTATTTGTTTCTCAACAAAAAGTCCTTCTGAATGGGTGTTAAATACATAATAAAAATGTAAACAACTTTTCAATTTACAAGAAAAAATTCAGTATTGCAACTTCAAATGAGGACCTTGTTCAATCTGTTCAATAGAGAAGTACAGAATTATAGAATATCCTGAGTTGCAAGAGACCCACCAGGATCCTTCAATCCAGCTCCTGGCCCTGCCCAGGACACCCCAACAACCCCACCCTGTGCCTGAGAGTATTCCTCATGTCAATTAAATATTTAGCACATTTGGAGCCCTGAATAGTCAGATCACCACAGGATGACTGCTTTCAGTTAAACATTTATCAGAAAATTACTAACCCAATGTATTCAGCTCTTTTCTGTCCACAGACTATTGGGAATAAGCCAGGCAATTTAGCAGAGCTGACAGTTGCCAGGCATCATACCTTTCATTCTATGGAGAATACACAAAAGCCTCAATAAAGTTACAACAGCATCTTTTTAACATTTTTTTTTTCTTTGCAAACAAGTACTTCTTCTGCAAAACCTTCTCAACAACTATGAAGATAGATAGTAAAAAGAAAATATATTATATGCCTCCCCTCTGCTGACCCTGCCTAAAAATTGTCCTTTTTTTCTGGTAAAGATGCTTGTTCACTTATAAAACTACAGAGATACCTGGTTCTTTTCATGTGTGCACCATAAAAACACAAGATGCCTTGAGATTATCCTTCAGATTATTGCTGCTATGGTTTCAAAGAGCCCATTCCTGCCACAGCCAAGGGCTTCCCTCAGGAGCCATTGCTCGTGGCCAGAGCTGCAGACAGAGCTAATGAGAAACAAAAAGGCTTCTGAAGTCTCTGATAGCCCAAAGCTTTAGAGATGAACAGGATGGAATATTTACTGGGGAAAAAGCCTGTAGGGGAAAAGGGAAAGGTAGAGCCAAGGGAATCATTCACTTCCCTTCTTATTGCTGTGTTACATAGAAAAGCTCCAAAGGAGGGTGAGAGGGTCGGAGCCAGGAGCTCTGCATTCCCACTGCCACGGCAGAAAGTCCTCCCAGAGCTCATCCAAGTGTGATCCACACAGTTCTCACTGATTATTCACAGCGAGCTCACTTTTCCTCTCTATTAAACTGCATTACAGGGAGCTAAACTACATCTGACATTTTCCTCTTGAGTGTTCCCTCCACATAAACTGTGCCCAAGCTGTGGCAGAGCCTGTACAATAGGTCTGTGGAACAATTTCTCTGTTACAACATGGGCCTTAGTGGAGACAGAAATTAAGAACTTGATTTCTATAGAAAACAGTGGTGCTCTGATATCGAGGGTTAAAGCACTGCACTGTGACTCAGAAGACATTAATTTAATTTCTGGATTGTCCACTCAGGCAGTCTTGCAGGAACGATTTCACAAGAGGATAATGCTGTCTCACAGGACTGCTGGGGACATAAGGACATGCTCGAGGCTGGCAGGGCACACACACACAGTGTATTCTTCCCAGCCTCTGTATGTGATGTGGAGTGTGCATACACTTGCAGGCTTTAGGGTTATTTGTCACTTGTTCTTTGTAGAAGGGTGAGAACTTCATATGCAGTTTAAACACACATTCATACTACTCATAGAGGCCAGTCATGGGGAAAAAAGGCATTAATGCAAGAATTTTTCAAAGGAAAGTACATGAATTTTCCATATTGCAAAGAGAGATATAAAAAAATTATTAACAACATTGATTTGATGCTAAAATACTTGACCAGTTTATCTGAGAAAGTTAAATGTTTAAAACATCACAAAAAACCCTTACTGCAAATGTAAGGCTGACCAGTCAGAGTGACCCAGGCTGAGCTGCTGGGTTTTGTCCCTTGTGTCATGGAAAATGCACCAAGTGACTTGTTGATTTTACATTTAACCATCTCAAACATTAGTTTCTTCAAATATATTCAAAGGCTGATCAAATGGAGAGATGAAAATAAAACATGAGAATCAGGAATTTCTTGTCATATATACAAGGAGATTAACCCAAACTTCCACTCATATTGCTTTTATTTTTGAAAAGCCACAGAATTTGAATATTTCAAAAGAGGCCCAATTGAGTATTTGAATATTTCAGCACACAGAAAATCCAATCCTGCAACTCACTGTCTACATTTCTTCAGCAGGTGTGAAAATTAACAGCACATATATACTTGTGAGTATTTATGTGTGTGTTTATGGGCACCTTTCAGCACCCTCCCTTCAAAATTTGTGCACACTGATGGATGGGATCTGCCCCTGAGCCTTCTTTTCTCCTGGCTGAGCAGCCCCAGCTCTCTCTGACTTTCCTCATACAAGAGATGCCTGCATGTCATATTCCTTTAAAAGCAGGTATAATTTCTGTAAGAAAATTAAGTAGCAGCTCATGTTGCTAATGCAAATCTCCAATTCACTCTGGCTACTCATGCAAGAAATCAGCACATGATGGCACAATTAAAAAGTTTTACTGTTAATGGAAAAATGTAATTTAATTAAAAAAAATATTTTCCAATGCCCTAGGAGGCAAGAAGAGGGTTTAAATAATTAGTAAGGACTTTTTTTACCTCAGTAAATTCTTCAGCAGGAAATTTCCTCATGAATTTTGGACTTTGAATCCTCTTTCCTACCATGTGTTACACAAGGACACAAAGATTCATATGACTGATCACCCCTTGGTAGACAGACCCTATTTTGCTCGGCATTGTTCAGAGACAGAATAAAATGACATTACTTCACCAGCTCTAAGGCAACAGAGAGATGGAAACAAATGGGCAGAACACGGGAAAAATGGAGACAACATTTGTCAGTCTGACAGGCAGCAGTCTCAGCAAACCATCAGGGTGACTGTTGTCAGAACTCTACAGGCACCACAGACAAGAATATCAAGGGTAGTGACAAGACAGACCATGACAAAGCTGCTTTGAGGTGTTCATGCAGAGATCTTGGCAAATAGGAGCAGCAACAAAAAGGACTTCCAAGATGTTTGCTTAAAAATCATCCGTGCTACTTTTGCTACCTCGTTTACACACAACACAATTTCAACATCTTCCTCTTCCCACAAGTAACTCTAAGAAAGCCAAAGTTTGGGAATGAAAAAGAAAACTGGGAGTTATGTCTGGAAAGGACCAAAACATAGTACAGGTGTCAAATGTACTATGTACAACAGAACAAGGCCTTGTTCTCCACACGCTGCCAAATTCCCTGTGCCCCACCACCTACACCAATATCACCCATTTTGCAGCAAACTTCAGGCTGCAATCTATTTCAAAATAGTTTCCTCATGTTAACAC
>VZTN01035309.1:10116-28034 GCA_013400515.1 Erpornis zantholeuca | reverse complement strand
GACATAACTGGAGAAAAAAGGTCTAAAAGACCCACTTGCAGATGTTCTATCCTGTCTGCCTGCCAACACACAGGTGTTTGGGTCTGACAACTGAGATGCCTAAAACTGAATTTGATAGGGAATAAGGAACTTAATTGACTTCTCATTTTACATGGAAATGCACACTTATTTAAAGATGGAAGACAGGAGTGTACCAAGATTATCTTGGTATACTAACATGATGCAAAAAAATACATACCANCATTCTCCACAATGGTTGTTGCTACTAAATAAAATCAGATTTTGAATCATTAAGACCTGCCATGCAAGGAAAGGACAGTAATTTTAAGAGAATAAAGCATGAGCTTACTCCTCTTTAAGTTTCAAAGTTGCAATAACATTGTATACAAATCACACTCCAAATAATGTGTATTAAATATAACCAAAATGCTTTAAGTTTCAGCAAAATACATTCAAGAAGAAGAAATATCTCTAAATCTGAATAGGTAAAACTTAATGCAAAGTATCTAATCTCCTATATTATTTGATAAATACAAACTGTGGCACTCATTGTATGTACAACATTTCTGTTCTCAAGCGTAACTACTTAGAGGTCAGGGAAAATCTCGCAGGACTGAAAGACAAGAAAGGAAGTAATGGCAGATTAAGTTTGGAAAAGATCAGCTTCAGTAATAGATACTCTTTTGATGCTTTAATCGAGGCTTATCTTCAGGTAACACCAGCTTGCCATCATATCTGCAGACCCTCATTACAAATTAAAGTAAGGCAACAGTCTTTCAAAACCCACTTTTTTCCCCCTCTTTTTCTCTCTTTTTCTTTCATTTTGTCCTTCCTTCTTTCTTTCTCCTTGATTTGCTGGTTATTGAGATTACAAAAAAGCCCCACGAAAAATTTGCACCAGCACCACAAGTGCTCCCTGCCCTGACTCAGGTACTCCCTCACTTCTGCCACTGAGGTGGTTTTTAGCAAAACTGGGCTGTGGGGTCTTGCAAGCTTTCCAGAATTATTCTCTTGTGCTTAACACTTTCATAAGTGGCACTCTATTGCCCCCAGAGACTTGAAACTTTATCTTGCTAACAGACAATCATGAGGCAAAATTTTGAAAGGAATTCAATGCAACATACAAGTCTCTTGTCTGTGCCTGTAATTGAAAATAAAAGGAATTATGACTTGTATTATGTCCTGAAAATGTAGCACAGCAAATGTCATAGCCACAAACTCTTTCTTCACATGTTTTACTGATATGGTGTCAGGACAAAAAGCTCTGTCCTGACCTTTTCCCTGGTCACTGCTAAGAATTGTCTTGGACACAGGTTAAAACCAGACCAGGAGTCTGTATGGATGACAGCACTGCAGTTCTCAAGTCCCTGCAGTCCATGTCCTTCCAGTTTCCTGAACAAATGTTGATGGATTTTTTTCCTCTCTTAGTTCAATACTTCGTTCTGTTGCTGTTGTTAGAAATTCTTGTGATAACAGAAATTCAGCAGCTGTTCTTTCAACTTTGCCCACATTTGTTCTTAGAAATGGCATCTGAAAGCTATGGGAGTTATGAAGACTGGTTATCATTTGCAGGCTCATACTTCAACAAGGGTGACATGTAACATGATCACCACTTTGGCCAGATGGAAAAATAGCAAGATTAGGGCAGGAGAAGAATTTTCCATCTCAAAAGCTTCAGCTATAGAAATTATAGATAGCTTGTACCTGGGAAGTCCTCAAGTAACATACATTTTAATGTGCAGCACTTTGTGGACCTAAATGGAATGGAGAGTATTTTGCACTCCTGAGCTATAGCCTGTGAAAAGTTAACATACTTTTGATGAAAATACCAATTTTAATGTGAGTTTAGAAAGGTGGTTGTTTATAAACTTTCATGATTTAGAGAACTTCAGTGGGAAGAAAAGATTCCCAAATTAATTGGTTTTATGCGTGTCTCATAACATGCAACGCATGCTTTCTATTTAACCAGCCAAGGTGAGGCAGAGAGTGTTCTTTAAAACAGCAAATTCTGTCACCAAACCTCTGTTTTACCACAGCAACTTGATTTTCTGTTGCTTATTTTCAGTGCTGCCTTGCACTGGTCTCTTTTTTCTTACAGTGGCTTACACAACCAATCTATAAATAAGTGCAAAGAACTGATCTGGCTTTGAAAAGAGAAAAAAAATCCCTCCAACACACATGTAATTGCATGTTTGGCAGGATGACTAAGCTGCAGTGGGTAACACCACTGAGATGCTTGTTAGCTGCAGTGTGGGAATAAGAATGAAGTGCATCAAGAAGAAAAAAAGTTCAGAGAGCAAAATGAACTACATTATGAAACCATAATTCAAAGTTTCTTAATGACACTTGCTTTCTATAAAGTAACTTCCTTGCATGGTAGGTAGAACAAATACCTGGCAAAAGGGGTCATGCACAAATGGAGGAGAAACAAGAACAGAAAGAAGGTTAAAACCCTACATATGCAATTTCACAGTATGTTCTTGGTGCCCTAATTAATTAGAAAATAAAAGAGTATTTTAGAGACTGAATAAACAAAACCTTGAATCCATTTTGAATCCATTTTGATTTGGTTTTGTTTTGGTTTTTTTTTTTTCCTACATTTTTTCCTCAGTAAAATGAAATAGCATCTTTAGAAGTTCTGAAATCTCTGTCATGCAACATATTTCAGCATGTATTTATTAGGTGACAATATGTGATATTTCTAGAAATGATATGTGGCCCATCATGCAAATCCATCCTAAAGTGTTTTTGGTTTGGGGGATTTTTTTGTAGTCAGTTTTGGCTAAAAGCTCCTTTAAAAATTCCTTCAAAAACCCTCAAGCTAAACTCATCCATTATGTGTCAGCACTCTGCTAAAAATCCTTCTGCATTGATAGAACAAGGAAGCAGGGATCTAGAGAAAAAAAGTCACTTAAATCCACTGCAAACCTAAATTAAGTACTGTGGTGTTAAAAATACTTCATTTTGTTTGCATTCTATATTAAAAGACAATGATTGTCAAAGATGCATGATATCCCTTTAACTAAATACATAATCATAAAAAGGAAATAGAAATATTAATCCACAAGTGTCACAGGTTGTCTTCTTATGATGACCTGTGGTTGTTCCCAGGAGGAGAATGAGATTTCTAAGAGTGAAACCTATAAACATTGCTTGCTAAGTAATAACTTTGCAAGGAACTGGAGAGTGGCAGTGAGTGGACAGATTTCTCTAGATATTTCCTCTGAAACATTTGGTATAAAATTCCCCTGAAATTTCTAAAACACTTGGCTTCCAAGGCTTGAATTTAATTTGAGTTAGATCTCAGTGATTTTTAATGAGAGAAGATTTCCTAATCTGTAGTTACAAATCACAACTTCCTCTTCTGTTTTTTAATCTTACTCTCAAACTCATTTTGTACTCCTGGCCTTTTGGAGTCCAAATAACATTCTGCATCCCACTAAAGTCTATACGGGTCTGATATATAGATTATTTGATCAGTAATGGTCTAACCAAAACTTACTTTGTAGAGGACTAACTCTCAGGACCATCTGGATCTGGAGATGACACAAGATTCTCATCTACCTCTTCTTATGAGATTCTTGCTGTAACTGACACTTACACAGACACAATTTAAAAAATTTCCATGCATTCTCCAACTCTGCCATTGCTTTGGGACTCCAACACCACCAAAGTGGTAAAAAAAACAAACCGAAACATAAGAAACTCACTTATTCTTTGCAATGTTTTTATGTACTATGACATTTTGTCCACTTTGATTGTCATTGTATATTTTAACCATAAGCTCAAAACAGCACATAGAACAACAGAGGATATTTTCATACACCTCAGTTTTTGTCACAATCTTGGCAGCAAAATTAGTTTTGTGGCTATTTAAACAATGAAGCCATCTGTGAGGCTGATGCCATATCAAAGGAAGTTTACTGCAATACTTGTTCAATGTGCGGCTGAAGAATCTCTGCTATTATTTGTCTAAAAGATTATTTACTGGAAGCAAGGGAAGAGAGTTTAATACTGAAATTGTCCCAGAACTCATTAATTTCATGTTTGTTTCTGTACTACAAGTAAGCAAGGGGGTAAGGCTGTTCTCTAAATCTTAAAATTAAAAACCCCGTCTTCTCTACCCAAAATCCCAGAAGACTGTATTTCACTGGAGATCGTGTTGCACTCCCAGAGACTTCACATACATGTGAATCACTAGATCAGGATAAGGAGATATGATGACTACCCTGTACACTAACACTGAATGGAACTGGAGCCAGCTGGCACATTATTATTAAACTTTCTGAGCCTGGAAAACAGGATGGCTGTGTCCAGATTGCCTGTTTGGAACAGTCACCAAGCTGTACCAAATTCTGAATCATTCCCAAGAGTTGTTTAGAAAAAGTGCTATTTGGCCCAAACAAAACTCATGCTGTGATCCATCCAGCAGCAGTATAGATGGCTGTCAGTGCCCCTGCCCACGTCCTGACAGGGCGTATATTCTAGTGTAGACAAAGACATGGGGACATTACTGACTGCTTACTCATGCCAGACAAGGAAAAGAAAGAATATCAGCAGCTACTGTGGTAGATGGAACTAAACTTTTGGATGGCTGTGTGATCACTGTTTTATCTCTTTGCTATCTGTCAGAGAGCATTTTGCCTGTTTAGTTTTAATAATTCTATTATACATCCCACAGTGAACAGAAAGAAGGACTAAGACCATCTTTCCTTTTACAGTGATCATGCAGGGCAGAAATCATAAAATTATCTCTGCTGCCATCTCTGATGGAATAGAAAAACCTTCTCACATATAACCAAGGAGATTATGGGGTTTGTTTTCAACATAAAGCTATCCCCACCTGCTTAAACATCCAAACAAAACAAAATTAAAAACCATAAAAGTATATCCCCACAGGATATAAAGGAATGAAGCAAGGATAAAATCTGCACTGTACTGATAGCAAGGATCATATCTACGTAAATTCAAAAGACTTAAATAGATCAAATAGGCTTTTTTTTCCCCTAAGGCTTTCATACAACTCTGTTGCCTGGAGATTTTAACCTGTTGAATAGCTACCCAGGGCCTTTCATGGATTTCTGAAGTCTGAAAGGCACCAGTTCTTGCTGCACTGCCCCTCTAAGGTGTAGCCTGGCACATCAATTTGCTTCACATAAACCCTGGGAGAGAAAGTGATTTTATGTATCTCTCTACTAATACTAACCTATTAATTTTTCTCCCCAAAAAGCAGTCCTGTAATCTGCCAGCTGTTAAATGACAGAGACTTGAAAGCTTTATTCATTCAGTAATCACAGCAGCTCTTTTTTGCTAAACCAGTTTTCAATTTACAAAGAGCTTGTCAAGGTGATAGGTAACATCTCAAGAGACACGCATGCTGTGCCTTCATCATTCACCTACATTTTTAATGTGGTTCCAAGTCTGGCTGTGAAATACCTCCCAACAATATAAAAACTCTTTATGAAACCAACAAAATAGTTCAAATAATTAAGTGCCACTTCAGCATCTCCAATTTATGGCATTTTTGGGTATTAAAAATCTTCATGGTTTCTGACAGTTGGAAAATCAGGTTTAGAGTTTGTTGGAATATATTTTAGATGCTAAATGCTGAAGCAATATAGGTATACTAGTAGTGCTCTAAGAATCACTACACACTGAATTGCTACTCAAACTACTTTCACTAAGAGCTAAAAAATAGTTTATTAAATGTATTTTGGAAAACCTATTCTAATGGAACATAAGCAATGTGGTACAAGTTTAAAAAATTTTTAAACACGAGTAGGTAACAGTACAGATATTTTTCTTGGTCTTACGTGACGTACCAAAATCTGAAGGAAAATCACAGAATTTCTATTTTAGATGTCCATTTCAATTATCTTATTGGCAAAATTAAGCAGCAAGGAAGAGCATCTTATTTGGAAATAAAGCATTTTGAGTTTTTATATCTCACAATTACTTGTCACTAGAGAACAGGAAATGAACACACACACACACACACACACAGAGCGTGGTTCAGGTAAGAAAAAGCCTAGTTTATCTTTCACACTGATATTTATGGATTCTCTAAAACAACCATGGATTGGATGGTAAGGTCTCTTCCTCTCCAATCACAAAATAAAATATCAAAATAAAAGTCAAAATAAAAGTCCATCAGATTCTCTTCTATCAAGAAAAGAATGCAAAACAAAAGAAATGGTTACAAAAACATTGCTTTACTTACATTAAATGCATGTGAGAAACTGACTCCAAGAATGAAAACACCAGAAGGCTAAAATCAGAGCGACAATTGCTAAACCTTTTTTCTCAAAGCAGTGAGTGTGATTTAGAAACCCATGTGTTTTTCCTTTATTTGAAGCACAGAATTGTCCCAAGGCAGTGTCATACTTGTATTCATACTTATTTTTAATTGTAAGTGTTTAGTCAAGGAATTCACAGTCAGAAATTCAAATAATATACAGACTAGGTATCTAAATCCAGCACATACAAATTGTAAAAAAATAAAATTGTTTAAAAAGTGGTTGTTAAGAATCAAGGGGACATTTTTCTTTCAGTATTTTCATTTATCAAAACACTACATTCACTGATGGTCTGTGTGAAAAAAGGTCTCCTTATGAAATTTACAGATTCCTAGTGAGCAAAGTACTTCTGACATTCTCATGTGTAAATGAAATACAAATGCACAGAGAAGCTGGTCATAAATGTTGCCCTAGAATCAATGTACTTCAGGATAGAATTGTGCAAAGTATTTTCTTCCAGCTGATCCCACACATCCCCAGATAAAGGTGATTTAATACTACCGAAATTTAAAGTCTCTATTTAAATGGAGTTCAGGCATTTACAAAGAGAGTATTATTTAAAACTCTTCAGAAAGAAGAGTTCTTCTTTAGAAACTCTTCAGAGTTTCTAAATTTAGTCATGGGCACAGTCTGCAACTCTTCCCACCAGCACTCTGCCCAGCTAGTGACAGGCTTCAGGTGTCAGCCCTGCCAGGTGCCCCAAGAGCATCCTCACCATAAATTCTGGCTGCTGGGGCTCAGGGCTTTTCCAGAGAGCTCCCACCAGTACTGCTGATGTCCCAGCCTTGACATGGGTCTGTGCCCATCCCCACAGCTCTGTCTACCCACAATAGGGCTGTCCCAGGACACCACCCTCAGCCCTGTCCTTCTCCCCCTAGGCTCTTGCTGGTGAGACCCCTGACCCAGCCACTCATGCAGCACAGATTGTCCTCGCTGCTCCCTCATATCGACACTAAAAGTCTTAGGAATACATGAAACTGTCTTGATTTTATTTCTAGAACTTGAGAACACTTGTTCTATTTCAAGTCAAGGTAGGTTGCTTCTCACAGCCATGGCAGTGGTTTTCATGTAATAATACCAGGGTAATGTCAGCAATTCAATCTTTCAGCTTTCACACCTGAACAACTCTGATGGTACAACTTATAAGACACAAATCCAAAGAAATGCTTTGGTTTACAGAGCTTAGAGTGCTGCTGTATGAAACACACACACCTGGACTATGCATGTGGAAAAGGAAAACCCCAAAGAAGCTAAAAAATCCACACTTCCAGGCATTGTTTTTGGCTTCCATAATTTTCCATGTACTCTATCAGATCATAACAGAAAGTATTTAGCATTTTTTCACATACCAAAGTGAGAAAAACACCATTTTTGAGTGAAGGGGGCAAGGCATGTTTATATATATATATATAAACAGCAGACATAAAGCTTGCTCAGCAAAATCCTGACCTGAAAAAGGGCTTCATATCCAAAAGTTATGAATATTCTCAATCGTGACACAGTTTGATTACTTGGTTAAATGGCTGCCCACAGGTCTTGCCTGGCTTATTCCCATTGACCATCACAAGTACAACAATGCTGCCACCATGACATACCTGGTAGGCAATGTGCAAAGGTGAATTTACTTCCCCATAAGCACATACACATTTATTTTGGGAGCATGACACTCAAGAGATAATCAAGTCAATATGAGAAAATAAAAACTATTCATAACATAATGATGACAAAAAAAAAAAAACAAAAAACAACTATAAAAGGAAATATGTAAGGAGATGTTATTAGACCATTTAAAAAAACACATATACCTTGTGTTAATCAGAAACCATGTTTCAATGAGAATGGCATGAAGTGTGGAAATGGCTGTTTATCAAATATACAGACAATGAAAATTTACCTGAAATTCTTAGCATGTAAGCAATATTCCAAACCAATGTTTTCTTAACATCAAGAGTAATTCACTATTTTTTTCCTTCTAATTCCACCATGGTTTTGAGATATCTTTGAATATTCATGTGTCAGTTTAACTAACAGTTGAAGAGGATGTGTCCAAGCAGATGATTTGACTTAAATGCTGCAGCAAAAGGAACCAACTTGTATTATTTCAGGGAATAAGACTAATTCTGTAAAAATTAAATCTGAGTTGTCAAATAGAAGGACTCTTCCTTTTAAGCACAGCACTGAATGAACAGTAAAGAAAGCAAGAGTCATCTGAGTAGCTGTAAGGTAGAGCTCAGTAAAACTTGGATGGATTTTACAGGTAAATCGGGACCTCTTTTTCTTTTAAATCAAAATAACCAATTCATTGTTTGCATGTCCCATCATAACCTGGGCATATATGTAGAACACAGTGACAAAAAATAATTTTTTTGGCATCACCCTTTAGAATCTAAACTGCATAGAAGCTTCCCGGGCTGACTTTTCTCAAAACAGAAACTTGGTAGATCCTGTTTACTCTTTATAAAATGTAGAACTGTTATCTTACCTCTTCCTGTGTTTTATGTGGTATTAACTAATATAGGAAACTCAGGATTTCTTCCAGCACTACATAAAGTAACCTTACAGTTTTAACATATACCGTAAAGTTTAAAATGCATTTGATGTCTTAAGTATTCACAGGAGGAAAGCTCATTTACCCATCAGTTTTACAGCTCCAAGCAGGGCAGCGCTGCATAGAAGATACTTTGTCATTCTTTGCCCTTCATACGAGGCTGATTGCCCTGCTGTTGAGGGACAAAGACATATGAGCTTTCACAGTGTTCAAGGCCAGAGCCAATAGTACATGGATGGAAAATTTGGACAATATCCTGTCCTACTGAACACTATTTACAGGTTTTAATTGCAGAATGTTACTTTGATAACTCATTTCTTCCAAGACCTCGTATCTTTCAACTTAAGTAAACAAGAAATCATACAGACAAAAAATAGAAGTGAAACAAAATCTCAAAAGACTCATGATAGTCCCCATAAAGATAATTATTTAACTTTAGCACAAATCTGTAAGTTTTTTTGTAGGTCCATTTTAAAGATTTGTGCTGAAAAGTAATAACCCTGAAACATTTTGATTATTCACTGCATTTCATAAGATTTAGGGTAGAATAAGGGTCTAAGGCACAAGAAGTCTTACCCACAGCCATATGTCCATAAAGTCTGAGAGCTGGGAGTTACAGCTTTCATAGTATTAGCTTTTTCCTTCCCCCCAGTTGTCTGCCTGGTTGTTGTGGTTTAGAAATGCTACTCCCCAATTTAGTGCTCCTCCCCCCTCCCTGACTGAGACCTCAAATGTGTCCAGAGAGGAGAACTGGTGGCACAAAAGGTGAAGAAGACAGGTTGAGATGAGAACAATTTACTGTAAACAGCAATGAGACAAGAAAAGGAACAGTAACTGCAGCCATACTAATAACAAAAGAGTATAAAAAAGGCGCAATTCACACAAAAAATGCTCACCCAGCCTGAACTGACCAGACTTGGAGCCGGTGGCACCCCTCCTGACCACTCTTCCGTCTGCCACCCTTATTTCATAAGAAGGAACACTGTTTTCAGAAGCAAGAGAAATTGCCCCTTTCTCCCACCCCTGGCAATGACAGGCGATGGTTTTGAACAAAATCAGGATCTCGGCCATGCCCACACGACTCCAGGCTCTGCCCCCTTGCAGCTACTGTGAAAACTTAGCCCTGTCCTTGGCTGAAATCAGGACACTGGTCCAGGAAAAACACTGTGGAGTCAGCAAACCGCCTGCTTATAGTGCTAGGGACACAGAACGATGAGTGGCAGTCAGTCATTCAATCCCACTTACCTCCTGGTTTCACGCCTGGGAGCAGTGCTACACTGTTATGAGGTTCTTTAGATTTTCCCTGTCTTTCCTTTACCCTTTTCTTTTGTGTGGAAAGTGGGTTTGGGTTGAAAAGAGTAATATCATGTTTAAATGATCAACAAGAGGGAAGAAACCCAACACCAGTAAAGGATAACATAACATCGAGGGATGACCTGACATTACACTGCAGTCTGCTTGCGCCCAACATGAAAGAAAGAAAGAAAGGGGGCTCAGTGCAAGATTATATGCATCATGGCCAACATTAAGACAATGTAACAAACCTGAAAACTAAGTTCTAGCGTTTCAGTTAGTTGTAGCCAACTGTGAACATTATACATTATTTCAATGTAGTTTTGTGTCTATAAACTTCCACCATCTGTCCATATAGTCACTCATGCATATACACAGTTACTGATGAAATTTTCAGATGAGCTTAGAAGGAACTCTAATATTCCTTTGTGATATTTTCAACCTGGAGCCCACATTCACAAGGGGAGGAATGGGAGTGACACACTAGATAAGGCACAAAACAAGCAAAAAACCCTCCAAAACGCCACTTTTTCTCAGTTGCAATACTTTAGTTCTGAAAATTTATAGCTCTTTCAAGAACTTGTAGATCTTGTCTGGATTTTTTATCAGGAAAATATAGGTTCAATTTAAGTACCACTTACAGGATTTTGAAAGTCTTCAAAAAATAGGAAAAAGTAGGATTACAATTGGAAATTAGGAGACTTATAGATGTTTTAGATCAAACATCTTAGATGACCTTAAAGTTTTCTGTAATAAAGTACCAAGTGTTATGTAGTTACTCTATTTGAACCAAATGACTAGTATAGTAAAATGTAACTCCCAGAAATGGAGAGACATCTTATAAGAGGCATAAAGGACTGCCATTTTACTCCAGTACTTTTAGTCAAAATGTGTATCTAATTTTGTACTTGCAATTTTAGTTATATTCTGCAGCTACTCTTTCTTGCCGAGGTTCTGCTAGTGTAATAATTTTTCTGTTTTTCTCCTCTGTGAAAGTGCATGTACCTTCTAATCAAATCTTTCCAACAACTGCATCTGCAGTGGATGGGAATAGATTGATAAATTATTTTCCCCAAGCTCAATTCAGCAATAAAATACCATTTCTCCCTTTCAATTTTTGATGTAATTTTATTTCCTCCTTCCCATTCCCGGGTGTTGAATTCTTCAAAAATGAAAAAAAAAAAAAAACCAACCAAAAAACAGAAAAACAAGAGAGCAAGAAGAGCAAGAAGAATCTTCAGCATTTTTTCTTTCATAGGGAATTCACATTTTGTGCATCAAATAGGCTCATTTACTTAAAGATAGGTTTTAGCTCAGATAGATGTAAGCATCAAAGGTAGAGGAAGATTGGAAGAAAATTATCAGATAATTTTTGTAATTTCAAATTCTTACTCAAGAAAATAGACATCTCTTTTCATTTGAGAATTTTTTAAAGAATCTGGGTTTTTTTCTACACACTTGGAAGTTAAACACCTGTAAATGCCATTCTGAACAATGACCCCAGCAGTTCATGGGGAATACGGACTACAGCTGCTGAGTTTCTAGTCAAAAATCTTTCAATGCTTTAAAAAGGAGCTGGTCATTGGTTTTCCTGGAATGTAGAAAGAAGTGCAACACAGCCTGCAGTGTATTCCTGCTAACAAAGGATTTGAAATAACCATCTATGGATCCAAAATGGAATTCTCACGGAAGCTAGTACCAATAAGTGTAAATGAAGTGTAAGATCATTGTTATTCTCAGGGAAAGATGCTGAAGGTGTTTAAAGTAAAAAAAAAAAAAAAAGTCATGTAGGGATTCTGACACAGCAGAATAGCATCATTTGAGAGGTAGATACTGTCTGAAGACTGATAGATATAATTTATGCCTAATTTCTTGGTAAAAAGTCTGGATAAATAAAATTCATCAATAATCATTTTGTACTCCTCCTAAAATGTAAGGAATAAGTGTAAGGCATTGGTCCCCATATTTCTCAATCCTAAATACAACTAAATACTCAAAAGATACACATCTGAAAATAATTAATTCCTTATTTCTCATGTCTCCGAGGATTTGGAAAATAGGTAATTTATCCACTTCAGGGTGGACATTTCTTCAGGCTGCTGCTGATACAATTTCTCAATGTCTTTATTATTTAAAGAGCATTTTAATGTCGTTACTACTATGGTTATTATTATTTTTGTTTTTAAAGCTAAGCATTCTTGAGAATAGTTTTTTAGAATACATAAATTCAAGTCAAATTGATAGAAAAGAAAAAACATATACCTCTATGCTAGAAAGAGTAATTGATATAAAATTTAGTCGGATATCAGAGTAAGCTTGCATTGTACATTTCTTTATTGTAATTACTTTATATTATACATACATTCAATATTTAAATTATTTTATATTATAATACATTTTCTGTACTCTATTAGAAAGCTATTTTTGTTTACTAAGTGGTATCAAGATCAGATAGAATGAAAGTAGAAACCTACACAAAATCAAAACTTTACAAGAGCTGGTTGGGAGCAGGAAATAAGTCCCAGTGAGGACTCCCTCCCCTACACTCACTATTTTGTGTCAAAGGTGGCTTGTTCCCTCCAAGTATTTATGCTATAATTTCTTAAATTATTTGATGTTGCTATATAATACCCCAAAGGCAAACATCCCATTGCCTTCAATAGGGAGAAAGATTTAATTCAGGGTATTTCACTTTGCAACAGCACTACTTGACATATCTACCATCTACAGAGAAGTTCCCTTTGCATACTAACAGAGCATCCAATTAAGCTATGAAAAACAAAAAGTTTTACTGTAGTTCTTGCAATATAAAAGAGATGATTAAGGAACTTCTGAGGCATGCAGAGGTATAAATTAGCAAAGGAAAAGGATGTTAACAAGGCCAACATTATACAGACAGAGCACAAGCCACATTATCTAGCCAGGATTTGATCTAACTGTTCAGCAGATTATAATTAGAGTTAAAAAGCTAGACACATTTCCAGTTTTAAAAGCTAGTGTACTGTAAGATTTAAAGAAAAATAAGAACCTACCGTAGGAAAAACAAAGTCTCTAAGGGGCATCCCCACAGACATACATTCACTTCAAAATAATACTTTCAATCATTTCAAAATAAGTTAATTAAAGACACGATTAGGAAAAAAAAAAAAAAAAAGTTTGTGCAGCATTTTTTACTGAGGACATGGTATCATTGACATGAATGTGAACTCTAGGTGTGTGCCTGAGGTTTTGACTTGCATAGAGCTATTTCTTTTCATAGCAGTTGCTATGTTATGGATTTGTGCTGAAAACAGTGTTGATAGCTCAGGGATGTTTTAGCTATTGCCGAGCAGTGCTTGCACAGAGTCAAGGACTTTTCTGCCCCTCACTACAGCAACCAGGCTGCAGGAGCACAAGAAGCTGGGAGGGACAGCCAGGAGAGAGGGTTCCAAATGACCCCAGGGATATTGCACACCATATGGCATCATGTTCATCATATAAAGTGGGGAGAGAAAGAAAGAGGCAAGGGATGTTCAGAGTGATGGCTTTTGTCTTCCCAAGTCACCATGGCACATATGAGCCTGGCTTTCCTGGAGATGGCTGAACACCTGCCTGAACAATTGCAATAAACCCAGTAACAAACAGACAAATACTAAAGGATCTCTCTCACTAAGGAAAAATTAACAAAACTGAGGCTGAACCCTAAGTAATTACATGGGAGGAACAGGCCGTAATCAAAAAGAGAAGTCTATGTGTAATTACATATGTTTTTTTTTGAAAAAGCAATCAGATTTTACAAGGTGTCTAGCTAAATTATATCCTTCTGGGATTACTAGAGGGCTAGTTGCAACAACAATCACAGGTACTATTGAAGAATTTTTAATAATTAAGAGGCTTTCGCAGTTGAAATCTTACACAAGATTTGAGAAAAATCATTTATACCCATATATTCACCTTATTCCCCCAATACTAGCAGCAGGAAATGCATAAAGAATGGATGAGCATTGCCTTGGATGGATTTTATTAAATACTTTGTTTTAACTACTTGCTTTTATTTATAAAAAATCTGCTACATGACAATTTCCTTTACATTACAGTATATTTATAGAGGGAAATATTCAGAAAATATTCTGCTATTGTAAGAGGCTCAAATGTAAATTTTATGAACAAGCAAGCAATGTAAAACTTACTATTTATTTATTAAATCAAAATTTAAAAATTGTTTTACCAATGCAGTTTCTTAAGTTCAAAGTATAACCCTGCTATTTGTACAATGTGAATTGTGCTTGAAATGAAAGCATCCTTTTCTTAAAAGCACCAGCTTGAAGCTGCAACTCTCTTTTCTTCTCTGCAACTACTCCTGCATTTTACAGCATTCTCAAGCAGAGAAGGATAAGTTCAGACTCTTATTTCTATTGTTTGCACTGAACCTAGCTGAAAACAGAAATGTAGCTATAGAGAGAGACTGGAGGTTCTCCTACAACAATTCTCAGCACAAACCTTTAACAAAAGGACTGTTCTGCAAAGGAATTCTTGTTTGATGGCACAGTTTTACATCAGACACAGACCTTACTACTGCTCTACTCTGCCATAAGAACATTGCTTGGATCAAGCACTGCAGTTTCCTGGCTGCTTTGGAACAGGATTAAGACAGTGCCAATCATCAGGGAAAGAAAAAATACCTTGTTCAAAAACTTACTTTGTAAAGATGAAACTCACTAGTTACCTCTGTGATTGATTTTAAAGTCCTGCTACTAAAGTCATACATCCATGTACTTACACAATATCCCCATATAAGGAGACTGTAACCTTTCTCCTTCACTTGCCCCACTTAATGCAGAAGGGGCTATTTCTATGCTTATGCCTTTGGATGGGCTGACAGGAATGCTCTAACAATGTCATAGTGCAACTGAGCTACAAACAAAATGTGTGTTTTACTTTATTTTTTAAATAAAAGATTTGAAAAGAAAAAGGAATTCCAAAACAACAGAATTTCACTTATCTGAAGAAAGACTCTTCCAGGAAGTCAAGTCCCCTAATTTCAAGCCCCTTTTGAGCTGGACTGAATTCAGTTTTATTGTTTTAGTAATTTAGCCTTTATTGGGATAAAGATAATTGCAGCTCTTCCTGCCAAATCACTGTCATATGGCAGAATACAGAAGTAGTACAGGAAGAAAAGAGAGAGCACCAAAATCTCTAAATCATACTTACTTTTGCAGTCTCCTCTACACTTTTTGGTTGGTTTTAAATTCATTTTTAAGGCAGGACCAACTCAGATTCAGATGCATCAGAGACTACTAACAGCTAATTGAGAAGAACAGTCCAAATGGGTTGAGACACACATACCAAGGAAGGAATTGCACTAAATATTATATTCTTTAGGGTAGTAGAACAACACAGGTGAAGTCACTTCCATTTGAAATAAAAGAGCAAGTCTTGATGACATTTTAGAAAGAAAAGATTTCATAATTCGGGAGAAGATTCTTCATCCCTGCTGAACTCATTTGTCTCAATCCTCTTTAAAAGTGCTAAATATATACTGTGCTTTTTCAGGGGGCTATTGTAGCACTGTATCCCAACAGCATATAGCTTAATTTTCATACAGAGGTGTTCACTTTTTCTCATTCTCCATCAGGAGTTTAGGATCCAAAGATTTTTCTACAAGACAACCCAAAACCTAATTGGTACTCATGACTCCTCCAGAGGATCTAGTTCTAATCAAAAGGAAGATCATCTCAGGCAAGTGTTTTCAGAAGTTTCACAACATCACCACAGACATATGCTGCACTTTCATCTCAGGTGACCTTCTTTGGCTACTCTATCCCCCATAGTCCCAAAACCACATGGTTCTCTTTGGATTGCAAATTAGTTAAATTCTTTTGCATTTCCTTCCCTTGGGATTTTTTCTGATATTTTGGGATTATGGTCTGTCCATTCCACCATTTCTTCAGCTTTTTTTTTCCCCTAAGTAAACTGATTTAGGTAAGATATCAATAACATTTGGAGAAATGCACAAGTTTAACTAATTTTACACCTATTTTCTCAGATCTTGTCTCACGTGTCTCTCCCAAGTCTCTCTTGAAACCAGTTTAACCTTCAGTTTCATTGCTGTAGCCTGTTCTTTACTGCCAGGAGACTGTCTCTTTAAAAACCCAATCACAGAGCCAGCATGTCTGTTTATTAGCAAGAAGTCTAAATAAGCACACAGCTCCTCTTTAAGGTTTTTTACATCAATAGCACTTAATACTGACAAAATTTAATTGTTTCACTCACTTAGTGAAGCACCAGTATATTTTAATGTTGCATCTTATGCTTCTGAGATAAAAAGATCCTTCTCTTGATAGTATATTCACAAATTTCTAACTGCTTATCACCACAAGAATGGCAGGAGCAAAGACATATTTCTTTATTTTCTCCCTCAATATGAGGGTCATACAAGAGCATGATACTTTCTTCAGTAGGCACTGTTGAGGCTTGACATTGGTAATTTAATGTGCTAACCCCGCTGAAGCTGGCTCAGATTGTTTCTGTCACAACATGTTTAAAGAGCTGCATGGTCAATCCCATGCTGATATGAGAACTGTCAGTCGTGCAGTGGCATTCTTTGCTGAACAGATGACTGACACCAAGAAGTTCAACTGCTCAAAGCGTCAGCCCTTCAGGAGGCTGTGACACAATCTTGGCCAGCATACAGATTATCTTAATTTTTACATTTTCAATATTTAACTCATTTCATTTTATTACAGAATAACACCAAAGTAATTATGTGTTTAGACCTTTAAAACAAACAAACAAACAAACAAACAAACAAACGAAACCAAGGTTGTAAAAGCTTACACTATTTCTGCATGCTCTTTGGAACACAACAGACCTTTTAGAATTCAGTGTAGCTTAATTTCATCATTCTTACAAACAATCAAGATCTTCAGTCACTTTAAAAAGTGAAATCTATTTCCTGGTTACATATTGGATTCTATGGCTTTTATCAAAGTAGCAAACAGAAACAGATACTTTCTAACCTTCCAATTTTCAAAGAGCTGTTTTAACCAGAATGACTAAACATTTTTCCCCTGACTCTTTTACAGTACATGAAACATTTGGTGTTTATGGATGCTGTAAGTTGCTTCTGTCTCCAACTGCTCCATGACCTACGGGTTCCTCTTGACTGGACCAATGGATGCAGCTGCTGCTTTCATATTTGCAGGTTAAACCCACAGCAAAGCCAAGTACATATTCCCCAGGCATAAGCAAAAAAAACACAAGCGGGGGCTGCTACAGAGAAGGAAGGCACCACAACCCAGCCTAGTGCTACCAGGACTCACAGAAATACAGACTGCTCACCCCCACCTCCTCTTGGGACGGCAGATGCAGGCAGTCACTCGTATTGGTGTACACATGACACTCCACCACCCCACGGGTCCCCAGCTCACCAGGTGGCCATTCCTGTGGTGGCTGTCAACAGATACACACCTGTCTCACAGGCATTCCACACTGCAGCTACCCTCAAATATCTGCACAGACTTTCCATCCACCTCACACCCCTTCCCAAATCTGGGGCCTCCTCTTAGTTGCTGGTTGGAGTTTTCTGGCAAATATCTATGACCTGTTTGGGGGATAATACAGACACTCACTGTCTCTGCAGCCAGCACCAGGTACCCAGGCTGTGACCCATGGTCCCACTCAAGCCATCAGTGCTGAGCCCCTTGCTTGTTCTAGTCCCTGTAGTAGCTGGTTTTCAGGACACACACCTCCCCCCCCCCCCCAGCCGGAAGACCCCCAGCCCCCCCGTTCCCCCCCCTCCA
>VZTN01035308.1:158227-221397 GCA_013400515.1 Erpornis zantholeuca | reverse complement strand
CCTGCGCGCATCCCCGCGGACCGCTGCCTTGCGCCGAGCCCTGCTGCTCCTATCCCGGGCGTCCTGGCCCCAGGGCAGCTCGGCACCGTTCCAGAGGGCTGCGCTCTGCTGCGCTGCACGGGCAGTGGGGACTGAACACCCATCCCTGAGCGGGACTGCCTTGCGCCCAACCCCGCTGCACCCATCCCGGGGAGCTGCCCTGCGCCGGGAGGGTGGCCAGCACCCATCCCACTGGAAGTGGGCTGCCGTGCGCTCATCTCCGGGTCAGCACTTACCCGGGGCGTGCGGGGGCTGCAGCGCCCAGCCCCGCTATCCCCAGCGTGCGGCGGCCCCGGGCCGCCGCTTCTTCCCTGCGCCGCTGACCGGCTCCTGGCTCCCTCCTCGTTTTATGGTTGTGGAGAGGGAGGAAAAATCCCAAACCAGGTGAGTTCTGCGCTCATCTTCTCTTTTTGTGTGCTTTTCCTTGCCCTGTTACCTCCTCCCTCCCAGGCCCCCATCTCCCGATGCCTTTCCCCGCACTGTGTGCTCCTCAGCGGGGAGCAGCGCTGCCGAGCGGGACTGCGCTGTCGTTCCTGGTCCTACTGAAAAAGGAGGGGCGGAGGGACGGAGGAAGCGGGGGAAAAAACCCTAACCCCCTAAATGGTCTCATCCCGCGGATATGAGTCCCCCTCGCCGCCCTTCGGGCCCGGCGGCAGCTCCGCGGCCGCGCTGCGCGTCCCGCAGCCCCCGGGAAACTCCCGCAACTCCGGGATGCTCCGGGCGCCCCTAAGCTGTGCGGTCCCGAGCCGGCGGGGAGCCCTGTCTCGTTTGGCTCCCTCGCTGGATAAGAGTAGAAAAAAAGATGGATTTTGAATTGCTGTTGTTTAGCACCGCAGAGCCTGCGAGACCCGGGCTCCTGAGGACAAAATAAATACGAGGTGTGTTTTAGGATGGTTTTGGGGGCGTTGGTGTGCTGTCGTGCGGCTTCGTTGTTTTGACACCGCTATTTCTCTCCCCCGTTCAGGGAAACGGGGGAGATTTGAATCCAACTGACTCTCAGTCCTGGCTGTGTGCCGTTGGTCCAGGTTTCTTTTCCAAACTAACTCACATCATGAATTAGTGTCTTCAAAATTCTTGGTTGACAGCCTTTCAAGCTTCCAAACTACTGCTCTGATTGTTTTCACTTTTATCGTAAATACAAGAAGTGCCTATATTTTAAACTTTGTAGAAACTTTGTGGTCCAGCAGAGCTTCATTTTAGTGTGGCTTTTTATTTGTTTCCCTCTTCCTTGCTGTTTGTGAGGTGCAATTTGGATCTTTACTCAAACATTGCTAAAATATTAGTGTGACATACCAGATAATTTTTCCTTAGTATATAACATAAGGTTTTATTCCCTTATTATAACTAAATTACTACTGCAATTGCTAGTGGATCTCATTTTCTTCTGGTGGCAACGAAATGTGTATACATGGAGGGGTCCTGCTCGGTTCAAGTCTGTCAGTATCTTTCAGTGCCCTTTAAAGTTAATCCTCACCAAAGCCCGACTTGGAGGCTGTTCTGAGAGCAGCAAGAGAGTGTGCAGCTGAGCTGATATTTAAATTTTTTTTCCCTGCCCTCTGCTACATATTTGCTTCTGCGCTTCTCTTGTGTAACTGGCACTGTGTGTCCTCTGGCAGGGCTCTCCCTGGAATCGCAGTGCTGGGGAGCGAGTGACATGAGTGCAGTGGGGACAATGAAACTCCCTGTTTAGTTTGCTCAAAGTGTTTGTAAACACCCAGGCAGTGTTGTAGTGTCCATAGGCAAGGGATGGTGTTTTACAGCTTCCCCTCTTGAAGTGAGATAAACACGCTGCATCCATTCCTCCTTTCATTTATTTTATCTGTGTTTTTTCCTTCCTTCCTCTTTGCTACTGACTCAAAGGGGAAGAACAACAGTGCATGTAGACACTGCCTTTGGTCGGTCTTTTTTTAGCATTTTTGTTTTCCTGGAATGGCCTTTTTCTCTTTATTTTACAAGGAAGGGAACAGATAATCTAATAGAGGGTTTCCCATCTTGGCCGTAAAAGGAGAAGTTTTATAGCAGTGATTTTCTTAGCCTGGGATAGAAGGCACTGGATATGAAATGATAATTTGAAAGTGTAACCTGGGAATTGTTTTGGGTAATACTGATATAGAAATTAGTGACAACAAGCAAGGAATCCATGGCCAGGGATTTTTCATTTAAGTAATACAATTTTTGTGATGTCCCCTTTTTTTTATTCTGTTATCATCTTTCTCTATGTATATATTTTGAACAAAACAAGCATAAAGAACAATACATATTTGCATATTTTTCAAAATTTATCACATTTTTTTTGATTTAGAAAGACTCGTGACAATGCATGCTATATATTATACTGTATCAGGAGGTGGATTAAAAATATACTTCTGAAGTCTACACTATTACATTGATCAGATGAAATTTTGCCTTTCAACCACTGAAATACAGATACATAAAAAGAGACAAATAGCTGAAAATCACTCCGTGATTGCTGTGAAAAAACCCAGATAAGCTAGGGGATCCTTCCTCTTGTCCTGCTAAGACCTAAATGCAGTGTATGTGTTTACTCTGATTCAAGAATTCTCTGAAATGCCAGTTGCTGGAAGCAAAGAGAATTTCCCAGGAAGGCAGGACTAAATATTTCCTCAATTCTTTTATTATTTTCCCCCATTTCTTACCAGTGTCCAGTTTCTGAAGGGAAATTCAGGGTTAGGTGGTCTCACAGTAATAGTCTGCAGAATTTTCTTGTATTTTAGTCCTATTCGTCTGTACTGTGAAATTGAGTATGATGCCAATTATTGGCTTCTTAGTAAAGCTAGAAATCACATACTTGCAAATTGGTTTTATGAGCATCACCTGTGTGCCCTGAACTGTATTAAATTGCCCATCCCAGAGCTGTCGCTGCTCTGGGATGTTTGGGTGTCACCCAGCCTCAGGTACAGAGGAACCCAAAGACTGGTGAGATGAGGGGAACTGGGAAGAGCCAGAGCTGGGCCAGCCTTGCTGACTTTTAACGTTAACTTTCCTCTTTGCTCCAGAGATGAGCTAGGAGAGGACAGGGATTTCTGTAGCCTGGGGTTGGAATCTGGTGAGACAGCTGAAGTTCCCAAAGCAAGAGTGTATGGCTGAAGGTGTCCCTTCAGGGAGGAACTGAGCAGTCGCTTCCCAAACAGGCAAGGAGAGAAAGGTGTCTGTGAGCCAACAACCCCCATTTGTCACCCTGCTGTGAAAGAGCTTTTGTCTCTTGACTGATTTGTGCTGTGCTCCCCATCTTCCCAAACCCAGCTGCAGGTGGTTGCTCACAGCCTGAGCTGGAGTGTGGTGGCTCTCTAATGCAAGCTGCGGAGAGCTCCTGGTTTCAGCTCTGGAGCTGCCTCTGTTTGGTCCTCACTGGGACAGCCCAGGTGGCATCCATCAACTGGCAAACTGAGACACTTGCTCTAAGTTTTGTGGTGTATTTGAAGGTGGTTTTTTTTGTGGGTGGTATAGGTTTGTTGGCATTTTCTTATTTTTACATAAAATGTAGCCAAACAAGAAATTATAATAGCTGGTAACTAGATCGATTCCATTTCTTATTTTAAGGCTTATTGCCTTTTTTTTAAGGACAGGACCAGCAGTTGGAGCGCAAGCCTTTCTCTGTGTGAGTACAGAAGGAGGAGTAGGGAATGTGCTAGGTGCTAGTTCCTGCATGTTGTCAAATAACCACCCAGGCGAGATTCATTTCAGCTGTGTGGCTGGCATGGCAGGAGTGTGGAAAGTAGCACAAGGTGGGCATACCTTGCAGTGATGAAGCTGTTTAGATACTGATGCTTGTATGTATGTTTGCAAAACTTTGGAACAGGAGATTTAGGAGACTGTAAAATAATTTTCTATATTCCTGATGGGTTTCTGACACCAAAAATATCAGCCCAGTTGGAAAGTTCTTGGGGCAGAGATGCTCAGCAACAGGATGCTCAGCAACAGGATGCTCAGCTCAGCTCTGCTTTGGCTGGAGGACAGATGAGATGACCTGAGGCAGTGTTTTGATTGACTTTCTAGTTTCCACAATTTCATTTTGCAGCAAGTCATTTAGCTTCTTGCTCCCTCCTAGTGCTTCTGTCAATAACTAACTAAATTCTCATTTTATTTTTAATGGCTCTCTTACAGTGGAAAAGAAGTGATCTGTCATGTTTGTCATATAATCCTGGTTGGCCTGTGCATAAATCATGAATTTAAAGTGGGGGGAGGGAAGGGGTTGAGTCAAATATTCCTCAGGTGCTAATATGTTGAAATAATTAGGGCAGAACAAGGATAAACTTGTCCCTTAAAATCACTGTCAGCTCTTAAACAGAGTCAAGACCACACTGAAGTCTGTTGCTGTTGCAGTAGTTTCATAACTAATCTGTGCTATTAAACATTGGCCCTGCATAAGGTATTAGTGAGATTTGTGTTATAATGTCATTTGATTTCACCTTGCATAGATAAAAATAATTAGAGAGCTTTGTTGCTTTGAGCTGAGGAGAGATATTTAGGTTGTGAACAGCTTGAGACTCACTTGCTATTTATCATCTTGCCTCTCCTGGAGCTACTGCTCTCGCTACACTGCAGAGGTACACTCTTCACTAATATACTTGAGGCATAATTTAAGCCTATTTAAAACCTATTTAACCTAGCTATTAGTTTTCTGAGACAATTAGGGAATCCTTGTACAAAGAGGAGAAAACCTTCAGTAAGGTCTCACAGAAATCTTTTGCTGTCCTTTTAAACATTCACAGGATACCCTGTTTATTTTCTTTCCTTTTAGCAGAAATACCATCTTTTAAGTACCACTGAACTAAGAGTTAACTGTAACCTTTGAGTATCTGAATAGTGTTTTCTTTTAGACCTTGAAAAGAGTAATGAGAAAAGGGAAGAGACAGGAGGAAGGGGAGGAAAGGCTGTGCTGGCATGAAAAAAGATGATCTTGTGCGTGGTTTCTTAAAACACTGTATCCTGCAGACTGAATTTAAAAGGGGGAAAAAAAAAGGTGTTAGAGATGCCAAAGTACAGAAGTCAAGCAGTGCTTGGGTTACTGTGTCCTGCTAAAGATGCCCTCTAAAGACAGAGGGACTTCATGCAGGGCCCCAGCAGCCCAACCCACTGCTGCACTGTGCTGTTTCTCCTCTGCAATGAAGGTTCCGAAGACTAAACTCTGCTTTTTCGATTAAGCAAAAACTCAGTTACTCAAAGGGCAGCATGTGTGCATTTGAAGTGGGAGTGTTTCTTGATATAAATCCAGGCTGTTGTTTGCAAAAGAGAATTGTCATGGAACTACCATCCTGTAGGCTGGTGCTGAGCCTTGATGCCAGTTTTTTTGGAACAGTGCAGAAAATGAATCCGACTGCATATGAGAGTCTTGCATCCCACACAGTAGCAATCATTTGCATGTGCTTTCCTGAGTGTTTTGGACCGAAATCCTTGCAGCCAAAAAAAAAGATGTTTTATTGCTTTGTCAGGAAGGATTACCTGGCTGTGGAAGGATGGGACCCCTCTTCAGCGTAATCAAGAAGTTAGAATAGAATATTTTCTATTCTAAATATTGTAACTTGGAAGGGACTGACAAGGATCATCTAGTCCAGCTGCTTGAAAAATTCAGGGCTGACCATAAACATGTTGTCAGGGGCATTGCCCAAATGTCCCTTGAATGCTGACAGGCTGGGGTACTGACCCCCTCTCTAGAAAGCCTGTTGTAGTGTTTCACTATGCTTTTGATACAGAAATACTTCCTCATGTCCAGTCTGAACCTCCTCTGGTACTGTTTTGAACCATTCCTATGCATCCTATCACTGGATACCAGGGGGAAAAGATCATCACCTCTCTCTCCCACTTCAGGGAGCTGCAGGAAGCAATGAGGTCACCCCTTTTCTCCAAACCAGACAAGCCTTTGCTGCACTCCATAATGCTCTTCCAGCCCTGACAAAGCTGTGTGGGGTTGTACAGGATGTTTCACCACTCAGTGGGGCATTGCTAAAGAGACAGCATCAGTTCTAGGGGAACTGCTAATGTCCTTGTTCTCACCTGCTTTCTCACTGCTTGTTTTCCATCTGCCTGTGCCTCTTGCTCCAGTGCAGCCACCCCAGCTGCACCTTTAGGAGTTTGGATACTCCCAGACTACAAATAAATCCAAGGACTAGGTATAAGTGGAGACTCTTAGCTAAAGAAGATGTGATGCCTATAGGAAACAGATTATTAAAGGTGCTGAGTAGAAGAATTTGTGTCTGGGTAGTAGATCACTCTATATGTGCTCTTACCTGAGACAGATGCAACTTTAAGCACGGGGGTTTGTCAAACTTTCCTGTCTTTTCAATGGTTCTTCTTTTGCTCCAAATAGTCATTTATCCATAAATATGGGTGTGATGAGAGATCCAGAAAATTCTCTGCTCCAGAAAAATCCCAGATCCATGCTCGGGATGTAGACCGCTAGTTGAGATATGGACGTCAGCATTCAGATTTACTATCAATCAAAGGACAACTTAAAGGGATTGCCAGGATTAGAAAAGAGATTTTGGGTTTTCTGTGTTGCAAAGAATGCTTTCAGTAATGAAAAGCAGACTTGAAAAATAATCATTAGCACTTCTCTGTGATTTAAATTTCATTGCCTGAACTCAGAGAAATGGAAAATAGATCAGTCAAGGCTTTTCATCTAACAGGTTTTTAAAGAAAGCCAGATTCGTGTCTAATTAGTGAGAATTTCTTCATGGTGCTTCTAGGGCCTAAAGCATGGTGTTTTCCAGGCAGTTGTGGCTGCATGGGAATATTTACTGAAAATAACACCCTTACTTAAAAACATAGTAAGACAACCTTGTATAACCTGAATTGACATAAAGAAATCTGCTAAGGCATCTCCATACTGTGTGGTCCTATTTTGCTGTTGCTTTCTGATGGTAGAAGGGAGTTGTAAATTCCATCTTCTCCAACATTGGAGATTGAAACTTTATTATAATAGCTACTCAACTTGATTAACTGAGAGAGGGGGCAACTGCCACTTGAAAATATAATTCTTTTTCTATTGTTCTTCCTTTACAGCTATTAACACAAATACCTGAAAAGTAAGTGTAGGCTTGAAAGATCTTTCCTGGCTCATTTAGTATCCCTGCTAGTCCTCTGGAGACATCAGATTATTCCATCATGAGATGAGTAATCTTTAGAGGTGAGAATCAGGTAGCCTGAAATTGGTGTGGGGCTGTCAGTTTATTTTTGCATATTGAGAAGAAAGTTGAGAGAAATAACATTAGCCTTTTTATTCTTGCATATCCCCCCTGAAGTTCACGGTGCATCATATCCTGTGGAGAAAAGGTATAAATTCAGGTAAACCTGTGGTAATGAGTTTTAATTAAACCCCAGCAAAGACTGGAGAAATATCTAGCTTTCACAAAAAAGCAAGGGTAGTTTGGGATTCTCATGTATCTGTGGACTGCTGAGGATCTCAGAATAGTCAGCATCTGGTTCACTGGAGATATAGAAGCAGGTTCAACCTGTGTAATAATGGCTTTGGGCTCTACTTCTCTGTATTCCCTTTTTTCTGTGGCATAATTACAGAAAGTGCTTTTACTCTAAAGGGGATGTTTTAACACGGTTTGCAGCTAATTCCATGTTTTCTGTCTCAAATGTACTCAAGTGCAGTGAGTATCTGCACCATTGCAATTACTCCAGCCTTGTTGGCAGTAGCTGTCTCCTGTCTGTAGCCAGCAGAAGTTTGTGGCACCCTCTAATTTCTCACATACAAAAATCCTTACTGTAAGTGTTTGCTCTTGAGAACATTAGGTAGTTATGGGGGGATTCTTGAACAATGTTGAGTCTATTGACAAAAAAATACATGTTAAGATTGCGTGAGAGTTGCATGTACCTTGAAACTGTACCAGCTTGAAACTGTAGAAGTAGAGTTGGTAATTTCTCAATTGCATTTGTCCTTGTTCTGAACAATTTGTTCCTTCTAAAAAGGGAACTGTGCCCAGTCCCTTCAAGTCAGCAGTATTCACATTTCTAAAATGTGGTGGTAGCATTTTGCTTGGATTGATGTGTTTGGGCACACATAGAAACCCCCCGGATAAACATAGGTTTCTGTTAACTCTTTAATTTCAGCAGGCAAACAGGAGTTTAAAGTCGAGCTCTTAACTCCAGGCTAATGGATTTCTGCTCAACCTATTTAGGAAAAGGAGGCATGAGCGTAGGACTCAGATGGAAACTGCTTTGGGGGATCTGTAGGAATGAAGTCTTGTCTTGTGTTGTGACCTGCTGTTGGCATGCCCTGAACACCTCATGGAGGGATGTAGTGTGTGTTCAGTGCAGAAACAATCAGTGTCTTTTAGCAGTTAGCTCCAAATTCTGTCTTTTGCCTACTACCCCAAACTGGAAAATAAACTTCAGTATATCCATATTGCCATCCTGATGTACTTCTCAGTATTTCCATTATGTTTGTAAATGACCTGTGCTAATATAGAGTAGAGATTCCTTCTACTAGGAAGTCTTTTTTTCTTTTTAGGTAGCAGTTCTGTTGTCACAGTTCTGCAGGAAAGCTGTGCCTTGGTGCACTCGCACTTAGCTGTGCAGGTCACTGGTCCCCCTGTGTGACACTAGGAAGCACTGACAAAAAGGTGTTGAAAAGCATGGCTTCTGAGAAGTGTCTGCTGGGTCACACTGGACAACCCTGTGCTGGAGATGCTTGAGATTGCCCTGTCCTGTGCCATTATACATGGTTATTATGGACCATTCCCGAATTTCCTATTCCAGATGTGAATGTAGTATGGGGAACTTGTGAAGTTCCTTCTCAAGCTGCTGCCTGGCTTTCATGTGTACTTCCATCATGAGTAGCTTCACCTTGCTCATTGTGAGTGTTCAGTCTTCTGTGAAGGATCATCACATTTATATCAGTGTTGTCTCTAATCTGTTGTGCCTCTGGATTGGAAACTGCTGGAATAAGTCTTAAAATTAATCTTTTTTGCTAGGTTAACTTTCTGGGATAATGTCCTCAGGCTGATTCATTTTACAGCCATGTGGGTGGTTAGCTGGTATTTAATAATAATAAATAAAGGCATGTTTAAAACAAATCCCCCCTAGTTAAGAATTCTCAACTGAAGAAATTCAAAATAAATTGAGTATTGATTTGCACAATGAAATAACCAAGGAAAACATTCATTGTGGGCTGAAGCCAATTCTGTTAGAATAAAGGAGGCTGATTGTGAAATAAATATTAAATAAAGTATTTAATTAAATTCCGCAGTTTTGCAAAAGCTGTCGCCACAGGCAGGAAGAACCTGGCGTGAATGATTGTTTGTTTACTGCAGCTGTCAGTCATTGCGGGGGTGAGCGAGTTGCATCAATTTGTGGAGTAGCCACTAGTAACCAGGTCATCCTTCTTAAATGTCAAGCTTCTTGCTGGAAAATGTGAGAAACTACATAAGAATTCTTTCCATCATGTTAGCACATCTCTCACAATATTTCTCATTTTGCTTAATGACATCACTTCTTGGAGATACAGAGGAAGGTTTTAAAAATATCTCCTGGGCAATGCTGGGTGATGCTTAGCTAATGAATTTATTGATGTCTGTCCGATACTCTGGAGGGTTGGTACATATCTCGTTCTTCTTCTGATGCAGTTTTTGAGTCATTAATCTCTTTATGACTGCTCCTGTATTTTGTGTATAGATTGGGTTTTATTATCCATGATAAGGTCTTTGGGATAGAACATCTGTCTGTTAGTCCCCACTTTCTACAGTGAAAAATCTGCAGTTCTCTGCAGTCTGTAGGTGTTATTGTAATGTGAGTAACCAGTGATGTAACTTGGGTGGTAATAGCCATTAGTGGTTCTGGGGAAAGACAGTCTCCTTAATTTTATTGCAAATCAATTTATATAATTCAGTTTCCTCTAGAAATTACATGTTTTGTACTTTGAAGGCAAGACAATGGAATTCTGCATCTCTCTTGTGTTTAATGGCAAGTCCCTTCTAAACTTTCTGTTTTTTGGTTGCCTCCATGCATAAAACCGAGATAACCTCAGAAGGATGCCTTGAATATTCATCGGTGATTTATTGTATGCCACTGAAGAAAAGTGTTACCAGCAATGCTAATGAAGTTTGTTACTCAGCCCTCTGCTGCACATTGATTGGTATTTCAAAGATCCGCAGTCTCCACAGTGAGCTCAAGTAAATTCCTGACTGGACTTAGCCTGTAGATGACACTAATAGCTTCGATTTATGTGGGGCTTTCCCTTTGGAAGAGCTCCAAAGAATTTTATAAACTGCAATGCAAGCCATAGTGTAAATATTGCCTTAGCAGCCACCAGCTATTGGGGGGTGCTGTGTGATATTGCAGTGCAGCTGGCAGCTGGATGTGAGGGAATAGCAAGGAAGAAAAGGAATTCTGCAAGCATTGGAGGTGACATAGGGAGAGAAGTAAGAAAACAAGCAGGCACTACCTGAATTCCAATTTTTATCTTTGATGTGATCGATTCTTATAGATCAAGTGACTCTTACATGAAACGTGGCGTTTTTGTCCCAGCCTCATGGTGCTGGGATACTGGTTCAGTTCAAGCTGAGCAAAGAGAGCCCTGCCAGCAGCCAGGGTTTTCTTTTAATGGAGAGTGTGTGTTTCTGGATGTCTTAATTCAAATACTGGGGTGCAACGATGTGATTTCAGTGGTTCCTCAGGCTGGTGTGGCTGGCTCTGTGATGTCCTCCTCTTGCAGAGGCAAAAGTTACAGTTGCTTGGAGTTTACCCTGTATATTGCCCAAAAGACTTGAAAGCATACCCTGTTACTCTTAAGCTGATGTCCCACTAACCCTAAATCCTTTTAGAAAGCATAAATAGCTTTGCAAAGATGTTGGCTTAGAATTTATTGTGTTCAGTTTGGTTTGCTCACTGAGCCTTGACTTTTCCCCTCAATCACAGGTGCCCAAGTTGCGTTGTGTAAATAACATTACTGTTTTTTTTAGGACACCATCATTGGGGAGAGATAGCAGAGT
The DNA here is from genome assembly GCA_013400515.1 of Erpornis zantholeuca. NCBI lineage: Eukaryota > Metazoa > Chordata > Aves > Passeriformes > Timaliidae > Erpornis > Erpornis zantholeuca. Next base: position 210,400 of record VZTN01035308.1, on the reverse strand, counting down.
CAGAAGTGGGTAATTTTGGTTAATTCCTCAGAGGTGGGTAAGACAAACCAGTGCCACCCTGTACCGTGTAATCTGCCACACCAGTTAGTGTTTTAATGGAACTGGGCTCAAGTGTCAGGTCACTTGTTAGTACAGGGCTGGTTCAGCTTTTGTGTCTCATGCAGGAACATCTGCTTTAGAAAGGTTTTGAGCACTTTCAACTCTGGTAGCTGAGTGCTCCAGCTTCAGGGGCTTAGAAGCAGTAGTCTAGGCCCAGAAACTGGATAGCACAGATGAGTAGTTACAATTGGAAGCTGTGACTGGAACAGCTGGAGAAGAAATGCATGGCTGCTGAGTGTGCTCTTGGTTGACAGACATCAGTGTCCTGAACAACCAGCCAGCTGCAGCCAAACAGAAAATGACAAGAGCAGAGGTCAGCCCCATAGTGACAGTGTGGATGCTGATCTTGGGCTCATCTCAGCCACCTGGGGATCAAAAGAATTGTAGAAATTATATTGTTCTTTGTGATTTTGCTGAAACACTCTTTCCTTCAGTAACTTTTGAGCCTGTTGGCCAGGTTAGATGATAGCAGAAGCTTATTTTCCTTAGAAATTTGGTCTAAAGTGTATATAATGCTTTGAGGAGCAGGGAGCTGGTTGAATTTGGATGCTTGTTTGGCAGTGCTTGTCCAAAGCTTGCGTAGCATGGAGTAGAGTTTGCACTGTATCATGTTTAGGCTTGGTCTGGGCAAATGAGTATTTCTGTTGGAACACCTAATGGAGACCTCAGCAGTCAACAGAGCACAGTTTGTGGCTTGGCTTTCAGCCTGGCTATAGGCTTACACCAATCTTTACAACAAAAACAAAACATGAAGTCTAATTATAGCCTGGTGGATGAATTTATATTTTTGTTATATTCTGTTGCTGGGACTATTTTAAAGCCTCAGTGTCCAGGATTCTGGTCTTCCTAGATATTTAGTTCTGTATTTTCCTAGGCCATACCATTAAATATATATTGATAACAGTCAATGAGTGCATTAATGCTTAATTCAGTATATTTTTCAGTTTTAGGATCCCATTTATCCATATTGCTGTAATCGATTCCTCCTGGAAATGCTGTGGTAATTAAAGGAGAGAATGATTTGCAAGCAGCACTGTGACATGTGTAACCAACCTGTCTTGTTTTGAGCCTTTCATTACCTTAGCTTATGACTGTAATTTTGTACCATCTCAAGGAAGAGTGTGAACTTTTCATTTGCATGTTAATGGCACTTTGTCTGGGAAGGTGCTACAGGGATTCAAGCAGTTCTATGTGGAAAAAACAATGTGTCCAGTAAGCAAACAATTTTGATGGTTAGTGGTTCAGACATTGCTAATAATAAGGATCTTTTTTCTTCTGATATAGTAACTGCGTCTTTCTAATGGCCAAGGTAATTGGTACGGTTTAGGAAGAGAATTGTTATGGAGACCTCCTTCCTGTAGTTGGTATCTGTGTCTTCTTAGGAAAGAAGAAAGTGTTCATCACTTGTGTGCCCTTTTGAAGGGGAGAATGTATTAATTGAGTCTTAATATGTGTTGTGATACATGGAAATACATTGGGAAAAGCTGTGTGCTGAAACTCACTGGCTTTCTCAAGTGCAAGAGATGTGATGCTTGTTTGGCATTTGAGGGCTTTGTCCTGAGGGCGCTGATGCTTTACTCTTCAACTTCTAGATTTAAAAAAGAACATCTGTAATTTTATCCTAAGCCTGAATTGGGTCCCAGTGTACCTCAGTGTGTGATTGAGGTTGTTTGTCCTCTTGCAAAGAACAGGCTCATAATGGCTATTTTGGCTGTTCCTGGGAACGTAGACTCTCCATCACACTTCTGCTTTTGCGTGGGTAGGGCTCCCTCTGAATAGTCACAGAAATCCCCGTAAATATCAAAAATGCATCTTGTGTCACATTTCAAATCCTTCATAATTCCCTACTCTCCTGCTGTCTGCAAGAAACCTGAGCCACATGCTTTCATCTCACCATCCCCTCTCAGACTGATGGATCCAAGAGGAATTGCCATTCTCTGCAGGTCAGACCTGGAGGAAAATGAATAACATGGGTGTAACAGCTTAACATTTCCATTTGGGAGCAGTTGGATAAGCCTCAAGAGGGGACACCTGCTGCTTTAAATTACGAGTGACCACTCAAGCAAGATTCCTTCTGCCTCCCACCACTGTGTGTTGCTGCAGCATCCCATGGTCCATCATTGCATCCTGAGTAACTGTCAATGGCAAAATGCACTTTCCACCTGGCAGAGCTCAGTGCTTTCTGCTGGGTGACTACAGATTACGATCACTAACAGGTAGGGAAAGGCCAGATAACAGCAGTATTTTTGGGCAAGGGAGAGCTCAGTGAGTGTTTTCAAGACCTGACCAGCTGCAAGGGAGAGCGTGGTTGACAGGCCTGCTTTTGCTTTAAGGATAATTAGTGGGATGAGGCTAGGCTGTAAAATGAATGTGAAAAGTAATAACAAGAAATTGGAGCCATAGAAAGAGGAAAAACTGGAAACCCTGAAGATACAAATTGGGCAAATTGTGCTTTAACAGGATCTCTGGGGTTGTTTTGTTTTGTGTGTTTTTGGGTTTTTTTTTTGAATGGGGATGCTAGTGATCTGTCAAGGCTAGGGAGGTACAGTTGCAATAACTGAGATGTGAGAGGGTTCTGGGTTGGATTAATCCAGAAGGGACTTTTTTTTTTTTAGAAGGCTTCACTGTGTACTTCTGCAGGAACTCTCTTGCCAGCTGAGATTAAACCAGTTCTTCACGTGAATGATCTGTGTGAACAGTGAAGGTGCAGATTGATGAGTCTTTGGTTGGGAAGGGAAGGGCTGTTATGTGAGCAAAGGGAGGAGAGGGTTTAAGAGAAGGTGGGAGGTGTCTGTTTTAAGGTGGAAATCTTCTTAGCTAAGTGTCAGCTACTTGAGAACTGCATCAACCAGTTTAGTGGCTGCATGAAGAACATTAAATTAGGGTAGAGAGGGTTTCTGTTGGAGTCTGGGGAAAAGGTGGCACTAAGGCACTAGTGGCTAGGAGAGAATTTGGACAGTTGCAGAGCAATGGGATCTCGCCTGTCTGCATGAAGAAAGAAAGGCTGGGCCATCATGGATGGCCTGTCCTCCAGCACCTGGGAGTGAGTGGGAAGAGAAGGTAGAAGAAAGTATTATCTTCTCTATTTTGGTAGCTATAGCTTTTTTACAAAACTTAGCTAAAAGGGGAAATTTCCTGAATATGGCACAAAAAGAGTTCTCATAGAAAAATACCAGCCCTCTTACAACTTCCTTGGAAGACAAAGACAAAAATGCACATAGAGAGCATGATAGTAGGACAGAGGAAAGGCAGTATTGAGACTGCAGAATGAAAAGATGATCATCAGTGATATTAAAGAAAAACAATGCAGAGTTGGGGACATCAGCAGGGAAAGAAGTAAAATAGTTCAACAAAGATAGTATGAGGCATGGATCTGGTTTACATGGGGTTATTCCTGAGTTTTGGTCTTTGGATAAGTCACCTGATCTGCTACTTTTTCCCCATTTTGCCTCTGTGTACAGAGTGCTCAGGGATGGACAATAATTCTTAGTAAGGGATATTTCTGTAGCACAGAGTACAATCAGGCCATCAGCCTCAATTCAAGCTCTATCATGATACAAGCTTGAAGTTACTGTTAGTGGTGAGGAAAGGGGAAATATGTACATACTGTTTACACGCAACTTGCTCTCCATTTACAGTTTAAAGGATGTCCAAGGGGGTGTGTGTGAGGTGGAAAGTGTGCTTGCAACAGTTAAATGTTGAGTGAAGCTTTTGACTTCAACCTTTTAAAAATGCCACAGGCTACTTTCAATGTGATAGACCAAAAAAAGGTAATATATTCTCTCAATGCACAACTCACATGTGTGTTGTTGGAGTCCATCCATAAAGAAAACTCGTGTCATGCACACTGAGCTACCAACAGGGAGCAAATAACAAAAGGGAGAAGAAGAGTCTAAAAGGTGTATAAAGCAGAGACACCACACATATAGGGTCTATAACACTCCTCTGATGCTCTTACATAACCCAGCTAACGTTCAACTTAGTTTCAGGTTCTAAATGTTGGCTGTTGTAATGAATGAAGGAATAATTTACCTTTAATCTCTATTACATGTTTAATTGTGGCTTCCTAGTTCCTATGTGCTTATCACAACCAGGCTCTGGGTCTGTCCAGGAGTGTATTTGTGTTGAGAGTGAGGGGGATAATGCTTGTAACCATGTTGAGATTTTGTTTTGCTGACTTTGGGGCCGACACAGACCTGCTCTCACAAGCACACACAGTCTTCACTGATTGCTTAAGTGTAATAAATGTACCAAGAAAAGCAAGCATGGTGCTTTCCATGTGAGTCCCATTATTTGCAACTCTTGTATTGTACCTGGGAAGTCTCGCTTAGTGCTTGTGCAATTTTGTGGGAAGGGAGAGAAGAGGTTATTAGTTGCCAAGAAAAGAGACCCAAATCAATTTCAGGGAGCACTTGGAGCTGCTGGCTGTAACTTCGGGCAGGATGTGAGGCTCCTGCAGAGCAGCATTGAACCGGAGCTCTGAACCGGAGCATGGGGTTAGCAAGCCCACAATGAAAACTTGTATCTCTCCACTGGAGGTGAATGCTACTCCAAATGCTACATAGACGTTTTTTGGATGTGGAACACTTGTCTTTGCCCCAAGCCCATCTACATTGCTATGCCAGAACAGGACTCAGACCTGTCCCCTTGCACCACAAATGGGATACTTGACCTTTAATGCCTAATATTCCCCGCTTGTCTTGTTTGGTGCTTTTGACAGTGAACCAAAAGCATATTTGTGACTTAAAAATGTGTGTTCTGTTACAGATGGATGTGTTAGCTGGGGCCCAAGTGGCTGTTGTTCAGCCTGGCACTGAGATTTCCATTGAAACCTGATTTGTGTTCAGGGTTTGAATTCAGATTCCCTGATCCAACACAGTCTTGCCAGGATATGCACCTCCTTTGCAATTTTAAAAACAGAGGGTCTTCTAACTTTTGGCAGAGGTAACCCCATGGCTTTTATCTCTATAGGTAGCTGGCAGGTGTCATTCCAGAGTTAGGGATAGTTTTTGCCGTGTGTTCTTCCCATCTTCCTCTCTGGGCAGCATTTTTCATGCCCTTTTTTGCTGTGCTGGGCAGGGATGCTCATCTCTCCAGTGTGGCTGGCTGGGCCCATGCCTTGGTGCTCCAGCAGCATCTGCCTAGACATCCTTAGCCCAGATTCATCCCATGTTCTCCCATTCGTCCTGTTTCCCCAGTCTCTTCAACCTATAGATTTTATTTCTTCCTTTTATAATAGTTACCTAAAATTGCCTAATGGTTTCTTTAAAACACCTTTTTTACCCCTGTTTAAACCTAGATTTTTACAGCTCTAACATGTTTCCTTTCACCATCGTCTGTAGCAATTGAGAGTACTTCCAGCTAAGCAAATATACCAGTCCAGATGAAGCCAGTTTTGCAAGCCTTGTTACCCTGCCTGGGTTCTGTACCACCGTGTCACAGTTGAGTCCGGGGACAGCGAGAAATAGCAGCATAAACTTCAGGTGAAAGAAGTCATTTATTAAGAAAACCTCTCATTTTAAATATCCAGGATCACTAGAGCAGGGTGCAATCATTGGTTCTTGGGTGAGGACTTCTTTAGTGTCGTTGGTTAGTTACAGAATAACAGCCTGGAATAACAAGATGTAAAAAACACCACCTGCAACATATAGTTTACGAAAACACACAAGGTAGTTTATGTAAACTTTTCCTGGTTCTCAGCTCCATGTGTGAGAAAGCAACTTCTCACAGACAGGGTTGAGAGCTGGAAGATTTCTCTCTGATCAAACTTGTCAGGGTCTACACCACCACAGCAGCTTCTCTTTTGCTTTTTATCATACATTTATCCAGTAGTTCAAGTTGCCTCAATTTAAATTGTTCTGCACATGACTCTTGCGGAGACACTGAGTTGCTTAGGCTACAAGGGAGCAGCAACAAATGTTAAGAGGGAAGTTTTTTTTCCTTAGAGAGAAGCTAAATAGGTTAGAGGGCAGTAGTTTGAAAAGGTGTTTCAAAGCTGGAATTCTTATGTTCTTGCTGGAATTAGCTGACTGGAATAAAATTGTGCAAGTCATTGTAAACCCTCTGTTTTCAGAGAGAAAACCAGTGACTTTTTATAAATCTGCTTTTAAAGTTAAGACTTAAGATAATGCTTTTGTACAAGCTCCTTGCACAGAGCTTTGCAGGATTGGAAGATTTCTGCTTGCAGTGCCATTTCAGGGCAGTGCTGATGACTATTGCCTTGGAAAGAACAAAATCCAAAGTGCTGTATAGGACCTGTCCTGCAAGCAGTCATCAGCAGAGCCAAAAATCTTCTTATATTCTGACTTGTGGCCTTGGTCTTCACCTCTTTTACCTGCTAAGAGGATAAATATGCACCAAAAAAAATTACAAAACCCAAACCTATTCTGTTCTCTGGATATCCAATTTCAGTCACATGTAGTATAGAAATACATACAGAAGGAACTGGAAATAAATATAGAGCTTCTACAGAAGTCTTGTCTTTGCTTTACACAGGCTCTGCTAGACATTAAATCTCTTTATAACTCGTGACAGTTTGCTGTGCAATAGGAGCTGTTGTTCATACATTGCTTTGTGCTTGGTGGGAGTGTGCTGTGCTGGGGGGCAGGAAGCTGTGCTCATGTTTGAGGGGATAAATGGCAAACTGAAACATGATGTGAGGGAATTCTTTATTTTGCTAAATAAAAATGCCTTATGTTGAGTTTTGAATTACAAGTAGTATTTTTGGGTAGACTGCCCGTTTTGTTAAGGAACAAATGGTGCTAGTCCAAATAGTTTTGTGCAAAATTGGGAAAATGCAAGGGATGAACAAATGTGAAATGCGCCTTACCCCCATAAGCAGAGTCTGTCTGGCTCATACCATCTCAGTTGTCAAGCTCTATCCTAAAGGAAAATGTTTAAGTATATATGTATTTGAGAAGCTGAAAATACAGTCTTTTTTGTGACTGAAACACTTTTCTTCCAGGATTGTGTGTCAAGATCTGGAACACCTGAGTGTAACTAGCTGTAGCCTTGACACTAAGTCTCCTAGTTGGGATGGAAAATATTTGCTCTGTCTCATCCTTTCAACTTAAAGCAGTAAAGCTGTGTGGTGTCCAACAGTGCCAGCCTGCTCTGCTGTGATACCCAAGGAGAATTTTTCTTGCTTGGTTTTGTTTTTTTCTGTTTCCCCTTTGGCCCATAATTTCTCCCTTTCCCAATCCTTCCCACATCCACCCACTTTTCAGCAATCTAGAAACACTCTGGACCCTGAACCACCAGGGGGGACTGAGTGTGCAAGCCAGCAACCCTTGCAGGGAGGGGATGCTGCAGGACCAGTGTGATGAGGTGGAGTCTGTCTGGAGTCTTCCATGGAAAAATCGTGTTTTCCATGTATTTGGCTTATTGGATGGGTGAAAGAGCCGAGTTCTTTTGTCCCTTAGCTTGTGATTGTGTTCCCAGTAACTTCAGTAACCTGAATGTTTCACCTCTGCGGTGTGGGTAAGCGTGAATGTATGAGGCTTGCGATACAATTCACAGCGTCGCAGCTGAAGTTATTGTGGGAATCTATTTATCTCACAGTTGATACAAAGTGACCTCGTTTTGGTATGTGCAGTAAATGAAGGTGGGTGTCTCGCCCGTAGGCCTGCAGGCGCAGCCTGGCCAGGGAGGAAGGACAGTGATGACTTGCCTTCCTTCTGCCTCATATCCAAAGGAAAACAGATCCAAATTAGTTATCCACGTGTTTTCTCTTCACCTTTAGCTAATTTGTATGGGCATCCCTGATTATGGATGTGGTTTGTGCAGGGGCGATGAAGGCTCTGCAGTGCAGACTGTCTGAGGTTGGGGACTTTGGGAGGATGTGGCCCTCGGCGTGCAGACACAGCCAATGTTGGAGTGCAGTGGTGCAGTTTGGTACACAGCTGCTTTTTCACAAAGATAAGGAAACAGCTTGTGGCTTTCCTTAGAGAAGGGGCTGCTTTCCAGGCAGCTGCCCATCTGTGGTGGTGCAACTTCTGGTCCCACCATGTAATCACGGTGGATGGGGGTGTTGGAAAAAACCTAACCCGCAGAGGAGCACTGCTTACCACACTGTACGATAAACATTATTCCTTAGAGTCCTGTTGTTCCTTCTAGAAGGTATTGCACTGAAGCCCAGGAGTGGAGAGCAATGCAGGAGGGGACGGGCTGGAGACAGGCCAATGAACTAAAACCTGGTCATGAAATAAGTGATGTAAATCTACTGTGGGGGCCATCCTCAGCTTCCCAGATTTTTAGCATGCAGCCAGAAACAAAAGGCAGTGTGACTGGAAGGAGCAGGCTCTCTGGGGACCTGCTTTTGAAGTTAGAGCCAAATTATCTCTCTATATTTAGAGAATCTACTGTAATGAAAGATGTGTGATGCTGGTCATGCAGGCAGGGTGCAAGGTGCTTTGGATTGTATGGGTGGGAGTGAACACTGGGGTGTCTTTGCTGTTGTTACCTGTCTGGCAAATTAACACTCACGCAAATATCCATGGCTCTGGCTTGCTTTGAGAGCACAGGAAAAGACACCCATTGTTGGATGTGTGGCAAGAAATGGCAGGGTGATGCTGTGTGTGGGAGCAGAGGAGGGGGCTCACGCTGCTGGCAGCTTCTGGCAGTGCTGTGCTGGCAGCCTCTTCTGGGCACTGGTGGCTGAGCTCTCAAGGAGCTGAGACCCCCCTTGCAGCTTGTTCAGGCTCCCTTTGGCAGGCAAGAAGTCACCACATGCACATGATTCTCATTACCCGCGCCTGAATGTCTGCTGGGGCTGAATTGCCTGGATCCCCGAGAGCTGCTCAGTAAGAAACAGCAAACATTTTCCCTGGGAAGGAGCAGCTGTTTATATATAGTGTGCAGTGGGTTCATGAGTGATTATTAGGAAAACATTCCTTTCTAGTCATAAAAAAGGGCATTTTTGTTGTTTCCTCTCCTCTAAAACAGGCAAGTTGGAGAGTCAGGGATTTTCATTTGCCATGACAACGGATGAAACTGCCAAGCCATGTGATATCTTTATTCTTCCTATGATTAAATCTTTTTTAAAAAAAATTTAAGGCCATGTTGCTAACAGTTGGGAAACATCAGGTGTTATTTGCTTTTCTCATGTAGATTAGTCAGGATTTAATTTGCATGTTTTTATTTAGGAGCTGTAGAGAGCTGGAGGATATTGATAGTTCCATGATTTATGGTAAGGGCAGTATCTTGGTTCAGAATTGCTGTATTGTACTGAAGTCTTCCCCCCCTCTGTCCCTCTCCCCCTTTGAGACAGGACCACTCAGCAGCAGCACTGTCTCCCGCAGGACAAAAATTATCGTGGGACCCATCAGTGCTGCTGAACAGTGATGAGGTTCAGAGCCTTGGAGATGTTGTTTTACACAGGATACAAATGGCTTAGAGACTTCATGAACCAATAAATGTTTGCCTATTCTTATGCCAGGGCAAGGTTTTGCAAAGGCAGAAAGTGTGAGGGATATGACTCTTCTTGCTTGGTCCATGTGAGGGCTTCCCTTGACTCCAGGTCTGAGCACTCCACACTAACCAAGAGCCTAGTGATGGTATTGCTGTCAGCAAATCTGAGTGCCAGCATTTATCCTCCCTTTTAAAAATTGCTATCTTCTGGTTAGGAATTTCCTCAGGGTACCAAATATAGATTCAACACACACACAAAAAAAAAGCCCCACAAACTGAAAGCCCAACCCCAAAAGCTGCTCTGTTGCTAAGGAATAAAAATAGATGGTCACAAACACGGTGCTGACGTGCCAAGTTGTGTCCCCATGACCATGCAGCTCTGAGTGCGAAGGTCCCTGTCCCAGTGGCAGCTCTGCCCAGGCTGCTCATGTCATGTTGGCATCAGTGTCTAGGAAGGACTGGCTGCTGCTTGCTTCAAGCAAACAAGAGGAAGTAACTTTGTTTCCTAATCTTAGTCCCAAAGAGGTAAAAACTTCAGAGGGCTGCTGCCAGGAGATAATAGTTATACAGGAAAATACGTATTTTATATTTTTTTGTGCTGTTGTCTATAATACAGCAATGTCTATACTGGAAGAACCCTGAGAGATGGGAACATATTTTTGCACAAAAGCACCATTCTTTGGGAGATTCTGGGCTATGTCACAGAGTTTATGGTCATTGATGGCAGCAAAAGGGTAAATATTGGTGCAGCAGAAGCTGCAGTTGTGCCTTCACCTTCTCTCCAAATGCAAATCTTTCTCTGCAGATCTCTGCCATAGTTGATTAACCCATGTGGCTGGAGATGGGGAGTAGCTGAGCTGGCTGTGGAGGTGTCCAGAGGTGAAGACATGATTTATCTGGGCTGGAGAGCTGCTGTGACCATTGCCACCTTTTAATGCGTGTATGCATGCACATGCAATGCTTGGTTTTGTGGGGCCCAGCCTGCTTAGTCCTCAAGGTACTGCTTGCTGCATCAGCTCTAAACAGTAAATCTCAAAGACCCTGGAACACAATTTTTAAAATTATGTTTTCTTATTTTGTACTTTTAGGTAAGGTATTTGAGTAATGTCCCTGCAGTGGTAGGAGGCCTGGAGCACAAGGCTTCCACTAAAGAGCTGCCTTTCTGTGTTTAAGGCTTTGTTTTAGTGCCAGATTTACCCTGTTCAGTTTCTTGAATTGCAGCTGGTCCAAGGCTGAGATGAGGTTTTAACAGAAGATAGCTGACCTAGAAGACTAACTGCACATTTGTGGTGGTTTAGGGCAAATAAAAAGTACTGTAACCACCTGAAACTATAAGGGGAAGTGAAAACAGGCTATGTGTTAGTGTGTGAGCTAAAATGTAACCAAAACATGAATACTGTTCCTTATCTTCTGAAGAGACCTGTGATATCCTTATAGAAATCCTGCTCCGGAGCCATGATATGAAGTTACTGTTATTGAGATACTCAAGATAGTAAACATACTTCTTTACAAAATTAAATTCTGTAACCCAGGCTGCGATATCTAATTCTGCTGCCCCACCCTGTGAGTTTTTTTTCCCATCTGGATTGGGTCCCTCCTGCAGCTGTCTGGAGAAGGCAGGGCTGGAAGCCTTCCCTTTGGAGACATCATGTTAAGCCAGTCCTGAAGCTACACCCAAGCCTCTATTGTTTCTACTTTCTTCCCTCTCTGAACAATTTGTTTTCGTGCAACATCTGCTGCTCTGGCAGATCCCCACAGTTAAAGCTGTACTGCAGTTTTTCTTTGCAGAAATGCAAAGAATATTCCCTGACAGCTCAGTCACTTGCCAGATGGGATGGTTGATCCCAGCTAGAGGGGTTTCCATCAGATGAGACCATTTTTAGAGGGGAAAATTTCTTAGAGGGCACATACAGTGCTGGTGGTGTGGTTCCATTAGGAAGCTGAAGCATATGTGCTTGTGTGTGTGAGCATGAGTGTTACAGGTAAAATATGCTTCCCATCTGGAAATAGGAGGTAGTAAATTGAGGGCTGCTGGGGCAATAAACAGCCTAGGAATAGCTCAGAACTTATCACCCCAAACTTGACTTTAGTGGCAGAGAGGGATCCCAAGCTCATCTTTGGAGGCAAAAGCCTAACACTCTATTTTATTCCTCCTATCCTATCACTTCACGTTCAAAAATGCTATCAATTCTAGATAGGAAATATTCCTTTAAAAGGCATAACAGAGGCAGAAGTCCTTCCGAAATGCAAGTGTGCTGTGGCAAAGTGCTGCCTTTCCTATTGTGGTGGCACAGTGTGTGAGCTCACATATGGCTCACACACGATGTTGCATGTGTGCTTGTAAAAAGGGAGCCTCCAGCTGAAACACAGAGTCACTTTTTTTATTTCCTTGTGTAAGTTGAAAAATAACCACAGCAAAGAGCCTTTTTCTCCTAACAAGCCAACTCTGTAGTAGTTTTTTTGCCCTTGAATTAGGGGGAATGCCTGAAGGTTTTGCCTGGGAGTGACAGCCACCTTCTTGAGTCACCAGGAGGAAGCTTCCCCTCTAACCCAAATGACTGACTGAAGGTGGGTTACTTGAACTTTGCAGATTAATGCCCTGAAAATTTCGTGCTTGTTCTTGGATAAGGTTCCTTTAAGCAATTGCCTTGAGGAGGCTTCATCACTGCTCTTCACGCTGTAACAAAACGTGTGAGAGGAGCTGGTTGGGGATTGAGCTCTCAATGAAGTGTTTATTGTGGAATCCTAGAATGGTTTGGGTTGGAAGGGACCTTAAAGATTATCTGGTTCCAACTCCTGTGTTAAGGGCAGGGAACCTTCCATTAGATTGTATTACTCAAAGTCTCATGCAACCTGGCCTTGAACATTTCTAGGGATGATTTTCAGGGGTCCCTTCCAACTCAAACTATTGTATGGATCTATGATTTGTATCTTTTTTTATCACCTCTTCCTCTGATGCTGGTATTGCTAATTTATTACTATTACAATATTTTAATTACATACTTATATAATATATAAAATATATATTATATCTTGAAATACGTATTACTATATATATAAAAAATGTATTTTGGAATGTATTTCTATATTTTATTTTTAGACTTTAGGTATGATATATCTGTTCTGAGCCAAAAGCCTTTTTTTTAGCTTTTTGATTGCTGCTCCAGGATGCTGTTGAGTTGGCACAGCCTGGCCTTCACCAGTGGCATGACATTGATATTGCATAGCAGAGAAGCATCGTGCACAGGGCTGCGTGGAGCCCACAGCCCAAGCTGTGAGGTGCCAAGCACAGCCTAGACCTCAGACACCTGAAAGTGCAATTAGCTGAGGTTTAATTACTTATTACTTCTAATAGGTTTGATGGAGAAGTGATGGTAATCCCAGTAAATCACAAGCTTACTTAAGCAGAAGTGAAGAGATGGAAATAATGGCTTGTTTTTTCAATTAAAAAGCATTCTTGCTAAATAAAACCTTATTAGAAATTTTTATTTATTTTGTTCATACCACAGTCTCTGACACAATGAAAACAAGATGGTCAACAGCAGTAAGACATGTCACTGCATTTAAAGCTCAAGAAAATTTTCTTGGATAGTCTGGGTGATGAAAGTGTGTCTAAGGCCCATATTCATATTTCGCAATACATTTATGATTCTTATGTCACTGCTAAATGGCATAGTTACACTTGTGCTAATTCTGCACTTGCAACCTTATTTGAGTCACGATGTTCCTGTAAATACTTTCCTGAAATCCTTTAGTCATGATAGCTTTTCTCGTCTATTTTCAAAAATGATGGTGTCAAGCTGTCTGATCTTGCAAGTTTTTAGCAGAGCCTTGTCACCCAGTTTCAAAACTTCTCTGTGTATGATCATGATGCCACTCAAACCTATGGCATCCCAGAAAACTAATGCATCAGGAGACTTCTTTGCCTGTTATGTATTTGACATGCACAAGCCTTTCTTCTAAGCTGAGGATTTGTTTCTCCCCTGGCTTTGCCTCCTTGCGAGTTGGGTACTGTCCCCAGGAACCTCGTGGGAGACGCCTGGGGTTCAGCCTGATCCTGCACCTGGTTTCTAAAGACACAAAAATCTCATGTAAGTTGCTGATGGGTTCCCCATTTTAGTGGGTCAGGTCTTGGTGTGGGAGCTTTATTTCACATAGAGAGCTGGACTTGGTAAGCTTTCCTGGCTTTTCCGTGCAAGATATGTTTCGGTTACCTCTTGGCTGCAGTTTAAAAAATAATTTTGTTGGGTTTTTTTTTCCCCTTTGGGAAAAGGCTGTTGTTTTTGAGTGGATGAAACAGCATTTTTTTGGCTGTATTTCTGGCAATGCAGTTTTTTCCACACTTGGAAGTCAGCCTGTCTGCTGTGCTGGCTGAGTCTGTAACTGCTTCAGCACACAAAAACATGTTGCTGCAGAGCATACAGCTTGGTGGTCGCATCATGTGCTAAAATGTAGCCAAGACCAAGGAGGGTTGTTTTGAGCTTGCAGTATTGTCTCCACCTCCAGGCGTGTCTTAAGAGATGTTTATAAAAGCATGTGTTAATATTGCATTGTTGTTAATTTTTTGGTGTGAAAACCCAGATTCTGACAGTAAATGAGTGTCAGGCTGTTCTCATGCTTCTAAAGATGGTGTGTGTCCTGGTGTGTGGTTTGGTCAGACACCGTTGAGGCATTGTGGCTGTGTATGTCAGCAGGTTTTTTTAATCCTAAAGAAATTAATTTTCTGTTTATCATTTCATAACTACTGCAAGTGCCTCATTATTCCTACATAACACAGAAATCTGATTAGTTTATCTGTGCGAGGAGAATTATCATTGATGAACAGTTCAATTCTCAGATGTGTTTGATGGACTGTAATTTGCTGTCTGCATGTGATATTTAGCACTTCCATGGCCGTTCCCAACCCTGATGTGCACAAATGTCACTGAGTCTCCTTTCCCTCCAGGAGGTGAGGAAGTTAGATGAGGACACTGCACCAGGCAAGCTGTGAGTTGCCTGATCTCTCCTAAAGAGTCTTAGGTGATGCTGATATTCTCAAGGGTGTGTCCAACCCAAACACATCTTTCCACCATCCAGCCAAAAAAGGATGAATGCTGTGTGTTAATGCTGCTCTTGACAGCAGTAGTAGCAAAGCCCCCCAGAAGAATTGGCCCAGAAGTGGGCAAACTGGACACAAAGCCTTTTGCTCATCAGGGGATGTCAGGAATATGTGAAAATGCAAAGATTGCTCCTGAATGTAAGATCTGTAACCTCTAGTGTTAAGCAAAGCAGGCAGATGGAGAGGGCAGTCTGCTGGAAGTTACGTCTGGTGTTCAGCCCCCAGCTGGGGTAAGGCTGAGGTGTCTCAAGTTAAGTGTGAGCATCACAGCTGAGCACCCTGCTCTCTGGAGCTCTGGCTCTAGGCTCTTCTTTGGGATGATATTGGTGCTGGATTTACCTGCTTGTTCCGTGTGAAGCAGCTGTAATTGCTGGTCAGTGGCTTCCTCTGAAGTACTCGCACAAGCTCCTGGAGGCCGACTCATGTGTGAGCCATTACCTGAGCAGAGCAGTCCAGTGAGCTGCAAATTTTCCAGGGTGGCAAAAGCAGTAAAGGGAAGGGCTGTGTGCTCTGTGTGGTTGTTGATCCAAAACTTCAGCTTCAGAAGAAGAGCTTCAGCTCTTCTTTTAATTATAGAAATATGTCAATAGGATAAAACATACAAACATGATAAGTTATACCTATTCAACTTCCTTGGTTGCTGTAGGGAAAACACCCTGAGCAAGATGTTGAGGAGCAGGAATCTCTCCATATAGGGCTAGGGCTGAGGTTTTCATAATAAGCTGGGTTTTTTGAGATGCACTTTTTTTAAATGTGTCTAGACTTCTCAATGATCAGCAGCTCATCAGCCAGTGTTGCTGGGTTTGCTGTGCCTGGGGAAGCCTCATGCCTCCCTGCACTACGTGCTTAGTTGCTTGATGCCTCCTGGAAGTGTTGGATGGTTGTACTGGGCACTGTTGGGACCTTTTCCCTTCCTCAAAGAGGTTTGTTTAGGATTGCCAGAGCACAGGCAACTGGATTTAGCTCACCTGCAATGACAAGTGTGATGGGAGGAGTTGAGAGATGTCAACCTCTGCAACCCGAAGTGCCTACAATAATTCTTTCTCTTGATTTTGGAGAAGACATTCCTGGAGTTTTGTTGTTTCACCATGCTGAGAGTGTGGATCCCATGTACTTGTGGCTTTGCCACCATCAACACAGAGGCATGCATGATCCAGACTTTCTTGGGAAGTATGTCCCTCTTAATTTTTTTAGTGTGAATGGAAGCGAAATTTAACCCTGTGGAGATGAGGAGTGAGAAAAATGGGCAAGGAAACAGAAGGAAATCCAGGCTGCTCGTTTGCAGAGGGGCACAAGCTGGGCTCGTGCTTGCTGAGTGCAGGAGCCTGCTTGGGTTGGCAGGTGCTTTGGAAACAAAAATATTTTATCCTGAGTTACGTAATGCAGCAGCATGTCCAGTCCTGAATTCCCTGCAATTTTCTGGCCTGCAAGGAATAATTTTCTGCTTGAAGTATTAGCCTTAGCTTTGAATTTTGTGGCTCATATGGCATATGTAATCAATGTAATATCTGTATACATAACTGCTGCTGTTTGAACTTGAGATGTTTGGGTACATTTTTTTTTATAGCTGTTGGATGATGAAGAGCAGAAAATAGTTGTTTATGAAGAGCTGTATAAATACATCAAAACCTGACCTGGCTTACTGGTTAGATCCAGCAGGTGAAGAGGCTGCAGATCCTTCTGTGTCTAATTGCAGCAGTAGGCTGTAAGGAGGTTTTGGTAGAGCCGAGGCTCAAATTATCAGCATTCCTGGCTTGATATGGTTTTGATGTTAATCCTTAGATGTGGAGAAACCTTTGCAGCTGTGGATAGTTTGGTTTTTGTTCTATTTTATTTCTCATCCAGGTCTTTACTGGGAAAAAAACCTGTCTGGATGGCTGAGCCCAGAGAGAGGTGGTGAGTAGAGTTGCATCCAGCTGGCAGCTGGTCCCAAGTGGTGTTCCCAAGGGCTCCATTTTGGGGACACTCCTGTTTAGTATATTTATCAATGGTCTGGAGAGGGAATCAAGGGCACCCTCAGGTGGCAGATTGCACCAAGTGGAGTGGGAACGTTGATCTGCTGGATAGCAGGAAGGCTCTGCAGAGGGGCTTGGGCAGGCTGGGTCTGAGGTAAAGCTGGATCTGAACCTCTGTGTGAGGTTCAACAAGGCAAAGTGCTGGGTTCTGCACTTGGAGTGCAGCAACCCCAGGCAGCACCACAGACTGGAGGCAGAGTGGCTGGGACGCTGCCCAGTGGTAAAGGAGCTGGAGGTGCTGGTGACAGTAGCCGAACATGAGCATGGGAAAAGCAGCCCACAGCTTCTGCATTCCTTTTTCAGGTGTCTCCATGGGATCAGGAACTTGTTTGTACAAGCTTGGGTGAGAGAAGGAGAGGTGAAAGCCCCTGGTCCCTGTGATTTTGGTTTGGGTGGATCTCACCAGTCTTTTGCTTGAATTGGAATTAATAGGTGAAGGAAGAGCAGAGAGCATTTATTGCACTGTGTTGCCCAAATGGAAAACCACTGAGGTTCTGGAGCATGTCCTGAGAAGAGCAACGGAACTGATGAGGGGTCTGGAGCACAAGTCTGATGAGAAGTGCCTGAGGGGAGCTCAGGCTGTTTAGCCTGGAGAAAAAGAGGCTCGGGGGAGACCTTCTCACTCTACAGCTGCCTGAAAGGAGGCTGTAGTAGAGTAGGGGTTGGTCTCTTCTCTCATGTGAAAAGCAATAGCATGAGAGGAAGCATCAAGTTGCATCAGGGGAGAATTAGATTAGGTATTAGGAAAAATTTCTTCCCTAAAAGGGTGATGAAGCACTGGAACAGGCTGCCCAGGGAAGTGGTGGAGGCACGGTCCCTGGAAGTGTTTGAAAAACATGCAGATGTGTCAGTTAGGAAAATGCTTTAGTGGTGGATTTGGCAATGCTGAACTTGATCTTAGAGGTCTTTTCCAACCTTAGTGGTTCTATGAATCTGTGAAAACAAGCTAAGTCTCAAACATGTCCTGCTGTCCTTCAGCTGCATTCCCACTGATGGACCACCTCTCCAGGTGGTCACCCTGCTTCAGTTTATCCCTCCTGGCCTCTCGTTCTGTCTGGAGTGACCATGTGTGGGGTTGCATGATGGAGTGAAGCAGAGCAGTGACGCAAGTGAAATAAAACCCCACAAAACAGATCCCTTGTGAGGCTGGCAGGAACAGCCCAGAGAGGCTGGTTGGGATGCCAGCTGCATAAACTGCCTTGGGGAAAAACAGCTGTGAAACCAAATTTTCTGCTCTGCTGCCAGCCTTGGGCTCTACTCCTGATTCATCTCGTGACAGGGCATGTCTCTGTGCTGTAATGTTTGTGATTTAAATGAATGTGCTGAGGGATGGCTGAGGCATGGACTGGCATCCCATCCCCTGCCCTCACTGCAGGGTCTTGTCTCCTGCAGAGGGTGGGACAGGCAGCTGCATCCTGAACACTTTTAAACCACTGCAGGGATGCGAGGCAGAGCCCTGCACCTGCAAACACAAGAAAAGAGAGGGGAAGAAAAAACCCAAACCCACACCAAAAAAAACCAAGAAAACAAAAACAAATAGAAAAGTTGTGCTCTGCATTTGTTTTGATTTTTTTTTAAGCATGTAACTCAGTGTGCTGTATTGCTGAGAAGCACATTCCCCAGCTGTGGCGAGTGGGGTAGAGGTTGAGACACCTCTTCTCTGGGGAGAGGGGAGGGTAGGGTGAGCCTGAGTCAGCAGCAAAGGTCACTTGGCTGCGAGGCTTGGCATGCAGGAGGAGGGGATTTCGTAACTCTGTGTGTGTGTCCAGCACTGACAGCATGCTGGGGTGGCTTTTGTGTGCTCAGAGGGACAAACACCAGCTGGGGTGACAGGGCAGCCATGGTCTGCTTCACCTGCACACTTTGCCCTACAGGACACTTCCCACTCTTCCATGCTGCTTCCTTTGCTTTCTCCCTTCCCATGCTCTGACTGCTTCTATCTCTTCAGTTCTAGCATTTAATCTCATCATTGCATGTTTTGTTTTACGGTCTTGGCTCGTCTTTCAGTTTCCATTTGGGGTCATTATCACATATGATTAGTCCTAGAGCCTAATGAACAGGATCAGACATAACTCTAGGGTATGTCTGAGCCATTTAGCATTTCTGACCTCTAAGATCTGGAGAGAAAGTTTATTTTTAAGCTTCCTAAGAAAATAAATTTGAATTTTTGATTGTTTAGGGTGCAACTAATGGCACTGAAATCTATCTGGGGGGAGCATACCCTCTGGGGTATGAAGAATCCCAGGAATAATTATGCAGTGCTGCGTGAGTATCATTAGTCTTGAAATAGCTTTTAATGGATGATCGTGTTTTTCTTCATGGAAGAAGCTAGTGTGAAACCTTATATTAACATTTTGTCTTCGTTTAAGAGCACTGTCAACATGTGTTTAATACTGCTGTTGTTATCCTTCTCCCCTCTGGGAAGGCCAGTCACAGAGATAAGAAATTATTACAAAAACAAGAACCCCAGAAAATGAAAAAGGGCTTTTTTTTGGCTGTCCTTTAAAGTCCCCCTCTTTCACTCTACTGAGAGAGGAAGGATCTGCAAGGACATGCATGTTGAAACAAGGTGAACTCAGAGCATCCTCAGGACCCCTCCAGCTGCTACTGTTTGGTGGCACTTTGCTGCACTGTGTCCCTGACCTGGGTGAAGTGACACGTCTATGCAGTGACTCAGCTGTGTTCCTACTAACCATCTGCTGATGTGATGCAGCTCATTAGTCATTAAGTGGTATGGTTACCCTTTCTTTAGGCTGTTGGAAAGGCCAAGGACCACACAGATGTGAAGCAGCTGAGTCAGTCTTCTACCTCTTTTTGCCCTCAGGTCCACCAGACTCTTGGTGGTGCTCGGAGAGCTGTTTCAATGTGCCCTGCCAGGCAGGAACAGACCATCTCAGCTTTATCTTGTGTTCTCTGGTTGTTTGACTATCAGCCTATCTCAGCTGTTTGGTGGGAGTGGAGTCTGTAGCTGGAGCCCTCTGATGTGTGTTGCAATGAACCCTCCAAAGGAAGGGCCTTTGGAAGCTGTGGGAGACAGCACCCTGACTTTGGACTGAGCATGAGAAGCTGGTTTCACCTAAGGCTGCATTTGCTCCCTTCATCAGCTCTGTACAAATCCTCTAAGCAATCTGGGGATTTACTGAGGATAGCACTTTCTCAATACATTTTTTCCCCCATTCCCCACCCATCTGCCCCACACTTCTACGCTTACCATCTTTGACTCTATCACCTCATTCTTTACCTTATCTGTAGGTACTGGTGGGTTAGTTACTGATGCTTTGGTTTTGCCTTACACGGTGTCTGAACTGAGGGTGTATAAATCTGTCTCTTTTCTGATATCTTGAGGACAGGTCTTTGATACCGTGTGTAATACCTGTATCCCCCTGGACATATCTGGGTTTGGGCACTGCCCTTCTGCTCCCTTGTCTTTGGGTTTTTCTTTCTGCCTAAAATCTCCTGCTGAATCTCTTCTGGCTGTTGTTTTCCTGGAAGGTTACAGACCCCGTCTCTGGGCACAGTGTTGGCAGCACCCTTGAGAGCACTGGAGATGGAGCTGTGGATGCTCATCCCTCATGACTTGCTCAGCTGGAGCAAACTCTGCATTTGTCTGGTTGGTCCTCCCTGTGCTGTGAGTGGCGCCATGGAAGCAACCCTGCCCATCTCCTGTGACATTGCTGAAATATCAGTCTCTGCATCCTGCCAAGGAGCTTGGATTTGGGGCATGGAGTGTGCTGGATAGTTCCTAAGCTCCTCTCTGTTCACTTCCCAATTCAGCAATTTAAAGGTTCCTCACAAAAGTAAAGAAAATTATCAGAATAGTAATATTCCTAATACCATCTATTATTTCTTCTCTTCTAAAAACATCTTGTTCTTCAGCTAAACTGTTGCCCCACTTGCCCCACTATACTTTTAGCACATTAGCTCTTTCTGTTCTTAAGGCAAACACTGCTGCTTTTGTTTTAAAATGAAGTCCCCTACCTGTTCTGCCCTCATGTGTGCCCAAGCCTTGCTCTGTGTGCACCCAGTGCACTTCTGGAGGAGCTCATGGTAGGGTTTGGGATATTTTGCTAGCAGGAGTTAATTACGTGATCCTTAGACAATGTGGCAAAGTCTGTGCTGTCCTTTGGAACTGGTGTAGTTAAATGCAAAACAAACATTTGGGGATGTGTAGGAATCAGTGTCTCAAGTTTGTGGAGTGCTGCTTGAAAAGCTGAAAACCAGCATCTCTAGCTTGTGGGCAGCCAGGTGAGACTGCACAGGAACCTGGGGCCAAGGTTTCACAGCAGCTGACTTTGGCTACGTGGATGCCCCGGATCAGAGTGAAAAGTGCTCTTCTCCCTTATCTGAGGAACCACATGTGTGCCAAGAGACCTTTGTTCTGAATATTTGGAGTAATAAAGTTCAGCAGGGATAAAAGGGCGTGTCCCCACTGACTTGGTTCTCAGAGTGTTGTGCTCTCTGTCTCTCTTGCAGCTGCGTAAATGAGTATGGAAGATTATGATTTCCTCTTCAAAATTGTTTTAATCGGCAACGCCGGTGTGGGGAAGACCTGCTTAGTCCGTCGCTTCACTCAGGTAAGGTTGGCCACCTCTTGGATTTTGGAATGTTGGGATGGGGACAGCACTGGAATGGGAGCCTGGAGCCTGTGGCTCTGCACTGAGGGCTCTGCCAGCATCGCAGCTCCAAAGCATTTTGTTGTTCACAGCCTTGGTGCATTCATCACATACAGTGACATAGTGGCACAAGCAGCACTTCTGTATCTAGTGCTGCACCTGGCCCTGTTCTAAATTTTGTCTTGAAGAAAGCTCATTCCTCTCTGAAGGTGGAAAGTCCCCTCTGAAAACCACTGGGACAACTCCTCCTGTTTTGGTGGTGTTCTTGACCAGTTCAAAGGGCCAACACATCTCCTGGATCCCCAGCCTTTGCTGCACAAAATTATCCCTGTTATTTGTCATTAGTAAATAAATCATCTGGGTCCTGAGCTGTCAGTCCAGTGTCCTTTTTTGTGGCTGAATAGCAGGGAAAGGACCATGCTTCTGTGATCCAGGGCAAGGGAAGACTTTGCATGATGCATCATAAAGCACAAATTGTGGGGTTTTGGTTGCACTCTCCACTAGGAATTGTCAGCAATTTTCTCCTTCATTGTTAATTTTAGTTTTAAAGCTATAGTGATTTTAAATGCTCTCCAAAAACATGTGGCAGCCAATGGCAATAAAGCTAGTCAAACCCAAAAGGTTAACAGCAAAAATCTTTGGCCACTTCCGCTGCCTGTTATTTGGCAGCACAGCTGCTGTAGGGGATGGATGTGCCCCAAAATCAACATGACTTAGTAGGCCAGAAATCAAAAACTCCAACTCTCATTTAATTTGCTGCTGCTCCTTTCTGGTGGTGCTGCAATCAAACACCACCAGCATTGCATTGTCCCTTGCCATTGCTGTGGCACTGCTGATGGCTGGCTCTGTACTTCACTCCCGAAATGCTGTGCAGAGATGTGACCCTGTTGTTGAGAGCTGCCAGAAATGCCTGTCAGTGCTGTGGAGGGAAAAGGGGAGGCATGAGGGTGCAAAAGGTTGCAAATGCATCTCATCCCACACAGATGTTCACACGTCTTTCAGTGCGTTGGGAAGTAGGATGGAAGGTCCTCACTTACCCTTCCCCTGCCTCTTCCAACTGCACAGAAGTAGAAGAGCTTTCTCCCTCTCTTTTTTCCTCCTTTTCCTTTCCTGATCTTCCTACCTCTGAAGTCAATGGCTTGCTGCATAACTAGGAATGTATAAGGCAGGGAAAACACAACAGGGTTGAATTTATGGTAACCTTCATGCTGGGGGAAATGTCACACTCTAAATGTGACGGAAATAAGTGTCATGGGAAGGGGGCAACAGATGAATAGTTTTGCAGATGGAAGCGGGTGAGGATTGGCACCCAGTGAGAGTTTTCACTTGCTGTAGAAATAAGTTTAATCAAACTCTTGTTTTCTTCCAGGGGCTTTTCCCACCAGGGCAAGGAGCCACGATTGGAGTTGACTTTATGATTAAAACTGTGGAGATAAATGGTGAAAAAGTAAAGGTAGGAGCCTGATGGTTTTAAATGTAAATTCATGTGGCTGGGGTTGCTTGCTGCAGCCCTTCCACTGCTGGAAGACACTCAAGGAAGCACCGAGCTGTCTGGCGTGGCTTAGGCAAGGCAGGATCTAACAATCTATATGCCCCTCTCCACCATTGCCATCAGGGTTGTAACAGTGAACCTACTGGAGGGGAGAAAAGGGAACAGGGGGATCTTGGAAAACTCTTGTCCTTACTTAGGAGATGGTAAGGTTATGACTGGCTGGAGCTGAGGAAGCCCAAAGAAGTGTTTCAGTGCAGCATCTGCTCACTGCGTTTCTGGTAGGCAGAAATATGTTGCATTCCCACTGGGCTGTGTGTGAGGAAAGCTCTTCTCCTGTGAGCTCCCAAGATGGGCATTGGGGAGAACAGGCTTCTGGACTTGTGGTGTGGTTCTGCACGACAAAGGCTCATCTTCCACTTCTACCAAGTTACAGATTTGGGAGAAGCAGAGATGATCACAGTACTTGTGTTTCAGCCAATAGGATGAACTGCAAAGGTCAAAGTTCTCCATATTTTTAACTCTTTCACCCTCTAAAATAAGATGGTCACAACTAAATCACTGCTGGGAAACTATCCTTGTCCTGAGCTAACTCCCAAACTGAGCTTGAGCATCTCTTGGCAGAGAGCTACTTTGCCTGGGCCAAAACACACTGGGGACCAATCTCATACTTTGATGGGATCCATGGTTGGGTTCCAGAGCCCAGAAATGCTGGCTGCTACCACTTTGTTCATTAGTAGAGGTTTCACTTGAGCTACTGTGGTATCTAAGATGAGTTATGGGTTGTAACAGTATGGTTATTTGAGCCTCTAATATCAATGTGTCCACGGTCTCTGACCTGCTCCTGGATTTACTCTGCCTGCATGAAATTCAGGGGCATCAAAGTGAAAACTGGCAGTTTTTCCCTCACTGCCTTTATCAAACCCAATAGTGAGATAATGTGAGAGTGGCACCAGTGTGACAGTGGCTGGGTGTGACATTGAGACCTGTTTTTAAGCTTGTGTAAGTGATGGGAGGGAAACAGTGGGCTTGGGCAGATTTTCAGCCCTGGGTTTTTTTTTAACCTGTATTTTACCACAGACAATTTTTAAGAAGAAAATGGGGTGTTGCATTGCTAAGTTCAGGACATATTTTAAGAGCCGCGGTCATGTCAGCAGGCTGCCACTCCACTGCATAAGGGGCTCACCAACCTATGGGAAGTGATGGTGCTTCACCAGGAGACTTCCCACCTGAGCAGGTGAAAAATCAAGAGAAAACAAGAAAATCCTTCACCTGGTAAAGACCAAATTGATGGTCAGCGTATGGCTGTGCAAGTGGGCCAGGGAAGCAGTGAGGATCACAGGTATCCCCTGCAGTGCTGGTGCTCAGCTTGGTGCTTGCGGTGCTCATTGGCAGGACGTGAATGCTGCTTGTCCCAAGCTTCTCAGACAGCACAGATGTTTCTCTCAGCCAAAAGATGTGAAGCAGCTCAGAGGATCTGAGCTGGTAAATGGCTTAATCACTGCACTGGAGGTGGAATTCATTCCTTTCCCTTACATACGTAGTTTAAACCAGCAGTCTCAAGACTGTCCTGATCATTAGAGGGAGAAAAGCAGTTCTGGGGGACATGAATCCCATCCACTGCAGATACCTCTCCTTTTTCAAGCATCTGCTTCTCTGTCACATTCTGCTGGAGCCTTAAGAACATCACTTGTATGTGAGCTCTGGAGTTTGTACTGGTGAACTTGCCCTAAGGATTTGTCTGCATTTGAAGTGTTGCTCCTCTGATGTAATCCTGTTTTAAGACTAATTTGGACTGAGGGTGAAAAGCTCTTAAGAGAATATTGGAAGTAGTTTTGCCAGTATGGGCTGTCTCATGGGCAAGGATGGTTCAGGGAAGCTCTACAAGCTAAATGAAAAGTCTCTGCTGCCCTGCAAATGTCTGATGAATGCACAAGTATCTTCTCTGAATCACCTTGGGGCATGATTGTGTGTCACAGAGCCTTAGCAAGTGCTAGCTGATGTATCAGCTGTAATTCATATGGCAAATACTGGGTTCCTAAAGTCCCTCTCCTGCCCCCACCAATGCAGTAAATTGGAGTTGTTGGACCTCAGTTTCAATGTCCAAGCCTTGGTGGGAGCTTAGTATGATACATTTGGGCACTGGAATGAGCCTTCTGGAGTCTGGAAGGCAAACAGGCTTCTTTCAGTGGTGTTGTAGCCAGTGCTTTTTGAGTAAGCAGTGCTTGTGAGAATAAGAATTTAATGAAAGGGAAAAAGCAGAAATGAGTCAGAAAAAATGAGCTGCTCTGGCTGTTAGCTCATTTAGCAGTGTCCAAGCCATGACTCTTGCCTCTGTTCTGGGCAGCCTCCCCTGCATGTGTGCTGGGATCCAGAATGAGGAAGCAGAGCTGTTTACTAAAAAAGTTTTCAGACTTGAAAATAAATTACGGATTTCTGGGGAAAAACATTTTCCCGCTTTCAAAATAGCATTATAAGGTCAGTGGAGAGGGACTTGCTAGTATGAAAGCTGTGTGCAAGCTCTTCCAGATATTAGCAGCTTCCAAAGCTCACTGCCCAATGAGCTGAGAGACCACTGTGCTGTAGGGGATTTTGATCTGCCTGGCTTCTTCTAATGAACTCCACAAATACGTGCAGCACTTGTACCAAGAGGGCCCACAAATTGAAGCAAAGCAGATAGCAGTTACTGTGCTGGTCAAAGCCAAGCATCCTCAGCACTGCAAGCAGAGGGCTGTGCTCTATGGACCACTGATCTCTCTGTACTTGGTGGAAAGCTAAATGTGGGTGCAGATGTTGGGAGGGCAGGAAGCATCAGCTGACACCAAGAAAATAAACATCTAGATTTTCTGCAGGCTGAGTCAGACACTGTCCGTTGCTTCTTCTGGAGAAAAAAATACTGTGTAAATAAAACAGTTACTGTGAAATATTTTATTTGACAGAAATGACCAGTGAGGGAAAGTGTGAGATGTGCATTTTGTGTGCAGGAAGAGTTTATCAGTGGCTGTAAAACTGGGGGTTCTTCCCTGCCTTCTGCACCCAGCTCACAGGTAGACTCCTGTCTGCTCTCCCCTGCACAATCTCTTCTGCTTTCAATGTCTGCTAGATTAAAGCAATGGCAGAACATATTCACATCAAGTTTTTATCAGCTTAGAGATCTTCTCAATAAAGGCAGAACATATATAAGCTGGAGTTAGCCAGTAGACCATGATTAAATGTTTTTCCTGGGAAACAGCTGAGTAACAACAGAACTATCTGTATCTTTCCATCTGCCAGGGTTTGGAGGCTGGTTTGTTTTAATGAGGACTCATTCATTATCTGGTTTTTGTGTGCAAGTAATTTCACTTACTGTTTTGTGTGTCACCTTACAGATACCAGGTTCAGCTATCTTAAGTACAACTATGCCAAGGAATTAAAAGCACAAAGGTGCCCAGGAGCTGTGAGCCAGCCACAGTTACTTTCTCTGCCCAAAAAAAGTGGGCTTTTCTCAAAATCATGCCCCACATCTAAAAGCTGCTACTGGGAGCTCTTGTTTCAAACTAATGTATTTATGATGAGTGGCTGGCATAACTCAGCTTTGGAACTGGGCAAGAATAAGGTTTTCTCTGTACAGGCTGCTGAATATATGGAAAAAATCTCAAATATTTTACCTTTTTCTTCCCAAAGTACACAGGATTTTGGCTGGAAATCATCCTTCTACATATTTAATTCCAGGGAGAGGTGCCTTAAAAAAATAAAAGCTGAAGTAGAGAAATAAAATATTATCTTGAAAATATGTTGATCATGGGTGTTTATTTCTTAGATTTCTTTTTTGAAGAATTGAGGTTTGGATGACCCACTAAAAACTATCAAATGGTCAAAATATAACACCAGTATAAGTGGAGTTTGTATTGTATGTTGTCTTTGTGGATCCAGAAGGTTTGGCAAACATTCCTGAGTTCTTTGATGGTGGTGAGACACTGGCACAGGTTGCCCAGAGAAGCTGTGGATGCTCCATCCCTGGGAGTGTTCAAGGCCAGGTTGGATGGGGTTCTGAGTAACCTGGTTTAATGGGGGGTGTCCCTGCCCATGGCAGGAACTAGATGGTCCCTTCCAACCCAAACCATTCTGTGATTCTGTGATGTAGGTAAGGACGTGTTGGGAAGGCAAACAGTGAGCAGCTGGATGAGATGGCTGAAGGTATAGAGAGGAAGTGTGTTACAAACCTTAGATAAGCCTTCAGCTGAGCTCTTTGTTCAGTCCTGTACTTTTCACCCATGACTGCATTGTCTCTGGACAAATGTAACCAGCTCTGTGGGCTAGAGGAGAGGCATTCTTATACCTTCTGGGGAATGGAAGCTGCTGTTGTTGGACTTCAGGAGTGGGAGAAGTGACTTTCTCCCTCTAGCCCCTCCAGGCTGGCAGTTCTGCCCACTGCAGAGGGAGATGCTAGAAGCTGCATGAAAGCTGACAGACCTGCAGCGTCCAGGGCCGTCGGCCGCAGTGCCAGCTGACTTTGTGCCTTGCATTTCAATCCACAAGCGCAGGAACAGAAGGAATGCTGGGGGAAGGGAAGCCAAAGGGAGAAAGAGCTAAGTGCCATGAAGGGGATTTTTTTAGGTCATAATGGTGCTGCTATCAAATAAAAAAAAAATTAAATAACTTTTTTTTTTTTTTTGCCTTTTGCCACCTTTCCTTGCTGTGGCAAAAGCTGCAGATCTGGGACACGGCAGGCCAGGAGCGGTTCCGGTCCATCACGCAGAGTTACTATCGCAGCGCCAACGCGCTCATCCTGACCTACGACATCACCTGCGAGGAGTCCTTCCGGTGCCTGCCCGAGTGGCTGCGGGAAATCGAGCAGTATGCCAGCAACAAGGTCATCACCGTGCTCGTGGGTAAGCCCCTCTCCAGCAGGGAGGCGTGGGAGGGGGCGAGCTCTGCGTGCCAGGGCTGGAGGGCAGGTGGAGATGTGAGCAGGAGGAAAACCTGGCAGCCCTGTGAACTGGTGGTGCAGGATGCTTGGACTGGTGTGCTGGAGCTTGTTGCCAAGCGGCTGTAACTGCAGGTGGGCACAGGGAATGATGCCTTGAATGGCTACCTAGAAACAGAGACTAGACAGGAATAAAGGAGGTATTTATTTGAAAGGCTTTCAGAGGTACACCTTTGGGCTCCAGGTCACAAGTTCTTCACACTTTTATATCAGCATAAATTCATTAACCAGAACCCAGCCAATGATGGAATTTCCCCAAGCTTTCCCCCTCTCCCCAAGATGATGGTTTACAGATCTTGGTCTGGGTGTCATTGAAGAGCAAGCTGGAGAGGCTTTGTTATGTCTATCTTAGCATGAGAGAACAGCACTTAACAAGCTACAGGAAACTTCAGAGTTATACTAGCAGTACAGGATTTGTCTAATATAAAACTTAAAACCTAAGGCATCCGGTACAGCTTTGAATCCACTGCTTGCACCATTCCTTCTGTAAATAACCCCAGGATGCTGATAGTGGTGTTCAGGATGCCACAGCCACTTCTTGAAGTGTGGTCCTGTTTTGGGTCTAAGGCTGTTGCCTGCAGAAGGGGGATGCTTCCCACCAGCTGGTCCCATAAAGGACTGAAGTGTGGATGCTGCAGCTACCACTGAGCTAAGAATAGAGCAGTTCCCCTTGTGACTCCAAGCTCAGATCTCTACAAATATGTGAGGATCTGCTTGAGCTGGTGATGTCTGCAGGTTGCTATACCCCATAAGTGTGGGACAAGCAGTCCTGTCTGAAGTGGTCAGGATCTGAGAGCCACATCAGGACATGGTGGTTGCGTGGATCATAGCATTCATAGGTGGGGCAGAGCTGGAAAACTGGATATTCTTGCAGGGCTTTAGGGAAACTAAAATAACTGAATGTTATATTAATCTGTAGAATTTCAACTCAAGGCAAAATAGACCTCAGGCCATCTGTCTGCTACAAGCAAGGGGAAGGTTATTTTGCCTACCAGTGCTTTTCCATGCTCTTCTTTCAGCATCTGGTAGCTGGGATTTGGCTTTTAAAGGTCCAAAAGTATATAAAGAACAGTAAGAAAATAGCTTCGGGAAAGCCAAAAAGTTTCATGCTGCAGTGTCACCTTTAATAGTTTGCTATTTAAATGAAAAAATCTAGGTCATTGTAAGAAGTGTTTAAAAGTGTATTTAAAAAAAAAATCTGTTGAGTTTTACATGTCCCAGTGCTATTTCAAGTGAGCTGTGGGGTTTATAGAGCTTCCATACCAGAAACTCATACTCCCTGAGTATGGCCTGGGTACAAATGGTGGAGAAATAATTAAGAAATGACTAATAAATGTACATTACATTTTTCAGTGAACATTAAGCTAATTGCTAGCATCTACAGCACAACATATAAATCATATTTTAGTCATAAAACACACTTTGGAGATGGTGACACCCATAAATCACTTCTGTTGAGTGATAATCTGTTTAGAAGGGTAACTTCAGTGCATGCAGTGGGTCCAAGACACTGCCTTTCTGGGAAAGAAGGAGATCTCAGATGAGGGGAAGGCAATGTGACAAGGCTTGCCAGTGGAAACACCACCTTTTCGTCCCACAAGCTCTCACAAAATTGCTGGTAGGAGTGGGCCCAGGAGATGTTTCCTCCTGAACCTGCTGAGTCTGTGGTCAGAGCTGCCTGTTATTGCAGGTCCTGGTCTGTTGCCTTCGCTGTAAGATTAATTTATGGAAGAAACATGATGTTTGAAGTTAAGTGGCCAGCAATAGGGTATAATCATATCAGATGCTTGCTCGAGGTTTTAATCAACTCTCTGCTAAACAAATCTCTCTGAACCAAAGGGTTGGTTTCTCACCCCACCTCACTGTGCAAGTGCCCCCCAAGCCCATCCCTCTTCCAGCCTGCACAGCCAAATCCTATACTGGAATATTGAAATAGGGAAGCTTCCTTCCATGCCAGGCTTTTTTAAAAGCTTGTAACAACATGATGAATATCAGATTTAGTGTCTCATATGCTATAATTGGCATTTTAAGTGCTCCTCAGAGCAAGCACAGGAGAATTTTCAATAGATGCTAGAATGGAAATCCTTTAATGTTGGTTGATAGCAGCAAACAGATGCACTGGTGCTAAATTAAAGTGAACTGACTTGGATGTTCACAGGGCATATTTCATTAAATGAGCTGAGATTAAGTGGACTTGGGTGTTTCAGGGAATCCATTGTTTGGAGGGGAGAACAAGCACTAGGAGT
The DNA here is from genome assembly GCA_013400515.1 of Erpornis zantholeuca. NCBI lineage: Eukaryota > Metazoa > Chordata > Aves > Passeriformes > Timaliidae > Erpornis > Erpornis zantholeuca. Next base: position 180,466 of record VZTN01035308.1, on the reverse strand, counting down.
TACATATCCAAACCAATGTCTATCCATATATTGAACCAAACTGTTATTTATCCTTTATAGACCTCAGTTCCTCTTGGTTTTGAAATCAAATTAACTCATTTTCTAAAATATTTTATCAATGCAGGTAATAAGATTGATTTAGCTGATAAGAGGGAAGTCTCCCAGCAAAGAGCTGCAGAGTTTTCTGAAGCACAGGACATGTACTATCTGGAAACGTCAGCAAAAGAATCGGATAATGTGGAAAAACTCTTCCTGGACTTGGCCTGCCGGTTGATCAGCGAGGCACGACAGAACACCCTTGTGAACAATGTCTCATCCCCCTTACCAGGAGAGGGGAAAAGTATCAGCTACTTGACTTGCTGTAATTTTAATTAAAGAGCTGGCATGTGATTGCCCCTTCTGCCATGGGACAAGCGGATTTTTCTTTCTGTGCTGGGATTTATCTCCTTGAAGGAATTCCTGCCAATCTGACCCATCTGACTTACTCAGAGTCAGGTTCCAGTCCTGGAAGCATGGCAGGCTGATGGCTCCAGCTGCATGGCAATGTAGCAGAATACAACAGGGTTTAAATTTCATTTTTCTTGCAGTCTGTGGAGCAGGTCAGAAAAGGAAGAGTTGCACAAGTGCTTTGTGTAATGCAGAACATGAGCTGTTTTGTTTCCTTCTCTGGGAGAGTAGACCAACCTTTCTTGAAGATACTGAAGAGGTCAAAATCTCTCTTACAGAACAATGTGTTTGATCCTTTTTAAAGCTACACAAAACAAGAAAAATGCAACAATGAATGCTGACTTTGGACTACAGTGGCAATCTCCTGGGCTGTCAGCGAGTGAGCTCTTAGGACGTGTACATAACGTCTGCCCCTGCGTCTTCATGGAGGACTCTGGTGTTTGAAATAGTGTTATGTCTCTCATCTACAGGCACTTTCATGGACGTGGAATAAACAAAAAAAGTTCCATACAGCAACACTTTCAAGATTGAAGAAGACATGGATACAGCTCAGTTGCTCCCTTTGGTGCTAGCAGTTCAGCAAATATTCCATAGGCCAAATGTAGTCTTACCACATTACTGTCTTCTGAATGTGTAACTTAGACTGGTTAGGAAAAAACACTAATAATCACTGTTCATAAAAATAAAAAAAAAATCTCATTACCTCTTTTTCTAGGCCTGAACATAGTGGGAAAGGACTGTGTGCTTCTTTGATATCCAACAAAGGATGAAAAGACTTTCCAGAAATAAAAATAAATAAATAAATTAACCATTCCTCCTCTAATTAGTCATGTCCTGATGTAAAAAGTTAGCCTTGGGAAAGATTATTGGTGGACTTGGCAAAAGTGCACCAGACATGACCAAAGTCTTGTGTGTGCTTGGATTGTGTATAAGGGTTCAAAGGAAGCACAGTCTGGGCTGGCAATCTGCAATGTGTCCAGCTGAAAAACGAAGCTGGTAGATACAGCTCTTGTTGGAAGGCAGGAGGACAAATTTGTAGAGGGCTTGTTTGAGGGTAAGTGGAAATAGCAATGGAGTCATTCCATGTCTGACCCATCCAGCCCTCACCTTGTGGAACTGCTCTCTAAGGTGCTCTTGAAGGTCTCTTCTCGGTATCTGGTCTCTCTGCTAGGGTAGCTTTTAGGTTCAGGGCTGTAGAATCATTTTATTTACCTGATGCTTTGTACCCTTAATCCCAAACTCTGGCACATGTAACTGTTTAGGCAGCTTCTTCTTACAGAACCCCTCAAGTGGAAGCACCCTGGAGTTTGTGATGTTACTCCACCTCTAGTGCCATACAATGCATTGCAAATTTACACGATGGCATGGAAGTGAAATCAGAAAATAGTGAATGCGCACATAAACAATTATATTTAGGAGTTTGTGTTCAGTTTAGCTAATCTGGATAAATCTCTCCTGGCGATTACATGGCTGTGATATGCTGCAATTTAGAGTTAATCAATTTAATATTATTTGGCTTTTACTGAAGATTATAACAGAGCTTTTGTATTGACATAAAAAGCTGCCAGTAAGTACTTCTTGAAAAAAAATAGCAATTAAAAAAAGAGGCATTTTGAAAAGCTTTTTTTGTTTTCTGGGAAGATTTCTTTGGGCTGTCTCTTGTTGTGCCTTTGATCTGTAACAGGGAACTGACTCTGTGTCAGAGAGAGGGGGGATTGGTTTGTCATATGGCCATTTTTAATACTTTCTTGCTATTTTTAGGTAATTTTTGTGACTAGTGGTAAAAGGAGGATGTAGAAGTTGTGGTATGAAGCTTGTTTGTCATTTAGGTAACGTTTAGCAAAGAGCTTCTGTAAGTGTGAGAAGTTGGGGAACATGTCACCTGCTGCTCTGCTCTGGTCCTTTTCAGTCTCTGTTCATGTTGTAATCTGGAGGATTTGCAAATGTGTGGGACTTGGTGGCTTCTGCTGTGCTGGACCATGTGATGCAGCTTGTGCTGAAGAGCGCTATCTTTCTTCTTGAGCATTCTCCAGATAGCCAAATGCAGCTTCATTTGAGCTTGTGAGGAGCACCCAACTCCAAGACAGCTGATTCTGCACAGCTCTTGGGTAGTTCTTTAGAGCTGGGCTCAGGGTCTTCCATGGCAGGTAACACTCAAGTTAAAAATCAATACCACATGTATTTAATTTGTAGTAGCTCTTACTCCCTGAAGCTGGACCTGTCAACATGTAATGGATAACAAGTAGGGCAGGGCTCTTTGATCAGTTTAATCAAGAAGGAAAGAGACTGCCCAATAAAACACCCATGGGTTACTCAGCTCAGTTTCCAGAAAGATCAAAGCTGGGCAAGTACTCTTCATCCCTGACAAGTGTACCATGATAAATGCATTTTAAAGTGCTCCATGCATCCCTTCTGGAGGTGGAACTCTAATGCGTTAACATGATAGAACAAACTGAACTGGTCAAATAGCAGAAACTGCTAACTTTATTTTCTTGGATATTTACTTTGAGATTTCTAGAAGCCTAAATCATTCCCAGTGCATTCCTAATCTATAGGTGACTATTTTGGACACTAGCTGCTTACTAGCAAGCTCAAAACACTGGTTCTTTTTATTGCTAGTGAATCTTTGTGTAAGGACTCCATCTCCAGACAGTGATGTGCTTTTGTGGCAGGGTGGAGTGCTGTGGTTGGGTGGATATTCAAGTGAATTACCTGACTTCTCCAGTCAAATTTGAGCTGATTCCTTTCAGTGTTTATTCTGTGGAGACTTGAAAAGTTGAAAGGAAGCAATGGTGGTATGTGCAGCGCTTTTTACAAGGTCATCAACCAAAGCTGTAGTTTGAGACTCGCCTCTCTTTCTGCTGTTTGCAAACATGCCTCTTGTTGAAGAAGTGGTTTTTTATTGTAGTAACTCCTTTGCTGGAGTTACTTTTGTACACCTCTGAATATGACTGTAGTGCATACACCCAAACTTTCCTTGTAGCACTGAGGGCTTATCTTCTCTTCCATGTCCTGATGCACTGCTGAAGGCTTCCCAGCTGCAAGAGGAACTTTATCAGCTGCAGAGTCCTGAAAAATAAAAAGTCCCAATTATGTGATAATCAACTCTCCAACTAAAACACCTTGCTAGATTTTTGAGAGAATTGTCAATAAAAGCCTTGCGATGCTTGCTGGATAAAGTATCCAAAGGCCATGCAGAATTGATGTAATGGGGCTAAATTTGACTGGGAATGTTCTCTGCTATCATGAGAGCCAATCTTTTAGTGTGGTTGCTGGATTTGAATGTGTTTTGAGGGCGATATATTCACAGCCATGGACTAATCTTATTTCTGACTGAATATTAATTTTTGTAGTAGTCCTGTAATGAGGCCCTTTCTTGACATTTTTAGCACAATTATGTCCAAGCAGGAGCTGATACTGGGTGATCAACAGGTGTCTGCTTAATCTAGTAAACCTGTTTGCAGAGATTAGGAAGAGCATCTCTGAAAACTGAATGGTCTAAACTCTGATTTCCAGTGGGAGCCACTGATTCAGTCAGGCTGATCTCGAGTAAACCACCAAACATTCAGTGCTTCTGATCACTGGGTGTGAAGTTTCGTATTGGGTGTTGACACTTGAGAGTTTGTTGAGACAAGCCATGACTCCTTTCTGTCATATTTGTGTTCCCTCGAGAAAGTGCTGGGGAAAAAAAAAAAACCAAATAAAAAAAAAACCCACAACAACCCAAAACCTTTCAGGTCAAAGAAATAAGATGGAAAAAGTGAAATTATGAGCTCTGTGAAGAAAGGGCGTGCTGGGTGCCTCTTCCTACCTCGAACCCTGAAGTCTTGATTTGACCTCCAGGTAAGCTGTTTGAGCGTGCGGTCAGATATGTGTTTGTGCTGAATGCTAAATGGCTCTGTGATCATTATTTAATGAAAACCACAAATGACAAATTGTCAGGCAAGATACTTTGTTCTTTGCTGTAGAACACATGAAACAGCCCTTAAAATCTGTCAGCCTGCTGGTGCTGTTTGTGTTTTTTTTTGAAATGGCTGTATTGGTCACAGTTGGCTCCCACTAGTGTAGGTTTAGCAATTAATGGCTCTCAAATTCCTTCAGCATCAGTAATAACAGCAGCAGACTGAGGCTGACACAGGAGACAGTGATTTGAAAAGAGGGGGAAGTGGAAGTTAGTGATGCCAGAAGCACGGTGGGTGCACGCACATGGGACAACAGGCTTTCCAGAGCTTTTCCTGACAAGGGATGCAATTAGTTAGAGCCAAATCCACTGGGGTTTGCCTTGTTTGTTATCCCTAAGGACTGCTGTTTGTTCAGCTGCTTTTCCACTTGTCTTCTCTTTTCAGTATGAAAGACTGTCTGTAAATCAGGCTGAAAGGTTGAGCTGGCATGATTCCTGCAGTCAGAGACTGAATTCAGTTGGAAAACAGGTGAAATTCTCCAGCTATTGAAATAAGCTGAGCAAACATGAAGGATGTGCTGCCCTTTGGGAACCTGTGGTGCCATCAGGGTCAGATATGGCTGGAGACACTGTCACAGAAACCCTCTCCTGGCTGTGGGGCAGAATGAATGCTACAGCCCTTTGTGCAAGGGAAAGATGACTCTCTGGAGTAGAAAATGCAAGTAAAGAGATGGTTTCCACATGCTCAGGATTTTCTCCGTCCCATTTTCTTTTAAAATTGCATCTATGGATTTGATATTGATTGCTCTGGGCTTTCTTAAGGGTCTGCTTTGAAATTTAGTTGAAAATTCTGCATTCTTTTAGTGGTCAAAGCACCCAATATCCTTATGTGATTGGCTCCTGCCAATCAAGTCCTCTTTGAGTTAATTCAGTTAAAAAAAAAGGTGTTTCTAGAGGATACTTTGTGAATTCCCAATGAGCAAGTATGGAAAATCCTCTGGAGCCAAAGGAAATACTGTAATCAATTCTAGTAGTGAAAACCCTGTGAAATCAAAACCTTTTCTCCCTCTTTTTATAAATTTTGTTATCTCAACAAATTTGGGGTTTGACATCACACTTTTTCCTTGCATCAGTTCCATCTTCTTGCTGCTGTGGGTAGTAATTGTAGCTGCTGTTGGCAAGCAGCAAAGGATCATCATTTTGAAGGACAGTCTTGTCTTATGATGATGAATGGTGGGGAAACAATAGCTTGATTTCTTATAAGCAAGTAGTGCATCCTAAGCAGAGCAGCCTCCACTGGAACTGGTGATGTCTTTGAAATGCAATCATCCACTTGAGCTGTAGCTAAATGTACCATAAATGTTACTGATCTCACATCTGCCTCAGTTCAGGATTTATCTTGGCTAGGAAAGCAGACAGCAGGGTAGTCATCCTGGCCATGAGGCAGGGCTCCCAAAGGAGCAGCCTGCCTTGCTCTGACTTACCCTTCTATTCACCATCTCACTCACCTGACCCAAAGTCGCCTTTGCTGTGCTGAACCATATCCAGCTGGGATAGATCACCAGCTGTCATCACTCACAGATGCCATCACAACCTTCCCCCTCACGTAAGCTAGCTGTAACTTAAACCAGAAGTAAGAACTATGCCATGTGAGTCACAGGTGTTTGCTTCTTTCTGAGTGGGAGCCACATATCCAGAAAAAAAGCCTCATCTCTAAAACTTGCTCCTTCAAATACAGCCAATGGGACAACAGGGGGAGGATAACCCAGGCAGCAGAAAATGAGATGTCGATGAGTGTAATTTAGGCTGGAAATGTTGTCAGTGAAAAATTAGACTGGTTTTAAGAGCACAGCCAGGGTCAACAGCTCAGTTTATCTGTCTGGATGAACAGGACACGGGTTTACAATACTCTGAGATCGTCTCTCTTTTCACATTAATAACTTGCAATTGGGACTTGGTGGATGTGATTACATTTTTCAAACCACTTATCCTTTTCCAGTAAGCTTAATAATTTTAGCTCTGGTTAGTGCTACAATATTACTCAAAAGCAGATGCCAGCTTTACATTTGCCCCTTTGCTTTTTCCACTTCAGCTTATCTTGGTATAACATTCTCAAGGACATGCACACTGGTGAGTACCCTGTGGTGGGTGTCCCTGGTGAGCATTTTCTGAATGCCTGGTCCTCAGGCAAAAAATGACATGGCCAAAACCTGTGTCAGTCATGGTTTTAGCTGTGCATGGTTCCCTGGGGCAGAGGGATGTTAAAAGTATTCTTATGCTTTCATGGGCGGCAGTCAAGGGCTCTGGAGTGTCTGGTGTCACATGAATGCAAACCTCGGCACTTTTCAAAGCTTGATTCCTCTAATACCTCTCATCAATGAATCTGCTCTTCTCTAATTACTGCTCGTGCCCCAAGCACTGTGGAGGGATGATCTGATTGCATGAACCACTGGGTCTGGCTCCTGCTTTAGCTAGAAAGAAGAGCATCAGAGACTCCTCCCCTGTGCCACCTCAAGCTTCTTACTCTGGGCATAAAGTTAATAATTCAATAAGCCCCTTCCAGCCAGGACACCCTGTAAGGAATACTTCCCTTCTTCTGGGACCAAAAAATGAGATCCAGACATTAAGAACTGATGCAAATGAGTTGCTCTCCAGTGAGTAGGTGAGTGCTGCTCTCCATCCAGTGAGACTTGGGGCGCTGTGGAGGAGGAGCTGGGGGGTGCTGTGAATGTCTCTGAGGGCCGGGGTTGCCTCATTGGCACGGAGCTTCAGTAAATGTAGTGTCCCGCGGTGTCCCAGCAGCTGAGTCTTTACAGAAGGTCAGGCAGAGGAGAGGGAACGCCATTTTTACATTTTAATAGAGGGGGAATAAAATACCTGGTCTATGGTGGAGAGAGCTGCTGTGATTTCAGGCACTGCCATTGCCTCAGCTCTTGCAGACTGTTGGGAAGAAAGGGTTACAACTCGCCCCCACACACAGCCAGCACTGAAGGGGGAAAAACTAACTTCTAAAGCCAACATTTTAGTGGAGAAAAGGCCCTCTAATGAGAGTATGGAGCAAGCCCAGCGCTTGTTACTATGCTAATTTGGAATGACAAGTATATCTCTGGATATTAGGGAAGTAGTTTAAAATATGCCATAGTTTTTAGCATAATAAGATGCACTGCAGATATGTCACATCCATTTTATTCTCCACAGCTGTTTACAAAAGAAAAAAAAAACAACCCCAAAACCCTGAGATTGGAGCAGCTGCAGTCACTCAGCTGTCAATATGGGACAAGGTTCTTTCTGCTCTTTTATTTCCACTTCACTCTGTTCTGCTGCACATATTTGGCTGTTCTGTGAATTTGCAGATCATGAGATTTTTTTCAAACTGCCTTTGATCTATACAGAAAGACTCACCCAGTTCTCATTTGAATTCATTAATACTTTGAGTAGGCATTTTAATTTTATGTTTACTGGCTTGTTTCCTTTTGTAATGTTATCTAACTGACAAGTTTGTCGTGCTCTGCATTACCTTTAGACTTTTGAATCTAAAACATTTCCTCTTTCCTGAAAGCTATGATAATTTTTAGAGATGCTACAAAGGCATCTTCATTTCCTCAGGAGAAAACCTGAATTATCCTCAGCTTTGATTATTATCAAGCCAACATTGGAGCACATAATTTCTTTTACAGCATGAACAAAGTATGTTTTATACCATCAACTGTAGTTTGAAATGTAGTTTAAAAATCTGCTTAAGCACTAACAGCAGCATTTTGTTTGTGATTTCCATGCCAGGGAAGTCACAGCATTAAAGGAATTTTCTGTGTTGGAGTTTTTCCCCACAAAGATCTGCTGTCTTTTCCCCAACAATTGTGAATTTAGCACAATGTACAGAATTTTAGCAAGAACCCTGATTCCTAAACATGTGGCCAGAAGGGTGAGGAGAGGATGTGGTTTTTGCTGACCAAGCACAACCATTTCAGTGGAAAAAATGCACTACATCTGGTCAGACTATTGATCTCATTGCAGTGGTAGTGCTAACTTTGGGGAGGGTATAGGTGTTAGCAAATCACCAAACTGAATCATTCACTGTCAGAAGCATTTGGCTCATCTCTTCTTTAAGTTCTTGTGGTCAAGTGTGGTACAGTGGGCTTGAGAAAGGAATATGTTTTGGATGACCAGGATGATGAATGTGTGATGCTTCATGTTTATTTGTAATGTCCTTTTTATACTTAGAAATTGCTTACATGTGTATCTGTATGTAAATAAATGTTTAATCCTTTCCACTTGGTGCTTAAAGTGTTTAATTTGTTTGTTTTTTGATTTGGACTGCAAAGCAAAGTTGCCTTAAATACGAGGCCTTCAATTGACATGATTTGATATTAGACCAGCAAATGAGAGGCTGCTAAGGATTTTCTGCTTAGGCTGAGCATACTGAGGCTTTTGCAGCACTGAGACCTCACAAGAAGCGCAGATGTAGAGTTGCTGCCCATGGGAGCGATGTCCCTTTGCACTAGAAGAGAAAAAATATTCAAAGCAGGAGAAATTATAGAGGTTTGAAATGCCAAAGAAATGCCGACATCAGGCACTAGAGGGTGGCCTTTGACAGAGGCACCATCCACTCACTGACCTGGCAAACCTGTGGCAGGTTGAACTCTTGTCCTAGCAAGATGCTGGGTTTGTGTAGGATAAATGTTGGATGGTGGTTGGATGCTTTGGTTGTCTTTTATTCTTTGACCCAGTCACTTTTTTCTTTTTTTTTTAAATGCTATTCCTTCTGTTCAGCCTTCAACTTGCTGTTTTCATTCTCTTTGAACTCCACTGGAGTTCCCTAATGATCGGCCTTCCTCAAGGCCTAGAATCCTTTTGGAAAAGATCTCCTGTTTTAGGCCTTTTGTCTTTTGGTAAATATATAAAATTTGTGCTCTGACTCATTCTGGGGATCAGATTTCCTCCCTTGTGCTCTGCTCCACATCAAAGATGACTCCTGCTAACACTTACACTGAGAAACGAGCTGTGAAGCTTGAAGATACCATGTGTCTTTTATTGCCTCTTCCACTGACCTTGAAGCTCCTTCCTTGGTAAATGTCTGACATGAGGGCTGGACCATCTGCTCTTCCCTCCCTAGGAAGCTGGCAATTTGAGTCAGCAAGAGAACAGAGAGGTATTTGGGTAGGGAAAAGTCCCTGTATGCTTCTAGGTAGGAACAAGGCAAAAGGAGAGGAAGGAAACATCCTTCAGATGCTCAGACCGCTTGGGAAGTGAGTATTTACTGCAAGAGAGGAGGGCTGGAGTGTGTTGCTTTTGGGGGTGAAGGCTGGAGAAAACAGACCAAGCTCTTCCTGGGGAAAGGTAAGGGGCAGGTGAAGAGAAGCAGCTCTTCCTTGCAAGGAGCATGTAACCAGTGGGATGTGCAACCTTCTTGTTCAGCAGGTGTAGCAGCAAGGGTACAGCCTGTGCCAGGCTTTGCTGAGGGTGAAAGGAATGTGAGCACACAAAGGCTCCCTGCAAAAGGGAGCAAGATGCCCAGGAAAAGAAATGCAAGGCTGACTGACTACAGGAGCAAAAGCAAGAGAGCTTTTACTGCCTCTTTTCCATCCTCTCATGGTCAAAGTCTCCCTACCGAGCATGTGGGGAGCTCTGCCCAGAAGATGTCATCTTGCTGACATGGCCTGTCACACAACAATACCTTTTGCTCTCACTCTGTGTGCAGTCCTCTTGCACAAAGCACAGGAGATCCGAGTGCCCTGGTTTAATTTCAATGGTATGGCACAGACAGTCCTGCCTAATTTAAAATCTAGTCTTGATTTATGGATTTCTATGCATAGGGAATCAGTCACAAACCCAGGATGCATTTTCAGGAGTTTTATTACCCTCAGAATTAAACATGTTGAGCTTTAGTCTCTTTGTACAAGCTTACAGTTACAATCACATCAGCCTGCACTAAAGCTATCACTTACTGTAGTATGTGAATGAATTGTCTGCTGAATAAAATCACTCATGCTGGACCAAACATTTCATGTCAAGATGCTGTCAGGTATATGATGTAGAAGCTCTGGCAGTGTTTCATAGCTAGCTGCATCAAGTCTCTGGTGTCTCACTTGGATCAGGTCTAATTCCTGGTGGTAGAGTGGGTGTCTGTCCAGTTCATCACAAGGGAGTGCTCAAAGAGCCAATGATAACTGCAGTACCTTATTATGTGCTGTAGCAGAAAAAAATAGTTTCAAGTTTTATGATGTATTAAAACCTTTTCTGTATTGTCTTCCCTATGCTCAGTGGCTTGGGTATGAGTAATGCTGTCTTTCCCTTAATTTCTTCTACATAAACTATACATGCAGATTTGTAATTTTCAGGCAGGCAACATTTCATACTCCTTTTCCACTTGCCCCAAGGGTTCATCAAGTAGGATTTTATTTGCAGTAAAATGTTTCCAATAGGCACAGCACTTGGAAAATGCAGGCACAAGCTCAGGCCTTTTCACTTGGCCTCATCCTGGAGCCCTGCCCTACCCTGACTGAAGCAGCCCTGCTGTGGTTTTGGTGTGCTGATTTGCTGGGCTAAAGCTCAGCTGGGCAACTCAGCAGCAGCTTGCAAAGCCCATACGGCTCCTGCTCTTACCTCCCATTCCTTTGGCTGTGCCGGGAAGCCTTGCACAGGGAGCTCTGCATCCTTTACAGCAGAGCCCTGCCATGTTCTGCTACAGTGCTGTCACTGTCACCACACTTAGCAAGTGACTCTATCGGCAGGTTATGTTGGTCACAGGACCACAGAATTGTTTGGTGTTGGAAGGGACTTTAAAGATTTTGTTCCAATTCCCCAGGCAGGGACACCTTCCACCAGACCAGGTTGCTCAGAGCCACATCAAACCTGGCCTTGAACACTTTCAGGGATGGGGCATCCACAGCTTCTCTGGGCAACCTGTGCCAGTGCCTCACCACCCCCACAGTGAAGAATTTTTTCTGCGTATCTAATCTAAATTTCCCCTCTCTCAGTTTAAAAACATAATCAGCTTATAAATTAAACATTGTTTAAAATCGTGATGTCTAATTCTGCTCTTTTTCTGTCTCTTTGCTATAACAAGATGTTCCTTTTTCTTCTGTTTATGTCTAGGGTTCAGGGACTGCAGGGCTCTAGGCTTGGACCTGTCAGAAGAAATCTTGTGCCTCTTTCCACTGCCATCTGCTGTTGCAGGATCCTTAAACACCAGGAAGAACTTTTGTGGTGTGCTTGAGTATCTTGCTGGGGACAGTAAGAAGAGATGGTTTGTTGGTTAAGGTCTTTCAGTGGTCTCCAGAGCTGTGCTCCGTGTCCTTTCAATGTCAGGCAAGTCTTTGAACCTGTGCCTAGATTTCAACTGTAAATAAGGAGTGGAAAAAAATAACCAAACCAACCAATGCTGACTTGGAAAAGCTTCTCTGGGAATTTACCTGTGCAGACCTGCTGCATAACCACATTTAACTTTTTCCTGGGTCAGCCTGCTGGAATGGCTGCAGCCTCAGCACATCTGCACCCCTTGGCAGGAGAGGCTGTACCTCACTTATATCCTGCTCGGCCACAGAAGAAGCTTGTTTGATTCCAAATACTCTTCTCTCTCCCATCCCTCAAAGGGAAATGCATTTGATTAGAAGGTGCAGAACTTAGGCTAGAGACTGAGAAACTGAAAAAGTTAACCTCTATGTTCTGTGATGGTGATCTGTGCTAAAAGTCGTGGGTAAGGAAAAAGGTGGCGAGAGTAAACACCCTCACTCCTGAATTTCCTGATATTAATGAGCAGGTACATAATTATTTTGAAGAAGATATATGAAAGCACGCAGATTACAGCTCAAATTCCAAAGGTGTGTTTTTTCATCTACCTCAAACATGGTTTCTGTTGGCTGCCTTAGGAAGGTCCTGCCTGCTGGTCTGTGTGGATGCCCCACTGAGGCATCTATTGTAGGGCCGAGGGACTGTGAGATTAGAGAAGCCTTTCAGTCACAGCAGAAGCCCTTCTAGCCCTGACTCTGACAACGATCAACAACATTTAGTGAGTAAAATGCACAGGAACAAGATCTGCACCAAATGATTCATTCCCATAATACTCCTCTAACCTTCTGCCTCTCAGGTTTCCTAATGCAGAAGTGGTGTCTTTATAACCTGAAAGTCCTTTACACATCAGTATTGATACAATTTGTTCCTTGCATGCTGAGGCACAAAATTCTTCTGAACCATGAGTGAGGCTTAAGTAGGTGCTGTAGAAATTATGAGGCCTCAAACAGAGAAAGATAAAAACATCCACCTTGCTGCTGAGAAGGAACCAAGTAACCCCTCCCTGTCACCAGTCACAATGTAAATGGTGCATTTTATACCTCTAAAAAAAATAAGTCACAGCAGGTCTGTTTCTGGTTCTACAAGTGTGGTGGTGCTTGTAGAACCCCTCTACACCCTCAGGCCACACCATGACCTTAAAAACACGCACTTGCAACAAAGTGTCAGCAGTTTCAGGCTGCTCAGATCCTGTGCCACCAGATTCCCAAATCCTTTGGCAGGACCTGACTTACAAGCTTACAAGCAGCAGATCCAAGGTTTCTCTTGTTTAATGATCCTAAATGCAGCTGTTTTGGGTTGAGGATATGAAAGACCTTAAAGTAAGGAGAGGAAAGACACTGTCAGGAATCTGCCACCAGCAGTCTCTAACTTGAAAAAGCCTATAGGAAAACTGGGAGCTGCTACCAAGCTCTCAGGATGGCCCCCTTCACCCAACCCAAAGCTGCCACAGGATCCCAAACAGGCTCAGATACAAGGTACCATCAAATCTTCCATGATAACTTGGTCCTTCTCCCCAGAGTCATCAGGCAAGAATCTGGAGTGGACATGGACTCCAGTGCTGCTCTTGTGATGAAAAGAGAACAGTGAACATCAAAGCACTTCACCTATTTGTACTTTATTGAGATCTATTCAATAATCACACATTTACAGAAGTGTTTATTGCACATCCTAATTAATTTTCAATAAAATATAGTAAAATGCTAGCTCTGATTTCCCTCATCTTAGTAGTACAAAGGTCTGAAAATATACTTAACTCCTCTTAGCAAGACATATGCCAACGGGTGTATAAACAATTTAATTTTTTACCTAGCTCTTTTCTTCCACTGGCTCTTCCCCAAAAGTTTAAAAAAATAATTAAAAATAACACGGCATAGAAATGTATCTTTCTTAGTGTTTTGGCTTACTGAAAAAAGGGGTCCGTGCTTGGAAGAACAGCTCAGGAGACCAGGCAGCTGGTCCTTCCAATACTACCCCTGAATAATTTCTACCTGAGAGGTGATTCTTGCCTTCTGAAGGGGAACAAGTTTTCAGGACTCTATCATGTAAAAACAAGCCCTTGGTGACACTTGCAGATACTGGGGTTGTTAGAATCCTGTCTCTATCCCCAGGGCTTATTCGCTCATTTTGGATGAGATTTTCATCATTTTCACTGTTCTTCCTGCTTTCAGAAATAGGGTTCCTAGCAGTGTGCCCACAGGTGGATTGCAAGTCAGCAGCCCAGCTACCTGTTTTTAAACTTAAAGATGCATTTGGTTTCAGCCCTTTCTTTGAAGATGGAGGGATCCACTCCTCAAAGCTGGCAGGCAGTTGGCTGTTAGGGAACTGCTGTGAAGCGGAGCTACCACTTTCTTTGTGTTCTCTGTTCCTTGGCCTCCCATGTTTCACTAACTTGCCGGTAAGCTGCTGCAGCAGAGTGTTCTGAAAGGAAGACCTAGACCGCTTGCATTTGGAATGGATTTTAGTGGGATTTTTAGGGGTGAAGAAGGTGACAAAAGAGTGTCTTTCCCTAACAGGCCAGAGTTTCTGCAGAGGTTTTGTCACAGGAGTTGACTGTGAATAAGGAACAAAGTCCTGAGCGCAAACTGAACTGCATTCTGAACCACAAAAGCAGTAAGTTACAGGAGTGCTGTGCTTGCTAAAAGCATGAGGGGACATGTGTAGGGATGAGCTCAGTTTTGAACTGTTACAAGGAACACCTCCAACAGAAAGCACTGATTCAGCTGCGACCTTCTCTGTCAAAGTATCTTCCTGTATTAAAGAATTACATGATTCATTTAAGAATTCCATAGGTTTTGCTACCTCTCTTACACTTGCATCAAAGAGATCAGCAGAAGCATTGTAGCTGCCTTCAGGGAAGCTGTTGTTCCACTGCAGCTCTTTCCTACTACCACTTTTGAAGGTAATATCTGATAGTTCTGTCAGTGGTTTTAATTCTCTTTTATATACCTTTCTTGCATTGTTGGGAGTTGGTGGATCAGAAACCTGGGCCCCTGTGAGTGTAAGATCCATTTTTTGGCTTAGTGTAGAATAGTTTTCCTTATTTTCACAACCAGCTAAACAGCTTTCATGTGCAGAATGCATACAGGTGGCTGTCTTGCTCTTTTTTAAACAGGAGGTTTCTCCATGCAGCCTAATAAAAGACCAAGATGAATCTACAGGGTCACTATTTGCTTCTTTGGATTGCACACATATGCCCTGAGAAACAGAAGGCTCTGGTAAAACTAGTGAAGATGCTCCACATTCCTTGAGGGTGGAAGATAAATCACTAGGGGAAGACTCACATTGTGACACATCACTCGGAGGGTTTGCATTTGACTGAAGACAAGCAAGCACTGTGTTCTCCCAACTATCGTTCTCTGCTGCTGGCAAGGGCCTCCCTGAGACACTGGCTGCAGGCAAATCACCCAGGGCTTGCCTGGGATATGATTTGTTAAGATTTACACCCAACTTGCTACTTTCAAGATGGACAGGTTCGCCTGCATCAAGGCAGGGTGATGTTACAGTCCTGCCCTCCTCTATTCTGGCTAACAATTGATTTAGGCTTTCTGAGAGTGGGAGCTCTTCCCAAAGCATAGAGTCCATCTGAGACATTCCAGCTACATTTACGTGATTAGGAGCTGAGGCATCTCTCTTGCAAACAAGGGAATTGTGCGATTTTTCTGGGTAACAGTAATTACTATTAGTTTTTAAGTAAATGTTTTTTATCTCCGATTCCAAGGGATGTTGTAACAACTTGGAACTGTTTCCATGTGAACATTCGGTGTTTGAAGATGATACTCTCTCCAACTTACCAGTTGCACAGATACCGTCAGTCTGACTAAGCTGTGAACTCGATTCATTATCCTTTTCTTTATCCCCTTCCTTCACTGAAGAGATGAGAAACTGTGAGTCCAAAAGAGTTTGATTGTTGAGGCTTACACTACCCAATTCTGCAGAGCCAGGCTTCTCCTCTTGTTCATGCTGTTCACTCACCAGCTTTCCCACTTCCAGAGTGGGAAAGTCTTCCGCTGTTACCCAAGCAACAGATGAAGTCAGACTTAAGGACTGCTGCCAGCACCCTAAAAAACTTTCCCTGCCACTAGACTGAACAAAAGAGGAGCTCTTGCTCAGGCTAGACAAGCTGCTGAGCTCACTGAGAGGTTCATCTATGGGAGTTGATGACGCATCAGGTAAATATGAGCTGTTATTACAGCTTCTTAATTTTGCTGACTGCAGGAGATGATCTAAGTAGCTGATAACAGTAAAGCCTTTAACAGCAGCATTTGGCAGGAAGATCTGGCAAGCTACAAGGTTTCTCGTTCTTCTATTAATTCTGGAACACTTCTGCAAGATGCTGCTGGCAGCAGAATGCCCTCCATCTTCCCTTGTACAACCCTGGGGGACGAAAAGAAAACAAAAAACAACTAACTTAGAGAAAAAAAATTAACACACGTTTTTTATGTCAGTCGTAAATTTAGGTCTTGCTTTTCGTCAGGATCGGCAAGGAAGAGAATACAAAACAGTCTGTCACACAAGGCAGTCTCTGGGAAATAAGTCCTGGCAAGGGCTATAAAGGGCATCACAGCAAGAGGTTCTTTGCTTATTGCAATTACAGAGTTTTGGAGCTGGAAAAGCAACCAAGAACTCTGAGAAAGGACTTCACAGAAAGTTTCTTCCTCCCTTTAGGGCACTGGATGCTTCCGGGCTTCCTCCGGTGCAGTTCAGTGCGAATGGCTGGCTGCCTAGGGCCAGGGCTTTTCTTTTATCCAGGAGGCACTGGGCAGCACTTGAAGCACTCTGGTCCCAGATACTTGACTTGGCAGCTCAGCTACCAAAGCCAGCATGGTACTTTCAGTGCACTACATCTGTGAAAGGCAAATAAGCTAGAACCTTTATCTGCTCAGATTTTTTTAGACAGCAGTGTTTCAAAGGAGCTTCAACTGCAATTCTTTATAAAACCTGTTTCTCTCTACACAGAAGTCACAGGTAAAAAAGGATGTTAAATAGAGAGAGAATTAGCTAATATTTTAACAAGTGGATAAACCCTTTCTCATCTACCCCTCAAGGTCTGGCAAAACCAGAGAGGCCAAAAGCAGATACAGTTATCTCCAACAACCCTCCCCCTCCCTGAGTCTGTGCAAGGGTTGAGGTTGAAGGCTGTTAGCCAAGGACAACACCCTTCTAGGCAAGTCTTTAAAAAGTATGTTATGCTGATACTGAGCATTATCTGGGACTGTACAACTGCATACACAGCTGAACACAACTCTACAGAAATGTCTACAGCCAAGGACTGAACAGTCTTTGAATGTGTGTTCAGCCCTTGTGTTTGCAGGAGCAGCCACAAGTCTGGTGATACCTAGGATGAGTTATGCTTGTCAAGACATCAGACCTGGCCAAAGGTTCCAGGTAAGTAAAGTAAATCCATTAAGTCCTCCAACTTCTATTGCTTAAGATGCTGCACATCAGGAAAAATCTCAGTTCAGATACAAACCTCATTGTACCTGTGGGAGAGGCAAAACATCTGCCAGGTAGGATTTAGTTCACAGATTCCATAATATGAGTGACTCACATAAGCATCACTTGAAGACCGTTTCTACAGAAATATTGCTAAGAACTAATATTTAAAAGTGTGTGGAACACATAAAAGAGCTGCCAATGCAGATATTGAACAGCTGTACCTTAACAACATTTTGAAAGTGTTCTTAAATCCAGAAATATTAGAATGCTACAAGGGGATGTGCTTCTCCTTATATTTCAGACTGGAAAGGAGACTACATGGCATGGGAAAGGTAGGGCAGTACTTGGAAAGAGAGTCTGTTTCTTGCTCCAACCGTACATGGATTTTTTACAGACTCCAAGCTGTTAACTGATATGCACAGGAACTGGCACTGCTCAGGCTCTCCAAAAAGCACCCTGACAAGCTGTTAAGCTGACTACTGCCATTCGAGATGATTTTTGGATGTGAATCATTAAAAAAACCCCACAGGAGTCTTGGGGGAAAGAAGCAGAATCCTTCTCATGTCCTAGCCTTAAATTTTCTCAAATTCCCAAAAGACATTGTACATGAAACTTTGATAAATCAGTCAATACCCCTAACTGGCTACAAAAGCTCACTAAACAGCCATAATATGGATTAAAAGTTACCTTCACTCCAAATATAAATCTTTTTCCAATGAAACAGGTTTCCACTGCTTGAACTAATGCACTTGTAGATGACTCTGTGTTTGATTCTCCTGACAGCTGATTGAACTCTTGAATATACCTTGAATAAGAACATACAGAAGTATTGGACCAACAGAGGAAGCCTTTCATAGCATTTTAGCTGTAGTACAGTGCTAATGAGGACACATGCTAAGGAAAAGATTTTGTTGTAGCTTCAACTAAACAGAGAATGAAAACAGTAAACCATGAATCTAGAAATTAAATTCTTTAGTTCACCTAATTTGTTAGTGAGATAAAGTAAACAAAACAACCACTCTGAACAGGTTTATTGCACACACGACCTTAAGATGTTCCCTGTGTGGTTGTGATTTTTCTGCCAACACAGTGCGTGTCCAATGCTGTCAATATGCTGCTATTTCTTACACATCCATTATGCCCAGGCCTTTACAGCACAGTTGTATCCATGTGAGACATGGAAATAACTGCTTTTCATGGCTGACAGCAGTACAGCAGTGTAGGGCAGAATGCCCATCATGAGCATGCTATTAACGCTGCAAATATGGCATTAAAAATGATTCATCTTTGAGCCAGCGATAACACAAGGCATTGGAAAATAACAGACTAGAGAAAGAAGCAGGGAATCTATCTGAATATCCCATCCTGGAAGTTTCATTCCAGAAAATCCAAAGCCTATAATGTGGGTGGTCAGCCTCTGAGGACTAACAGACTTTCTTAGAAATCCCTTCTTTCTTCAGGAAAATTCGGTCACACTGACAAAAAGTCACAATGTGCATTCAAACTGTTAGAAAAGAAAATCCAGAGGTTCAATCTGGAAAAGCCAACTTACTTAAACAAAGGAAATGAAATCATCTCAAAAAAAAAGGAGAAAAGACACAAGGAAGAAGCCAAATCAACCAAACAGTAAGCTCACTTAACAGGCAGTAGCTGGCTTCAATAGACAAGTGGAGGATTTCTTCTACTACCCAGAGGTAATCCATCTCAAAATATCAAGATTTCGGAAGAAACAAACTTCAGCATTTTCTCAAGGTAAGGGGTACCAAGAAAATGCTGGAAGGGAGCACTTTAGGAGTTACTTCCCACTCATCTTCCCATCATCTAGGCCCATTTCACTTTTTTTAGGCTGAATAAATAGCGGCAGCTACATGGTAAGACCACCTATTCCTTACCTCTGCAGATTTTCTGCGGTGACCCCAAAGAATGGATCTAAGCAGCTTCCAAAAACAGTGATGTCAAACAAATCCTTAATGTCAGCAATCTTTAGGGACAATCTGTATCTGTAGCTTGCATCTTTAGCTTCACCTGCACAGCCACATTTTAGACAGCTGAACCTGACAAAAGACAGTAAAAGGATAAAAAAGATTGAATACACAAACTTCTGTTAATCACTGCTGAGGAAGGAACTTATCTGCAGTCATATTACTACTATAATGTATCAAATATTTCATAAAAAAATTGTAAGATTTTTTTCTTATTCTTTACTCCTTGAGGCATTAATCTTATCAAAGGCTCAGAGCAAGATGTGTGTATTACGACAGAATGCCTCTGGCTTCTTTTACTGATTTATTAAATGCTAGCCTATTGTGAAATTGAAGGGACAGTGGGCTTTGAGAGACGGTTCGGGTGCAATTTTGAATTCCCTGCACCTTTTTTTTTTTACATTTCATTCTGGTTTGGGATTTTTCTTCCTGTAGGTTGAGTATAAATACTTAGGTTTAAAAAAATTAATCAGGAAACAGCACTGTTATCTTGTACTTCAGCATTTGAAACAACAGATATCCTTGTTTTACAAAGTCAGCTCCTTCCACTTAGTGCTGACATTAATTGATTTACTGTTCTTCTGTGTGTCAGAGATTTCACCTACCACTGCAATTAAAAAGGAAAGCTCATACATTTCTGGACATGCACTTAGTGAAGAGTCTTACAGGGCTACCAGGTGTGCTGCACATGTAAAATGAGATGAAAAGAAAACAAAACCAGGATTTGATCTGGAGGGGCTTTCAGAAAATGTCTTCCAACTTAGAGAGAGCACTGAGGGATTGGGTGGACTGCAGGGGATGCACTTGGAAACTCTAACACACATCATTTGTTCTGCTAAACCATTTATTGCTATTGCATAACACTGAACACAAAAGAACTCTCGATGCACAACGACCTCTAAGCTGCTCCTGGAATACAGAGATCGAAACAGTGATAACATAAGATCTGAAATTAGCACTTATTTCTACAATGGATGGATTTTCACTGTTTTGTTTTGTGTTCAGCTAACAGAGAAGCCCAATTAATGGAAACCATTAAATAATCCTCAAAACAGGACGTACCTCCTGGAATCCAGTATCAGCCTAGAAAGGCAGTTTTGACAGGCAGGATAGATGAAGCAGGAATTCTGGATGGAAACCACAGAGGCAGCCAAGAGTCCCTGAACACTATTCATGTGCTCACAGCATCACCTGAAACAAGTAAGTTGAAATGGTTTAAGGAGTTCTCATTTTATGAGATGTTAATATGAACTGCTTTCAGGTGGGTTATGTTAACATTTTGAACAGCAGCATTCAGGAAATGGTGATCTCTGTTTGAAAATACAGATTCTATTAATTAACTCTTTAAAATTAAAAAAAAAGGATGAAGCTATGTAATAAGAAGGAAACGCTCATGGCTTTTGCACACCACTACAGAGAGATCATGCAAATTCACACTTGCATTTAGGGGATCTTTATTACAATTACCCTTGGGCACAGCAAATCACTTTCTAATGTTTTTCCTTAATTTAGAGTAAAGTCAACACTGGGTTAAAAACTGAAACGATTCTGTGCTTGTCATTCTGCAAACATTTCAACACCAATGACTTAGAAAGGATATTCAGAAAATCTTGAAAAAGGCTCACAATAGCAACTACATTTGCTCCTATATGATGCTCGTTGAGCTAAAGGGGCAGCTCCAGGTGTTTACTGCTCATTTCAACAGAGGTTGTATGGGTTTGGCAAATGAATGATGAGCTAAACATTTAAATAAATAGGAATTAATTTATTTTTATTCAGTATTACTTTCCTGCAGATTTATTTTAGCTTTGCTGACATACTATACTGCCTAAAACATCAAGTTTTAGGAAACTTCCCCTATTTTAGACAGACAATTTTTTTTTCTCAGGAGATGTTGGAAACAAGTAGACAACAATCAGAGAATCCTAGAATGGTCTGGGTTGGAAGTGACCTTAAACATCACCTAGTTCCAGCCCCCTTGCCATGGGCAGGGACACCTTCCACTAGACCAAGTTGCTTGGAGCCTCATCAAACAATGATGTTTTGTTCATATTTTGCCACCAGAAAGTTAAACTTACAGGCCTTTGGAACACCTTTCTCAACATTCTGGCAAAAACAAGATCTGTAACACTGAGTACCAGAAAAACATGAGTGACTAAATTCATTACTCTGAGTAATTCAGGTGTTAAAAAAAAATCCCAATATTCCCTACATCTGGAAAACAGAGGTAGGGAAAGGGAAAAGCTTTAATAGGGAGCCAAACAAAATGAGAAAAACCCATCTCTTCAGAACACACATATTAACAGACTCATTTGACTCAGTATACTAAATGGTGCATGCCTTCAACTCTTGCCAAAAGGGAATGATTTTGTTTTAGTTACAGTACAAGCTAACAGTAAAAAGTACACGGAAAACACATCAATATATAGAAAAGGAGCAATAAAGTTAAGTCTGATTTTTTTTTATTGCCCAAAAAGTTGGGCTGGGAGAAACTAGCAGGCGCTTCACATTCCCACCTGTTTTCAGAAACTAAGTTTACACAGTTTTTGTTATCTGCACTTTTAAAAGACATTAACAAAACAAACAAGCAACAACAAAAACAAACCCAAATGCACACCCCAGAACACTGCAAGTAGTCAACTGAACTACGGCAGATAAAGCACAGCATGTAAGTGCTCACACAGGTTCTGGCAAGAGCAAACAGACTCAAGATCTACACTTCTATTTCTTCTTGGAAGAAATACAGAACTCGCTCTCTGGAGGCAGACCGAAAGAGGACAGCACAAATAGATCTGTTTTACTCGAACTTTTTGCAATAAACAAAACAACCCAAACCTCAGCGCCCGGCGGGGGAATCGCAGAGCCCTCCAGGTGCGTTCGCTGCCTTTCAGCGGCCCGGCTGCCGGCGCGGTTCCTGTCGGTACCTGGTGCCCTCTGGTGATCCCTCTGCCTCGCTCTCTCCCTAAGGAAAAGCAAACCACGAGTCGTTAACACAGCTCACACCACAGTTTTCACCCCCGAGCTTCCCCAAGGCGGACAGCGAGCGGCGGGGCCGATCCGATCCGGTGCGACTCACCCGGGCGCGGGCTGCGCTCAGTGCCCTCAGGCCGGGCCGGGGGAGCGGGGGGGGCTCGGGCGCGCGGGGCTCTGGCGGCCTGAGGGCAGAGAGGAAGGGCGGAAGTG
>VZTN01035308.1:104096-158035 GCA_013400515.1 Erpornis zantholeuca | reverse complement strand
TCCTCGGCGCGGCCGGCGCCCTGCCCTCACCGCTCCGCCGCCGCCGGAGCGCCTCGCTGCCCGTCGGCCCCTACCTGACGCGCTACCTGAGCCAGCAGGTGGGAGCCGGGTGTGGGGGGAGGGAATTTTTTCCGCTGTCATTAGCCTCGCTCTAGCCACAGGCGGGACCGGACTATCCACAGGTTTTTTAAAAAAACACTCGGTTCTGGGTCCGTTTGGTAAAACGTTCCAAGCCTTGAGCATTCCGGTCAAGTGCAGCTATTTAACGTGTCAGGTAATCTGCTCTCCTTTGTGTCCATGTGCCGTATGCTGGCCCGGGGGTCCGTATTCCCGCACATCCTGCAGCCCGTGTCGGCAGCGAGGGGCCGCGCTCCGCGGCTGCACCCCGATCGTGTTTGCAAACAGCACTTGCGGGATTTTTGTGTTCGTTGTTTGATCGCGGAGTGGTTTGGGTTGAGATCATCTAGGTCCACTTTCCCCGCAGCCATGGGCAGGCACACTGTCCCGTGGATGGAACATGGAACAGATTTCTGTTACTGATTTAAGCTTTGTCATCCTGTCTTCAACAATTCATCGGCGAAATCCATGGCATGTGGACAGAATGGAGGGTTCTGCAGTGTTGTCTTTAAGTGTTGGCGTGGTTTCCTTGCAGAAGACTTGAAACCCCCCCCTTGTTAATGGGTTTTCGTAAAAGCACTGAACAGTTCCTTGGGTGTGTCGAGAAGTGTCTGCATCGTCACTGTTCTGTACCTGGTTCTTTTTATTGGGAGGCACAGTAAGGGAGAAGGACATTTTTCTAATATTCTCTTAGTGTGTTTAGAATCAGTCTTGTAGCATGCCATCTGAATTTCGTGCCCTGGTCTACACAGTGAGTGGTGGGAAGAAGGTGTTTAATTTACAGGCATAGAATCGTTTAGGTTGGAAAAGACTCTTCAGATCATCGAGTCCAACCTTTAACCTAGTACTGTCAAGTGCACGGCTAAACAATGTCCCCAAGTGCCACGTCTACACCTCTTTTAAACACCTCCAGGGCTGTTGATTTGACCCCTTCCCTGGACAACCTGTTCCAATGCTTGATAACTGTCGGTGAATATTTTTTTAGTTTTTTTGTTAATATCCTATCTAAATGTCTCTTGTGGCTGGGCATCTTGGATGATATGTGGATTGACTATCTCCTGTTTTGTCTTTGTGCAAGGTGAAGTTATGATGGAGTGAACAAAATGGGAACATTACCTTGACGGAGAGAATAGATGTAAAGAAAACAGATAATCCTTGTAAGATTATCCTGAATAGCTGTGGAATAATTTCAGGGTCAAGGTCCCTGTCATTTGAGGTGAGAGATTGGGAAGGCTTTTAGTGAGAAATCCATCCACTGAGATGACAGTCTTCTGCAGGCAGTGTTATTGGTTTGGAATTGCTCCTGTTCCAGGGGTCTCCCTGCATAAAACATGGAATTTATGTGTCTTGAAGACATCTCTGCCTGATGTTCACTTGGGTGATAATTTGAGATTTGAGTCCCTGCATTAACTCCTTTAACAGCCCTGGAGCTTGTTTTTTGAGCATAGTGCAGATACTTTCCATAGTGTGTGGCCAGTGTTGGCTAGGATGTCACTCCTTCAGCAGTGGTGTAATTAACCCTAATTGTTGTGGCACACTGGTTGTTGCACATTGTTATCATAGTATCAGTGATACTAATTCTGTGCTGTGGTCTGAATCACCCTTTGTCACCATCTGTTATCTCTCTGTCCTCATCTCATCCCAGGACTGTGGTGTCACCTGGCTTTTCTCCTCAGCTCAGGCCCAGACAGCCCCCGGTGCCATCCAGCTGCCAGGAAGCAGCAGAGCTGCTGTGTAGTTGAGATCAGTGGATTTTGGGATGTAGACAGGTGTCGAGAGAAGGGAGAGAAGGGTCACAGTAACATCCTGTTGTAAATATTGATGTCACTTCTTGTTCCCTTCTGTCTCTTCCATGTTATCTTCCTCTCATGCGTCAAGCAAAATCATGTTGGCTGAGAGTGGCTGCTGCAGGAAAGAGGGATCCCATTCACAGGCCTTGAAATCCTTGCTTTCCATGTTCAAAGACTTGCTAATATTGTTGAACAGAGTGTGAGAGGTGTGTTTATCAAAGATTTGAATGCTGCTGCCTGGCACTTGAAAGGTACAGAGGTAGCACGAGAGGCCTAATCACAGGGAAAGCCTAGGACATGCTGTCAGTAGCACAGTGTGTAGAGCTGATAGCATTCAGCCCTTACGAAACATGCACTCAGGGCTGTTGTCTGGGAATTTGTAATTGCATTGTTATTCTGTAGTGCAACATAAAAATGATTATTAACTTGTTAAATAGGGGCGGTGATGCTTTGCCACCTCTCAGGATTGTTGAAGTTTAATTACTTATATTATGTTTACTTATGACATGAATTATCTGCATGTGTTGCTTGCTGCCAAATCTTAGCTAAGGTTCCTGATTTCATGTTTCTCTCTCTTAAGGTTTTCATCATAAGCTGAAATAATTTATATGAAAGCATTCAATATTAAAAAAATACTTTATAATATGGCAAAATATTATGCTGTCACAAAGGAAATTGTTTTATACCTGTTAATATTAGAAATACCTTTAAATAAAGTCTTTAAATACTTAAGACTTCTACAGAAGAAAACTTCAAAAGTGTAAATAGATTCCTTACATGATTGTTGCGTAAAAAGTTATTTCTTGATCACTGTGAGTATTTTATCAGTGCTGCACATTGGAACATCTGGGAATCGCAATCTATAGACAAATAACATTGTTTGAGGTTTTAGTGTCAATTTGTACTGAGAATCAGTGACATTTAGGTCTGTGTTTGTAAAAATGGAGAAATAACAGGGTCGGAGTTCGGTGCAGTGCTCATTTGCATTACACTTCCTCCTGTTTACCATATAAGTCTCAGACATCCATGACGATGGGGCTAAAGTCTAGAATATTGAGAAATCAGTCAAGCAATGCCTGTGTCAGTGTGACTAGCATCTTAGCTTGTTTGTTGACCTATGTATTTAATATCTTTTATTATTTTGTCTTGGAGGTGTGATTTTTTTTTTCCCTCTCCCTTCAAAAGTAACTGATGTCCTTCAGCCCTCTACCTCGCTATGTATGAGTGAAATTGCCCCAGTAAAAACATACCTTGTGCAGACCTAGAAGAGTAGATGGCCCTTGAAGGAAAACTCTCTCATGAGCTGTACCTTTACAACAAATTTTATCTATGTAGTGGATGATGGTCTCCTGTATAAGCTTTTCTGATGTACTAATGTGACTATTGTAGGCAAGTCCATGGTAATTTGCTTGCCTGCTAAGCAGTTGGCTATGATTTGTATGTTAAATTAATCTATCCAAAATGGAACTTTACTGAGAGAATGATGTGTAAAGCTGTATCAGGATCACCACTGTTGGGATGGCTTCTTTGTAAGCAGCTGTGTCTGTGACCACAGTTCAAAGTCATTGGAATGACTTGAGGCATCCAAGATCCATCTAGTCCTCTTTACCCAAGTAGAAATAATCTTACAGCATACTGGGGAGTGTCTGGAGCCAGTCAGCTCTGACCTTTGGGGAGCCTTGTCCTGTACCTCTGTATCTCTGTCTTTGGCATGTGCACCAGTGTTACATAGCCATAGCCTGGGAACTTGTTGTGCTTTATGTGCAGTAATGCTGAGAGCATGATGTCTTAAAATTCCTAATATTGGACAGCTTCTCAGTGATAAACTGTCATCTTAGAAAGGAGAGTGGATGTGGTGTCTCTTCACTCAATTTGATAATTGATGGCTGTGTGAGGCACGATGTGCTGGTACCTCAGTCACAGTTGGTGAGCTGCTGTGAATTTGTCTAAGAACCAATGGAACAAGTACAAATTAATTTTTCTTCAGCTACTTACTGATCCTTGTCCTTCAATCAGATTGTCTTCTGAACTAATACATGTCAATTGTGTCACCTTTTCCAAAAGAAGGATTCTGATTGCATTTAATAACTTTCTAGGTTTCACACATATGTCAGTATTTCATAATAAATTCTCATGCACGTCTTCATGCTCTGAAATGCATCCGCATTTCATATTGTGTGTACATAAAAGGAAGATATGTTGAAGCTTCAAAGTGAAGAAGTTTAAAAAGTAATGCAATTTGATCCTCTCTGGTTTTATCAGGAGTCCTTAATACCCTATTTTGTATTACAGACTGAAATTCTCAAGTATCGAAAATAAAAGCCCTGATTGAAAATGTGAAAATTAGAATGCAAATTTCAAGCCAGAAAAGAATTGGAGGAGGACTGCAAAGAGGAAGTGAAGATATATATATATTTTAGACATGATTCCTTTTTACAGAAAGGATATATTAAGACGAAGCGAGCAAAAAAAAGAATGTAGTGCTTTAATTGTAAATCAGTACAATTGGACTTCTATAAGGTTACTTCATGAATGTGCAGAGTAAAGAAAAGTGTGGTGAAGAGCTTAGCTCACCTTTTTATGACAGCATTGTCTTAATTTAGTAAATTAATCAAAACTAAGGGTGCAGTTTTGCTCTTAAATGGTGCATCTCTTGTACTCATAAGAAGGAAGTTTGCATTTGTGGAGCAGGGTATCTTTAATCCAATTCAGCATTTTTCAGTGTTTTAAATTTTTACTGTTGTGTGTAAATGAGCATCACTCAAAACCTGTAAACAACAGCCACATATAAATGTCTTTTAAACCTATTGAAGTGCTTTTCAATCATGAGTCTAAAACTTGCTTAGGAAGACATTGAGACAGATTGAGGTTATCATTTTTAATTGTGGTTAGCATCTGATTTAGCATCTTATTGTGACTCATGTTGGTGTCTCAGAATAGTAACAGATGTCGGGAATGGTTAAGATGGGTTTGTTTTTGATGCCTGGCACCATAATACAATAGCACTTTCGGCTTCTGGTGAAGGAAAAAACAAAGTGCTTTTTACAGGGCCCCTTGGTATCAATTAGAAGTTATGCTGGTGTTTACAGAAGAAGTGATGCTGATGTTTGCCTCTGAGGTGAATTACTTGGAATATGTGTTTTACTCATCAAGTAGTACAGGAGTGCTTGGCAGCTCTTAATCTGTGATTTCATAGTATGATTTAAAATGGGAACTATAAGCTATAAACCAGGTCCGCAAGAAGGAACAATAGCTCTTTTTCAGTGGACAGGAAAACGGGGAAGTACTTGTTAAAGCTTGTCAGTGAATTTTTATTTTTATGCACTACTTATCTATGGGGTCACAATGCAGACATCAGCTTCTCAAATTAAGCAGGAAACAATTTCCTCACAACTTGCAGCCCCTTCCTTCAAGTGAGCAGTTAATACTAGTGACTCAAAAAACATCAATGATCCCTCTCTGAGAGTGAGCTTTTCATGTCTCACTAGCCTTAATCATTAAAAGCTGTAATAGGCCACTGAAAGATTTTTGATAGACTATCTAAATTAAAGAAAGTCTGAAGAACAAAACAATAAGCAGAAGTGCATATGGCTGAAGTAGCAAGCTGTTCACAAACCCGATGTGCATAGGAACTCCTGTTAACTTCATTGAATTTGGCTTGTACCACGAGCTTCTACAAGTTAAAGCAAAGTCTTAGAGCTGATTTTTTTTTCTTTTTTTGTGGAGGGGACTGGGTGGGGAGATGTGGGGGAAAACGAAGTTCAAAGTGAAATTTTATGCTAATGAGTTCTGTATTTATTTCTTCATCTGACTTTGAGGAGATCAAGGTCAGCCATCAGCATAAGAAATTCTTGTAGATTGTGCAGAGAAATTGTAGCATTTTGCCAAGTTGGTGAAAGACCAGAAATAAAAATTGATTATTTCATTTAAGCTTTCAAAAACGGAATACCTTAATTTATTTCATACGTACTGTAATATTTGGATTTTATATCTAAAGCAATGAGGCTTGTAAGAAATTTAGTGGGGTAAACCAGGCTGTACTGGGCCATCTTACTAATACTTGGAAAATGGTTAATTTCTTTGTTTTCCAGGCATGTCAATTCAGAGAATTAAACAAAGACAGAAGAATGGGAATTGTGTTTTGTTAAGCATAATGGTGTAATGGGGTAATTTTATTTTAAATTCCTAGTTGCTGTCTCCTATGCTTTAGTTCAGCTCTAGCATGTGTGTAGCATGTTCTGATACTCAGTGCAGTTATAGTGCTACTGTCAGCTGTGCTGTGTGTGGTTGTTGTCTAAACACACACAACAAAGAACAAAACTTCTGATCCTTGTGGGCTGTTGTTTCTAACTGTAAATTGATGTAACAGCTTTTTCCATTATTCACGCCTGCAGCCAAGATACAGTTTATGTACAAGTTCACCCTTGTGTCAGGCCTAAAGCCAAAGTGATTATGGGATTAGCTGGAAGAGGTGCTTGTAGAGTGAAATTTGAGACGTGTCTCTTTCCTGAAGAGGACATGGCTCACTGAAAAGCCTACCTGCATGGGATACCATGGAGCCATGATTCTGTGTGATGTCCTTTCCCTGTGATTACTGATATGGATACACTTGGTGGTGCAGGGAGCCGCAGATGGTATTTCCCTGAATGCTGCTGGTTTCCCCATCATCCTGTCTTACCAACATCCTGCAGCCCTGCAAGCAGAAGTTGTGCCTTGGTGTTGCAAGCTTGCTGAAGTAGAAGTTGCTACATGGTATTTTTGCTATTGCATCAGGGCTATAGAAGTAATTGCTGCTTTGATGCTTCTGTTCTGAAATTTTCTCTCCCCCCACCTCAATGTTAATCAGAAATTGGTGGCTATTAAATACATGATCCACAGTGGCACATGTAAAATACTTAGCCTCTTAATACTGATAAACTGCCATCTCTGCACTGAGCTTTTGTCATTTTGTCTGTGGTCTGCCTAATTAGAAGATTATCTGGATAGATAACAGGATAGTTTTCCTGTTTGCTGTCACTGTTCGTCTCTACTTCCTTGGATCCTCTATCTTTTGTAGGATTAGCCATAGAAAATAAAATACAAATAATAGTGGTTGAACTAAGGCTGGGAGAATGATAAAGCAAATTTATTTGTAGTTCTGGAAACCTGGGAAATAAAACAATTGCAACCTGAATTAAACCTTTTAAAAATATTCA
Source organism: Erpornis zantholeuca (assembly GCA_013400515.1). Taxonomy (NCBI): domain Eukaryota; kingdom Metazoa; phylum Chordata; class Aves; order Passeriformes; family Timaliidae; genus Erpornis; species Erpornis zantholeuca. Next base: position 150,933 of record VZTN01035308.1, on the reverse strand, counting down.
GCAAAGTAGACAGTTCTAGACCTTTTTGGTGTAGAGGTAGAGCTGGTCTAAATATTTAATTTGGCTAAATAAAAATATTATCTTGGCTCTGAAATGCTTTTATTCCCTGTGTCTTTGTTAAAAAAAATTAGGAAGTCTTTCAAATGAAAACTGTGTTTATCAGAGAAGATGAAACTTTGTAAATTCTTTTGCTTAAACAATTAGTCCTACACAGAACTTTAGGACACTCCTAATAAAAGCCTAGAATGCTTTTATGCTGCTTAATCTGTGACATATTGACATTTCACATCAAATTTTTTCCTCTCCTCTGAAGTTAATCCTCTGAATGTGATGGATTTGTAATTCAATCTGGAGGGCACATGGAAAAAATTAGTGCCCTTATGCTTGTTAGGGGCCTGAGAGACCTTGCTCAAGGGTAACTTCGTTCTTGCTGGTGTAGTGCATCTTTGTGCTTTTTTCAGCCTTGTGTACTTCACTCCTTGTGAAGTACAGCTCTGGGCTGGTTGTTCCCTATGCCTTGCCCTATCCCTTGTCCTGTGGAAGAAGTTCACCAGGAAAAAAATGGCTTGAATGGAAGTATCAGTGATGTGAACATTTGGGGTGTTTATTGCCATAGTAGTTTGTTGCAGAGTTTTGTAGCTGGTGGAGTCTGAGCAGCACAAGCCTCTTCATTGCTCTGAAAAGATCTGGGTGGCAGAATGGAGCCTGTGGTTAAGGAGTGTCAGCAGTAAAGCAGATTGAATAGATTCTTGCTTGGGTCACCCATTCTCTCCCTTGTGCTGGAGCTTTGTGGTGCTCAAGTCCAGGACAGAAAATGTTAAGAGTGCCTGTAGTACTTCTTCCAAATGGAGGAGTTTTAGCAGGGAATAGCATCTTCACTGTGTCTGCTGGAGGATTTTACAACTAAGTAATTAAAGACTAAATGTGTTTATGGAGTTCATTTTTACATGGTAAGCAGAATCTGGAGATTCAGTTGCAGCACAAAACTATTAATGGTTTGTGGAAGTTGAAATCAATTTGTTTGTGTTCTCATTAGCTGGTTGGGCTTCCGACGTAAAAATAACCTTTCATCATGTACAGTTTGTTTCTAACAAGGCCTGACCTGAGTACTCTGGTGCTTTCCTACAGCATATCCTGTAGCTGTTTAAGTGTTCTTTGGTCTTTTCAAGTGCCTGTCCAAACTCTGTGACTCAGGGAAGGGGTAGAGTTCCTGTCTGAAGTTTTCCTACTCCATGCCTTTTAATCTCTGAAGTGATAAATCAGTGCTAAAAATCAGACTTCCTTAAACAGCATCACTAGAGCAGGTGCTGTGATTTCTGCAGCATAAGAGAAGCTTCAGAAAGATACATGAAGTGTGGAATCATAGACCCGTTTAGGTTGGAAAAGACCTTTAAGATTATCAAGTCTATCTGTAATGTAACACTGCCAGGTTTATGACTAACCCATGTGCCTAGTCAGAGGCCAGTGTGTTCTTAAGGACACAGTTGCAGTCATAGATTCTTTCTATTACAAGGATCCTAAGCCTGCATTTGCACTGGGGGGCATATTTGGCTGGAAGCTCATTACAGTCGAGGAAAACTTGGTAATAGGTGCTCTAGACCATCTCAGTAGTTGAATAGAAGTTGGAAATAATAAATTGGCAAAAATCACATCTATTGTTATCTGTATGGTTTGGTAAATGTGACAGATTAGCAAATAAAACTAAATCTGGTGAACAAAACCTCTAAATTATGGAGCTTGTAGAAAATGACAATGACAGAGTCAGTCTTGGCTTGGATGAGCATACTCTTTGCTGGGTAGAAAACTGGCTGGATAGCTACGCCCACAGAGTGGTGGGGAGTGGGCTTAAATCCAGCTGTTGGTCTTCTGGAGGGCAGGAATTTTAGCAGAGGAGTCTGGGTAGGCTGAATCAATGGGCAGAGGCCAACTGTGTGAGGTTTAACAAGGCAAAGTGCTCAGTCCTGCCCTTGGGTCACAACAACCCCAGGCAGTGCTACCAGCTTGGGGAAGAATGGCTGGAAAGCTGCCCAGCGGAAAAGGACCTGGGAGTGCTGGTCAACAGCAGCTGAACATGAGCCAGCAGAGTGCCCAGGTGGCCAAGAAGGCCAATGGCATCCTGGCCTGTATCAGCAATGGTGTGGCCAGCAGGACCAGGGCAGTGATTGTCCCCCTGTACTCAGCACTGGTGAGGCCACACCTGACATCCTGTGCTCAGTTTTGGGCCCCTCAGTGCCAGAAAGACATTGAGGAGCTGGAGCGTGTCCAGAGAAGGGCAACTGAGCTGGGGAAGGGTCTGGAGCACAAGTCTGGTGAGGAGTGGCTGAGGGAGCTGAGATGTTTAGCCTGGAGTGAAGGAGGAGGCTGAGGAGAGACCTTAATGCTCTATACAATTTCCTGAAAGGAGATTGTAGGGAGGTGGGTTTTTGTCTCTTAAGTAACAAGCAATAGAATGAGAAGAAATGGCCTCAAGTTCCAACAGGGGAGGTTTGGACTGGATAGTAGGAAATCTTCTTTCACTGAAAGACTTGTCAGGCACTGGAACAGGATGTCCCAGGAAGTGGTGGCACTGCCATCTCTGGAAGCGTTCAAAAGGTGTGTGAATGTGTTGCCTTTCCTTGGTTTGAAAAATTGAGAGCCAAACATAGTTAAAGGAGGAGTTTTTATTTCAGTATTTATTTAAGGATCCTTAGGTGCACCACTTTGTCCAGGTGGAATGCGCCAAAATGCACCCAGAAATGCACCCACACAATACATCGAGTACACAGTTCATAGGCCTTGCAAATTAGCATATCTATTATCAAAGACTCCCCAGTGAGAGACTTAAATGAATCCCAAGAATCCCCCCCTGGATGGACCTGTCTTAGTTTGCAGGATGTTCTAGGGAACACCTTGGTTTCTCAGGATAGAATAGGGCTTTCTGGCCTCTAACTGCAAGGCCTCCAGGGTGTTCAGTCTCCTGACTTAACAGAATACTGGCAAAAGTTTCCCCCATCCCTGCTAAAAGCACTAAGAATATATAAAAGCTATATAACAGGGTATGTAAAAGGGGTATAAAAGAAAAGGCCAAAAATCACCCTGGTGATTCAGGCGTGGCAAGAAAAAAAGAGACATCTGAAGCAGAAATAGACCACTTGCATTTAGGTGGTACTGGTGGGATGAAACCTCAGTCCTGGCAGGCTCAACAAAATCTGCCATCCACCCCCTCCCCCTCTGAACATGTTGTTATACAAAGATGACAAGAAAGTCCCTGCCCTCATGAACCTCAAATTTAAATAGAGGAAGCAAAGGTTATAAGAGGAAACAAAACTAATAGGGCCAGCTGACTGAACTGGAGTCCCACAGCCCATGAGGAGTAAAAGCAGGAATAGAAACACATTAGTGAAATCCCTAGGAGGCTAAGGTCCAGGCTGCCGTTCACACAGAAGGATATCCTCAGGCTATCCTGTATCTTCCTGTCCTCAGGAAATAATTTAGACAGGATGAGCACTCAAAACAACTCCATGGACATGTGGAGAGTAAAGCATGACTTAAAATCCCCTGGCTTCTCTCCAGTAAAAAAACTGGCTGGATTTCACGTGGAATATCCAGTTTGGGAAAATAAAGCTATTGCATAGAGGATTGAAATTCAAGGCATCACAGAAAGGCTTTCAGACGCTCACAGTCTTGCCAGAAACCTAAAAGCATAAAACCATCAGGTGCTGATTTACCACCTCAAATGGTATTAGATGCTTTTGGTTAGAAACTGCCCTGTGACTTACAGTCTTTTTTGGTAAAGGCTTGGCTTTGGTGCCCTTTCTCTGTAGTCACTGATGACCTTAAGGTGCTGCTGAGAAGGAAGTGGGTTTTAGCCCACATGTCCTGTTTTGTCTTTGTACTCGACTCATTGACCGAGTTCCTGAATACTTCCAGAAGTACATTAAGCAGGCTAACATCTGAACAATAATTAACATCTGTTGTGCCTTTTTTGTCTCCTCCCCCGGGAAGATGTGTGGCAGAATGCCTTGTTTTATTTTAAATGGACTTTTAAAGTAACAGAAAAGCACATTACAAAAAACCCACCATGAGATAAGTAATCTTTGAGAGCTCAACAAAAGCACATGGTACATGTGCACATGTAAGGTAAAGATACAAAAAAGTGCTGAATAGTTCAAAGAGAAGGTGAGGTTTGGCCTTCCTCCCAGTGCGAGCTTGTTCAGTAAACCAGTCTAGGGAAGGTGCCTCACTCTGAGCTCATGAGCTGCACTTCTCTGTAGAAAGTCTCTCTGAGCTGAAGGATCAAAGCTGCTGACTTGGGCCTTCAGTGTGGTGCTCTCATCAGCCTCGTGGGCTCAGTGCTTTGTGCTGCCCACCGATGTTTGCCATCCTGCTCAGGGAGTGCAGTTCCCAGCAGCCCTGCCTTGGATAGTGGCTACAGTCTTCCATCAGAGCTGCCTGCCTCTCAAGCCATCTGCTCTATGTATGTTTTTATTTTGCCCAAATGCTTTGTGAGTCTTTGGACTCAAAGGTGTTCAGGAAAATACAAGGCTTTCTTAGCTGAACAATGTTCACAAAGGTTTTTGTATGTGCAACTGGAATGTTGTTGCTCCTTTTGCCATTCTGTCTGCCTCAGCTTTTCTGTTAAAAACTTATTCATAACTTACGACTTTCAGTGCTGCTTTTTCTAATTTTATCCTTCCTCTTATTAGTATCAAAATGACTGTTCTTGTGTCAGTAGATCATACTTTTATCTGTAAAACATTTCTGTTGCATTGCTGATGATGACTGTGTTATTATTTTTACCAAACTTGCTGGATAGTCCTGTTTACAGAACCTTATAACTTTGGTAACTGGTTTGCATTAATTCTAGAATAGTGTAGAAGTTTAGAAGGAAATAGTTTAGAAGGAAACTTTCCCATCATCTCACNTGCATTAATTCTAGAATAGTGTAGTTTTAGAAGGGAACTTTGCCATCATCTCATTGAACCTCCCACTCAAACCAGGGCCAATTTCAAAATTGTGTTGGACTGCTCAGGATCTTGTACTTACCACTGCTGTCATTTGCCCCAGTTGTAATTACGAAAGTTCTAACTGGAAAAACCACATATCTGCTATTATACCATTACCCTTGTTTTAAACAGCAGTTAAGGTGTTTTAAATGTGTACTAAACAGATTTTTTTTTCTTTTTGTTGTTGTGGTCTGTTCTAATCAAGTCTGGTTGTAAAAGTTATTGCTTTTATCATACTCCTTTTGTGTAAGTATGGGGAAAATCCCTTTTTGGTTCAACTTTTTAATGACATCTGATTTAAGGAAAAGTAGCTACAAAAATATCTGGTTATTTTGAGTTGTACAGTATGCTTCACACGGTTGCTGGGGTTTATTACCTATTTGCATACCTGTTCTGTAAAGAATGGTGAAAATAAAGCAATTGCTTGAATGAGATCCAGCAGCTCCGGTGCCCAACCCTGCACACTCCTGCTGCACACTTTGGCTACACAACAGCTCCATCTGCTGTTCCTGAACCGCAGCTTTCCCTGCGTGTCCAAACCTTGCACTTACAATTTTATATTCATTCTTGGGCTTCTTCCCTCTGGCTTGGCACATTTTCACAGTTTTTACTCTTGTCAGAAGATACTCCTTAGGACACCTCCACACTGTGTTTTGATGTTCTGGATTTAGAATTTCTTTGAATTTCTTGGCAGTAACCAGCATTTGTGACACTTCCTTCTCTGACGGCTTTACAAACATTAGATTTTGGTTTGGTTTGGATTTTTTTTACTCATGTTGAATGTCTTACCCTTGGAAAAACAAAGTATGAAGCTCCATCATCCAGCAACAAAGGCATTTCTTCTCTTCAGTTGAGTAATAGCTACTTGAGATTTTTTTTTTTTTTCTGGAGAAGTCTGGACTTGTGTCTGTTCTGCCTGACATCTTGCACCTGTCTACAGTTGCGTATGCTATGAATATGATGAACAGAGGCAATTTAGCTGTTGTGGGACTATAAAATTTTTACAGATTGAGGGAAAAATAGGAAAGAATAACATGGCTGATGGCAGTGAGGGACTGTACAGCATGTCAGAGTCAAAACAGAGAATCATGACACTTCGATCAATGTGGTTACTAAAAGCACCAAAAGAGAACTTAAATTCCAGTGTTTTTCTCCCTCTTAGTTTTGAGAGACAGACCCACTAAAGCATTGAGATTTTGCAGTTTGTTTTGGGGAAGCAGATTTGCAGATCACATCAGAGGAAAACAGAGTAAATCACATCTCCAAAGAAAACTAGCCATAATTTGGAAAGATATATGCATGTTGGAATATCACTATCCTAACTTTCTAGTTCCTGTGAAATAGGAACAGTAAGGTGGGCCTTAGAATCTGTTCTGCACAATACCCCATTGGATAACTCAGCCTGGTGTCAAAAATTTTTCTTTCTGTTTTTTTTTTGTTTGCCTAGGATTTTTTTGGGGTCTTGCTTAGTTTTCCCTCTGCACTCTTTTTTATCTGTTGCATGTTAAGCTGCCTGTACATATCTTTGTAGTTAGGAAAGTTGAATACTTTTTGGGATGTAGTCCTCAAATTGTCACTCTGGCTTCAGGCAAGAAGGATGCAGAATCAAGCTCTAAATCTAAATGTTTAATTTTAGATGATTCCATAAAAGGCAAACAGGACACATGGGCCTGTTTTTCCTGTCTCTGGCAAGCAGCCTAACCAAAAATTTTAAATAGAAAAAGAATTTCTCCCATTACAAACAGACATGGAACAAAAGATGTATTAGTTGTACTTTCTAATAGTGTTGGAGTTTATCAAACTATACGGTAACTTTTTACATGTACTTTAACTGATTGTTCTCTTTAATTGTCCCAAGGTCTTATGACCAAAGACTTTTTCAGTTGCTGACTTTGTTCTGCCTTTCTACATTTAATCACTCTTAATAGGTGAAACAAAAATTAATAACTGTGCAGAGGAAAAAGGGGCAGGTGAGTTGTCAGTGTAAAACAAGCCCAGCATGTGTTGTCAGTACTGAAGTTCAGTGAAAGAGCCCTTAAATATGCACATGATAACATCACCATGTACTTATGAGTAAGGAGCAAATGGCCTCCCTGAGGAAAACTGTAAAAGTACATAAAATAGTTTTATTTGGGTCTGGAAGCAGTCACTGAAGTTAAAGGCAAAGACCTTGTCTCTGCTTACACCATGCCCAGACCTCCCCCTGCCCAGTGCTCTTGTAGCAGTGAGCTGCAGCACACTGTCCTCCCACTTAAGTCCAAGAGTGAGTAATCTTTGAGAGAGTTCAGAAAAGATTTTTTCAGCATGAAGTTTTGCAGCAGATTGTATATCTGAAATAAGTTCCTGTGTTCTCCATGACCTAGAGCAAATATGAGTAGCTGGATCCTGGAGGTTAAGAGTTAGGCTTTTCTGAGGTGCCTGAGGGAATCTGCCTAGCAGATGTTACTGTGATAACAGCTTGTGTTTGAACTTGTGCTTGATCTTGTTCAGTGCTTGAACTTGTGTGTGATCTGCTGCTTTTCAACAGTAACTTGCAGATGTTCCCAAAGTAGGGAATGTGAAAGTTTGGTTCCTGTAGCATCTGAGAGGTGTGGCAGAGTTTTGGGTGTGAAGGCAGTTGGATGGGCGAGCAGAGATCTGCAAGCCAGCAGATGTCAGGCTGTCACCACCAGCAGGAACTGTGAAAGGAGAAGGTGAATTGATGTGCTGATGAAAGTCAAAATTGGGACACTACAGGTCATCTTCAGCTAATGAATAAAAGTAGTGCAGAACTGTGAATACATGGTAATTAAGTAGGATAGGTCTTCTGAAGTAATTCTGTGGTTTGGCTTGATTTTTTTATATTTCATAGTAAAAGCCTGCATGAGTATTCCAGAATAAGATTATGCCTATGCAGGGAGTTACTTGTAAAAGCAGTTGATAAACTTTCCAGTGTAGATGAATTCTAGGGGAAGGGTTGAAGTGAATAGTGAATACAAAGCAGTGTGAGTAAAAGCTGGGAAAAAAATGACCTCAGGAATTGAATTTCTAATGAGGGAATAAATCTAACATTGTGGGGTTTGGATTAAGGGGTATGATGTATAGGCTGGCAATATTTGTAGAACAGTGGAAAGCAATAAAATCCCACCTTCTAACAAGAATCTGTTTAAATTTCATTCTTATGCCAGAAGGAGGAGAGAAAGAAGAGGTGGGATTTTTGTTGGTTTTAGTTTTGGAGTTCTTTTTTGTTTAGTTTGATGTTTTTTCCTATTTTTTAATAACAAGGCTAGTAAGGTTTTCCTAAGACTCAAAACATCTTGTGATGACTCTTTTACTTGTTGATACAGTTTTATTGCATGAGATACTTTGTGACCTCTCAGCAGATTTGTCTGACTTCCTAAATATATTTAGAATATCTGATGTTAAATAGGATGCTATAAAAAGGGCATGGATTTTTTTTCTTAATGGCCGAAAATAGCATTTCTCCTTCAGTATATACACCTGTAATTTTGAGTTCTTTTTTTTTCACAAAGCAGAAATAAAGTGATGAATTAGGAATATAAATGAATGATACATTTTTTTTATCTGCAAAATAATTGTCAGCATTCCCAGTGAATTCCAGGATCAGTTCTAGCTTTCTGAACATATTGCTGTTCCTTGTTCTTACAGATTGATCACTTTGGATTTGATGAAAATTGTACCTTCCAGCAGCGGTATCTGATAGCAGATCAGTACTGGAAGAAGGAGAATGGACCAATACTGTTTTATACAGGCAATGAAGGAGACATCACGTGGTTCTGCAACAACACGGTACGTGGGAAGTAGTGGAATTACAGTCCTACCAGCCAGTAATGACATCCTGAAAAAGTGAGGAGGAACAAGAAGGCAGTCTCAGAAGGTTGTTGAAAGACAACTTTGTAATGATTGTTATAGGAGAAAGAGGAAGCTGGACAAAAGCACAGAAGAAGATTAAGGAGGTTCAGGGTCCTATTTGAAGCCCAAACAAACCAAAGGGATACGCTTGTATTAAGTTCCTGGAGCAGTGAAGAAACCTTTAGAGGAAACACCATAAGGTGCCTTGAGCTAACAATTCAGCATTTTGGACCAAATGAAATTTATTCTACTATGTTAGATTCCTCAAGTAAAATGGGAGATTTTCAGGTTTGGATTTTTGTTTCCCTGTTAAGAAAAATATGAAGGGAGCTGGAAATCAAAGCTGGTTCTCTTTTGTTCTCTGCAATAGCTGTGGAAGTTTTTACTTCCCTGATTGATACAAATGCAGAATGGAGTGTGTGGGTATTTTTCAGCCATTTCAATACAAAGGCCAGTAACCTGACAGGAGGTGGCATGTGCTGAACTCAAAGCCACCAAGGACTGCTTGGATGCTTTGTGCTGCCAGCACATGATCTCTGTCTGCTTCCTTCCATAACTGGTGGTAACAAACTGTTATCAGCAAGTAATAACAAGTTGTACTTATTTCTTAGTTGAAAATAACTGTATTGCAATGCTCTAGGTTATTGCTTATTGCCAAACAAGTTTTGTGTTTTCTGTAATGTAGTTCTAACTCAAATGCATGCTTTTCTCCTGTAACCTTTTTTATTTCCTGTGGATTAAGCTCATGCCACAGGAGTTCTGTTAGAATTGCCTGTGTCTAGTCACAAAACAAGGATGCTTAATATTTTGCAGCATTAAAATACACATACTGTCTTTGTATGTAACTCCTTCTCTGGGTTGATGGCTGTTTTGTGTGTTTTCTTACTTCAGTGGTACTTTAAAAGCAAATTGCACTCTTTTAGTGGCATTTTGATAGTGAATCTTTCTAATCAAAGAATTGGAATACACTAGACTGAAACTAGAGACTTTTAAACAAGTTGAGTCAATGATTTTTAATGTCTGTTTTCCTCTGACCAGGGTTTTATGTGGGATGTGGCTGAAGAACTTAATGCCATGTTGGTATTTGCTGAACACAGATATTATGGAGAATCTTTGCCCTTTGGGAATGAGTCTTTCAGTGTAAGTGTAATTTTTTGTCTTCCTAATAAATGTATTCCATACAAACATAATTCTGCATATTTTAATTCTTGCCAGGACAATGAGTGTTAACTTGAGTAAGATATAACTTTTTTGTCACTATCAATACTAGGGTAAAAAAAGAAACCTAGAGATATTTTTTTAAGTGCTTCAAGGGACACCTGCAAAGAATATTTCATTTGTTCCCAGGCACAGATTCTGACCTGTGATTGTAGCTGTAGACCTGGTTTTAGCTGTAGGTGCTGTGGGGAATAGAAAGACTGCTGCTGGAAATCACTCGTGCTGTCCATAACTTGCCTTCTTTCTCTCAGGATTCCAAGCATCTAAATTACCTGACATCAGAACAAGCTCTGGCAGACTTTGCAGTACTTGTTGAGTACTTGAAAAAGACCATTGCAGGAGCCCAGCACAGTCCAGTCATAGCTATAGGAGGGTCCTATGGAGGCATGCTTGCAGCCTGGTTTAGGATGAAGTATCCCCATGTGGTGGTTGGGTGAGTGTGCTCTTCCTGCTTAAATAGAGCAAGCATTTGTTACTTCTGTGCTATAAATATTACAGCTCTGGGAAGAAGTACCATAATTCAAGGTGGTTTGAATTTTTCAGTACTGGAATTCAAGGTGGTTTGAATTTTTCAGTACTGGGAGAAGAAATCAAGTTACTTTGAATTTTGGAAGGGGCACCTAATAAAGGCAAGTGTAAGTCAGCAGGTACTGGATGGTGTATTTTGTCAGAGTTATCTGTTAGATTTGTGAAAACAGCATGTGACCCCTGTCTTGGCACCTAATTTTTTTTAGGGTCTCCTGACTTCCTGATGGCTTTAATCTCTTCAATGCCCTAATTACTTTATTGGAAAAAAGAACAGTAATGCCCCTACCTTTGTCTGCTAGAGAATATATTTTTGTGGACCGGGAGTATCTTCATTAGAGTTCACACAATCCCTAGTAAGAAAGATCTAACTGAGAGATAAGAATGAAAATCAAATCTGAATTTCTACTTCTTGTATTTGCCGATATTGTTTTACTAGTGTCCAAGACTTACATCCTCCAGCAGCCTCTGTGTGCAGACTTGTGGAATAATTTTGCCTCATTATGGTTAGTTCACCTAGAGCACAGTGAATTATAAGTGCTGCTTAGATAGTGGCTGTGGGGAGGGTATGGAAGTCCATTTGGCAGGGATTCAGGATGGTTTTATGTCCCTTTGCAGAGCTCTGGCAGCCTCTGCCCCGATCTGGCAGTTTGGTGATTTGGTTCCATGTGGCACATTTTTTGGCATAGTGACCAATGATTTCAAAAAGAGTGGCACAGGCTGCTCAGAGAGCATCCGGAATTCCTGGAACGCTATCAACCACCTTTCCTCAACAGGTAAGACCTCACCAATGCTTTTTCAAAGAATAGTGATGATCAGGAGTGTGTTATGACTTTCACTTCTGTATGTATTGGGTTTCTTGAAACTCTACTCCTGGTACTGAAAACTACCAAGTGAACTTAGCACTACTTCTAAATGCCTGTTTTGTTGTATCACAAACTTCTTTCAGGCCTGGTGGGGTGCAGAATCCAGGTCCAAACATCCCTTAGTTAAGAACAGATTTCAGATCAGAACCTCAAGGCTTATATTCCTTCTGACAAAATAGGCCAGATAGTCAATACTACAAAGAAAGTACTTTGTTTGCCAACTGAGGCATCCAGGAAAAGAAAATTACTGTAATCATTATGAACTTGGTGACAGGGACTCACTTGGACTTGAGGATCTTGTCCAACCTGAGTGAGTCTGTGATTATACAACTACCTGAAAAGAGGTTGTAGTGAGCTGCTGCCTAAAATTTGATGTGCTGTGCTTGTATGTATGTAGAATAGCTTCCCTAAATTAGTTAGGCTAAGCAAAAAATATTTTTATTAGCAGCACAACTGACCTATGTGTTAATGGTACAATACACTAAATATTGTTTTATCCATTTATTTTTATTAAAGATGCAGGTTTGCAGTGGCTTTCCAACACATTTCATTTGTGCAGCCCTTTAAAAAATCTTCAGGATGCTGCTGTATTGAAAAATTGGCTGAGTGAAACATGGGTAAATTTGGCTATGGTGAATTATCCCTATAAAGCTGACTTCTTGCAGCCTCTGCCAGCTTGGCCTATACAGGTAATTTAGAAATAATATCTTGTAGAATTGACCATTTGGTTTAACAGGTCTCTCCTCCTCTCCTTCCTTGCACCTTTTCCTTTATTTTCTTGGCTCCATGTAAACAAGGTCACTGAGAGAAGACAACCAAGATACTATCTTGTGCATGAGCTGGTTTGTTGCCCAACTGCCACTTGAAGGTGTAGAAGGTTATATCAAGAGCCCAGGAGAAGAAAAGTGCCAGGGATGACTGAGAAACCTCAGCTGTCCTGCAAAGCTGTTCTTGAGTAATCAGAACTTCTGCACAAAAAGCACATGCCATTAGAGTTTTTGATGTGAGACTTAGCTGACAGAGCTTGCAACTGAAAAAGTTTTGTGTCTATGTCCTTTCTGATGTGGGAAAACTAGTGAGAGAGAAAATGTGGATCTCCACAAACATAATCCTTGCAGGGTCCCTTCTCAAAGCAGAACATCTTTCTGCACTTGAAAGCCTTCACTTGTGCAGTTCTGTTTATCCACAGAGCCCTCTCCAAGTTTTCTGTCTCTGTGGAGTGTTTTTATTCTTTTAAAGACTCTGCTGAATTTCCCTGCAGGACTTTGGGTTACTGTGTAAGATAGGTGAGGCAGATAAGATATAAGTATTTTAGGCAGTAGTTAATGATAAAACAAAGTTTTTCCCTTGTGTAGAGCTGCCTGATGGAGGAGAGAGGGAAATTCATCTGTCCTATGTGGGTGTCTGCAAAGAGCAGTATAAATACCTTGACAACTATTTCTGCTTTTTTTATCAGTCTGAAAGAACCCAGGAAATATGCTCACCTCCACCACTGTCCATGCTTATACCTCTGTTTAACTGAGGTATAAACCTAACCCAGAAAAGGCTGCTACCCATCTGGACAATACTAATATATGAAATCTGATTTATATTAGCTGTTAAGATACACTAGCTCTAATATGACTTTGAGGGTAAGAAAGGGGGGGAAGACATGGGCTTGATCTTGGAGGTATTTTCCAACCTTAATGAGTAGCTGGATGTATATGTATGTATGTAGTTTAATCTGTTCTCTGTTGAGAGTTGCCACATCAAACTGCAGGGAGCTCCAGTCTATACTTGGAGCTTCTCTGTTATATATCTGTATATGCTGTCTTTAGTTACAGAGGTACTAAATACTATTTATTAAATATAATCTATTTTAAAGTAGGGGAAATGGATTGAAAAATTTGGTGAATGAAACATTAAGGTGGCCTTGTTGGGTTTTTTTTTAAATTTTTAATCAGGAAATATAAAGTTTCAGGTTCCTCATAGTAGCATGCACCACACACATGTAATACTGCTTTTTGTGATAATCAGGATATATAATTTCATAGACATTTTCTGGAAGTGGTCCAACTCTACTTGGAAAAGAAATTAATATCATATCAGGTATCATGTATTAATCTTTAATTCCTATAGATTTAGACTGCTCCTTCTCTTTTCATTGCAGGAAGTCTGCAAGTTCTTGAAGGATCCCAGTCTCTCTGACAAATTATTGCTGCAGAATGTTTTCCAGGCAGTAAATTTGTATTACAATTATACAGGAGAAGCCCCATGCTTAGATGTGTCACAGACTGCAACAAAAAGTCTGGGTGATATGGGTTGGTACTATCAGGTATGCACACTAATAAATTGCAAGTCAGTGAGGGTTTTTTGACCTAGAGCTAATGAGAATTGTAATTAAGCTGTCAATACATTGTGCCAGATGAATTGATATACTGATGACAAACGTAGTCACAAAGTATGATTGTAGTGGGGAAGGCAAGGCAAAGAAGAGAAGCAGCTTTCCCAGGAGGTTTATGTTGTGTCTTCATTATCTAGCTAATTGTTGAGTTTCAGCTCTTCATATAGACTGGAAAATGATGTACAGCAAGCAATTGTAAATTATATACAGCAGTCAATTGTATGAGGTTTAACAAGGCCAAGTGGTGGGTCCTGCCCTTGGGTCACAACAACCATGCAGGGCTAGAGGCTGGGGGCAGAGTGGCAGTAAACCTGCCTGGTGGAAAAGGACCTGGGGGTTGCTGGTCAACAGCAGCTGAACATGAGCCAGTGAGTGCCCAGGGGGCTAAGAGGGCCAATGGCATCCTGGCCTGTATCAGGAATAGTGTGGCCAGCAGGACCAGGGCAGTGATTGTCCCCCTGTACTCAGCACTGGTGAGGCCACACCTGACATCGTGTGTTCAGTTTTGGGCCCCTTGCTGCCAGAAAGACATTGAGGAGCTGGAGTGTGTCCAGAGAAGGGCCATGGAGCTGGGGAAGGGTCTGGGGCACAAGTCTGGTGAGGAGTGGCCGAGGGAGCTGAGATGTTTAGCCTGGAGAGAAGGAGGAGGCTGAGGAGAGACCTTAATGCTCTCTACAGCTCCCTGAAAGGAGATTGTAGGGAGGTGGGTTTTTGTCTCTTAAGTAACAAGCAATAGAATGAGAAGAAACGGCCCCAAGCTGTACCAGGGAAGGTTTACATTGATTATTAAGAAAAAGGTCAGTCACTGAAACAGGCTGCAAGGGGAAATGGTGGAGTCCTCATCCTTGGAGTTTTTTAAAAGACACTATTCACTTTGGTACACAGTTTAATGACAGACTTGGCAGCTTTAGATCTTTATCTTAAAGATCTTTTCCAGCCTAAATGATTATTTAATAGTTTGGTAGTAATTACTGATTAAATGCTGTTTGAACTTTCTTTTTTAAATACTGCAATAACAGCTATTGGATGTTCTTCTGGGAATGCTTCTTACTGACCTGGCCTTTCTTTCAGGCTTGCACTGAGATGGTGATGCCTTTATGCACAGATGGTGTCCATGATATGTTTGAGCCTCAGAAGTGGGACTTTGATGCATTTTCAGAAGAGTGTTACAGGATGTGGGGAGTGAGGCCTCGCCTCTCTTGGATTCTTTCTATGTATGGAGGAAAAAACATCAGTTCACACAGCAACATCATCTTCAGGTGAGCCTTGTTTCAGCTGATAGAATCTTCCACCAGTTTGGGTAGTCAGTGCAGAGAATCTGCTCCAAGTGGCAAAGGCATCTGTCTTCAGCATTCCAGCTGAATAAATTATAGGCATACCTTGTGTTGCTATTGAAAGTAAAAGGGTCAGTCTGCAGTGGCCAAAGAAGCCAACTGTTCTGTTACTGCCTGTGTGACTCTAAAAGAAGAATCTGGGCTGGGTTTCTGCCAAACATCTTTCCATGTGGACTCCTTCCTATCTTGTGGCCAAAATTCAGGTTTCCCATGCTGGTAAATTCCTACTTTTATGAACCCAAAGCACTATTGCTTACACGTAAAATGAGAGTCTAAATGAGCTCTAGCTGTAACACAGAATCTTGGTCACCAAAATTATTGCTCTGAGTGATAGCCTTGTGAAGGGGCTGGCATGACATTCTTTTTTCCCTTTGATACAGAAAAGAGAGGGAAGTAACTTTGGGAGTTTTTCTATTACTGCCAACAGCTCTTTTCTTTTAGTGGCATTTAGTCAAGTTTCAGCAAACTTGTGTAAGATCCAAATACAAAGATGTTTCTATTTTAGTAAGGAATACTGGTAGTACAACAAAAATTTGTCTGATACACCTTTGTGTGTGGACAAAAAGTGAAAGAAATGTTTCCATCTAGCACAAAAAACTAGTGCATGCTGCTTGCTCTCTTTTCAGCCTTTTCTTATTTTTAAGATAAAACTCTCTAAAGGAAGGTTCATATAGTTGTACTTATGCTGTGAGGTGATCCAGGTGAGTGCTGTCTGTCCATTAAGTTCTTATGTGGGAGGGAGGTGTTCCACACACCCATTGAGGCCTCAGGAGTCCTGACTTGCTGTACCCATTGCCCATTGTGGGAAGCTCCCAGATATATATTCCTCTGTGCTCTGGTTAAAATTGAGCAAGGCCTTTTCATAAAACACCTTGCCACTTCTACAAACCAAGCTCAGAATTAGTCTTTTGTATAGATAAAGATGCATTTTAAAAGTAGGTGGTAGATAGATATGCATTTTAAAAGTAAAAAGTTCTCACTCAAACTGGGGATTATTTTCTGGATTGCAGCTGTTAGTGTCAGTCTGTTTGGCTACAAAGGCCTGTTGCTTTCCTCTTGTTTGCCTCTTGCTATTTCTGTCCCAGCAGGATATCTACTCTGGAGTGAGAAATACCACCCTTTTTTGGAAAACTTTTTAATAAAAAAAAATTTGTTGGTTTCACTTAGTTTCTGCAGAGTGTTGCTTATTTCCAAGGCTGCATAGCTCTGTACAGTAGAAATCTGCTTTGTAAGCGATAGACAAGCAAACAAATCTAAATAAGTGTTTAAGAATTTATGCCAGCTGAAGGAGCTGGAAATGAGAACAGCCTGAAAGCAACTAAATGGATGTTAAAGTAGTGCTGTACACACAAAGCTTTTGGATCTCAAGCTGGGATGTTTCTCTTCAAACAAATACATTGTCAACACTGTACATTTTATATAAGAGCCTTTTATCCTCAAACACTGCAGAGTGCTTTACAAAAAACATCCCAGTGTTTACCAGGGGATGTGGCTCCCTGTGGGGTGAAAAGAGCTGTGTTTCAAGTGACAGGCAACTTGCACAACAGTGTAGTGCAGGAAAGGAAAAGTATTCCATTTAAAGAGAACCACTGTAGGGTGGATTTTTCCAGACGCAGTGGGATTTGGCCAGGATGCTTAAACTGGTGCTGCAGCTTCTCCCTCTGTGAGCAGTACATCACTCTGCACAGTCACACTGTTGCTTGTACTGTCTGGTATTAATGGAGGGAATTTCATTGCCCCTCTGGTACCTTCCTGGAGTTGTGTAGTGTGTGAGTGGTTACTTAGGCTGTGGGCAGGTTCTACTTGCCTGTCCTGGGCAGTACATCCTTATTAAAACTAGTTTGAGGAACCTGGGCATTTCAGAATGCTGTTTCCCCTTCCAGCATTTTTCACTCCTCTTACTGGAACATGCTGTGTTCTTGGTGTGGAAGTGCTGCACAGTAGTGGGAAGTGACATTTTAACACTGTTCGTGCGTGTGGTAGCAGCTGTAGTGTCTCATCATCAGTGTACTGTGATAGTCAAAATTAGCCCAGAGTACACCAGACAGTATGAAATTTGGTGTGCACAGTCTAAAAATGGGTATTTTTCAATCTCAATGCATCACATCTAGGTTGTAGGCTTCTAAGTCAGGGCACCCACATATCCAGTTCTGCACTGGCAGGGGAGAGGCAGAAAGTGAAGGCTCTGTTTTAAGAGATTCTGGTGCTCTGTGCAGAAGGGAGAATTGTTAGCACTAAAGAAGGGAATGGAGGCAAAGAAGAGAAGGCACGACAATGCCTGGCTGAAGAGAAAGGGAGAGAGAAAAAAGTTAACAGGAAACATGACAATTGTGGAGGGTGGTCATGTTGGAAAAGGATGGACAGACAGTGCTGCTGTGTAAAACTTCTGGGCAGGGCTAGAGGGCTGAGGAGACTAAAGAGAATATAGGAAAGGGAACTGTGCTGTGGGATAGGCAGAACCCTATGTATGCTGTCAAGGAAGTATATGAATTGAAAACAGGACTAACATGCTGATTTTTGCATTAGTTTTTTTTTGAAGTCCTGTTTGCCTGGCCACTGCAAAGAAATGTCTGACTTTTATTGCTTCTCTTCTTTTGCTTCTTTGGTTTATACTGGGAAATTCCTGTCCTGTGAGATGGGCAACTGAGTACTTACATGCATGCTTAGTTTTAACACATAAATAATTCACTCCAGCTGGAATGATCCTAATCTGCAAAAACTGTTAAGATTTATGATTTTGTGGTGAGCCCTCCATCCCCCCTCCCTTCAAGTTTCCCTTCCCAAACTGCGTCAGTGCCTCTGGTGCCATCCTTTGGCAGCAGACACAGAGGATGCAGCCAGAAGCTCACAGAAAAGCTTGTGGCAGGCTTAGTTTCCACATGACTAGGACCAAAAGATCCAAGTTCATGTGCATCATGGGTCTCTCAGCAACTCATCCCCCTGTTGCCAAGGTGCTCTGCTGATTCAGGTGACCTTTTAAATCCAATGCTTTTGGCTTATTGGGCAGCTTTCTGTGCTTTTTGTTTTGCGGATACGGAATTTCTCTTGTCCTAAGTCATATTTAGAATTGCTGAAAGTAAAGAACTACAGACACTCAAAATACTTAGTTGTTTTGGGTTTTTTTCCAGTGGTGAAACAAGTGAAATATTAGTTCAGACCACATCAGGTTTTTACTCTTGGTTATTTCTAAAAAAGCTCTTTTTAAAAATTTGTTATTTTTCTGTTATTTCATGGTGCTGCCATTGTAGTGTTTTTCTAGCTCCAAATCTCTCACTGTCCAAGGATGTTTTAATTTTCTTAGACCTAGAAATTTAGCCTCTCATACCATAGCCCATGTCTGACATTTCCTTTTGTGGGCATGTCCAGTGTTTAAGTGAAAGATAGAACTTTGTAAAAATTCAGTTCTAAAGGGTCCAGTGAGTGATTTGTTTATGGCAGACTGTGAAGAAAGAAAGTGAAGTGCTTTGATTTGAGAATTTGGACATGTTTTGGTAGAGGGAAACCTGAAACTTTTAAGACAACTACAGGTGACAGTAGATTTCTCATCAGAGGCTTTTGCACTGTTATAGGTTATTATCTGAATTGGCAGGTAATTAATGAGAAGTGTAGCCTTGCTTAAGCTGCTGATAGCTCCATACCTCTGTGAAGAAGGTGCCTCTTAGCAGAGGGGTGGGCACAGGACATTGGATAGAGCTGAGGTCTGTTTCTGTTGCTGCATGTGCCAAACTAATAGAAATGTTGATGAGAGCTACAGCCTGCCTGCTGTGCACATGTACCCTTAATGAAATAGTCTTTCCTTACAGCAATGGTGGCCTGGATCCGTGGTCTGCAGGTGGAGTGACCCAGAACATCACCAATTCCCTCGTGGCAGTTGTGATCCCAGATGGAGCCCATCACCTGGACCTACGTGGCCGTAACCCTTTGGACCCCAAGTCTGTACAGCAAGCTCGAGCCTTGGAGATCTGCCTCATGAAGCAGTGGATTGAAAAGGCCAGGCACAGCCACTGAAGTGGCACTGCTACAGCTGTGGCCATTACACCTCTCTTGGCTTTGCTGGGAGTAGGACCAGGCCTCCTGATGTGGTCAGTGGAGCATTTCCCTCCTGCTTCCTCCCCTGCACTGCAGTGCCACCATTGCTTGTGTCCACGAGAGAGGCAGGCAGCAGATGGATGGAGAGCATTCTCAGATGATAAACTCCAGTTGAAGTGCATGGATTGAGCTGCCTGCTCTGGTTTGCTTTCCTCTTCTGCACTTCTCCAATGCTGTACTTTGTCATACAGTAATGGTCCCTGTTCTAGGCTTGTTGCCCTGCTCCTTGCTGCACTGAGTGATTGTTCCAGCTGCTGGTGTATCCAGTGTGGCAGTGCTGTTGATGGTGAAACTTCTTCTGCCTCCAATGTGATTGAATTTCAGATGTCCTCTGCTGGTGGAAATAGCGAGGAAACAGAAATCACATCTTACTGTTATATTTGGTGGAGAGGTAGGGAGGGCCTGGGGAAGCTGGCTGTGCTGTTTGTAAGGAAACTAAGCAGCCCTTACCCTTTGTAATCAGTACGGGAAAAGAAATAAATATACGACTCTTTTTCTACCTACTTTTCCTGCAGCTTATTAATCAGTGGATTTTTGTATTCTGTGCTGTACTGAATGGTCAGGGCTGGATGCAGACTCTGCTGATAACTGGCTGAGCATGCACAGTCTGTATCAGGATTTTATTTCTTCTTTTGCTATGTGTCCTAATTCTGAGATATCTCTCACTATCTGTGATGATGGTTACCAAAGAAAACTGGGTATATTTTGTATGTATCCCTCACAAACACTTAGCTTTTTAAAATCAGGAAGCTTTTGAAGCTATTCTCTTGAAGAGCAAATGTGACACTTGTGCTGGCTAGATCTTATGAAGTGACAAATAATTGGGGCTGTGCCTTGTGTGGGTTCTTCCCTCCCCTCCATTCTGTGTATTGTTCAAATTCTGCATGATCTGTTTGCTGATGGCTCTTCAATAAAAGCCTTTTTAAAAAAAATTGTTTGCTGGACAAACTATTGAAAACACAGAATGCAGCTATTCCCTTGGATCAGCCTAAAGCCTGATGCTGAGCTCACCAAGCCAGGTGCACTGGGCTTTCTGTAAGGCTTCCAAACCAGACAAACTGCCCTGATTCATGAGACAGCATATCTGACATTAATAAATGGCTGGGGCAGTCCCCTTGTTTTCCAGCTTTGGCTTCATTCACACTGCAGCCCTTCTTCAGAAAGGATTCTTTGCAGTTTAAAGGATAACTCCATTTTAGAATGACTCAGGCAAGTCTTCATGTCCCCAGACTCTTAAAATTCCACCTCTGTTGAAAAGTTCTCTCAGCTTTGATGATATGCCTGATAGTTGAGTATTTTCCCAAGATCCCAGGTGGCCTTTTCTGTTTCCAGTCTTGTCCCATCCTCTGGGAACAAAGCGAGCCCAACACTAAATTTTTATCTTTTCTAACACTTGTGTGTATCTTTCTAATAGATTTTCTTTTTCCTCAACTAGTGTTAAACATGGGATTTATGTTCAGGCTCTGCAATCTGAACCTCTCATGCTTTTGAGCAAGGTAATTTCCTACAGAGAACAAAGCCAGACAAGAACTACAGGGCTAAAAGATGAGCTGTGTAGGATTTGCCATAAACCTGTTGACTGAAAGCTGACACTGTTAGTGTTCCCCTTTTCCAATAGTTCCAGGTTTTGCTGTAAATATACTCCAGACTCTCGCTCATGGATTTTTCAATAAAATATCCTTGATTCTTTTGAAACAAAATTTATTGGTTTTTAATCACTTATGTTACAGCAAAGTTTTTAGAAATTGTTTTATCTTCTTACATGTTAATTGATGTGTGGTAATCTCCTGGTTTACTTCAGGGCAAGGAATGAAACCTGTAAGAGTTAGTATAAATTTGGAGATCAGAAAAGATTTAATTGAGCAAACAAGAACCTTGTCCAGATGCTCCCACTCACCCACTGATTGCTCAGGGTTCTACTTCAAGTGAAAATTTTAGGATAAGCATTTCCATGTTATATGGATAAAGATGTGAACAACCCAAATTAATAGCTACTGTATATTATTAGTCAGCCTGTGTCTCCTCTCTCTCCCCTGCTAGTAAGCTTACTGTCTAAGGAAACAGCTGCTGCATTGTTGTAGGGAAAACACTTTTTAGTTTCAAGAAGCATAAGTAATTTAAAATTTAATTTTTATTTTCTTTTTCTTTTCATTCCTTTCATAAGCAGAAAAAATTACCTTCAATAACATTTAAAGCAACATACAATTTTTAAACCTTAAATTTTATAAAATGCCACTTAAAATTTTTTTTCAGAGGGGTTTTGTTTGTGTTTTTTGTTTCTTTTTGGGGGATTGCTTAATAATCTTACTATTCCATCCAGTTTCTGTCTGTGAGACTGATTCAAGTTGACTTTGGATCAGGTTCTTACTGGTTGGGCCAGCTTATGAATTATGTGTCTTGTTTTTATGTGATTTTTAATTGATCTTACTTTTTACTTTTTTCCCATCAAGCTTGAGTAGTCAAAACTTTAGGTCTCAAACATTCAGACTTCATCTTAAAATTCATGTGCACATCTATGGATGCTACCAAGGGACTGTCTTGTGGTTTGGCTACCTCATCTAAATGTTGGCTTTCCTGTGTGTTTCATAGAGGTGAGAATGAGTTGGGCCATAACAAATGGTTGATTTATCTTTACAGGCATATGATGATGGGCCTTGGCATGTGTCAAAAATTATTGGAATTTAAAACTGTGTGTTTCCTGCTCACTGGGAAAAATGCAGACGGAAAAGGAATTTATGTTTTCCCCAAAGCACGAATCTTAGTGGTGAACCTGCAGTTTGTATCAAAAAAAATGCATTAAAATAATGAAATGTTGAGTTTCTGGAACTGGATTTTGTTTTGCAGGGACATGAATTGTATCCTTTGGCAGATTCCAAGCTCTGCAAGTGACATTGTCTTGTTTGTTCTTGACTCTTGAGGAGTGAGAGGAAAACTGGTTACAGGAATCCTCGAGTCACACACATGGCAGTCAGGATGACAGATGGTGAGTCTGCACTCCTTTGGGAGTTTCTCGGTTCAGAGATTTGGCTGTGGTGAGGAGCAGGTGTACGAGCTGGTTGTTCCCTGTAGGTGACCACACTGAATGCAGTCAAGCTACCTATAATGGGAAAAATCCATTTTCCTTTTGAAAGCTTTCCCAGGCAAACACACACTTCCCACGTGAGTAATGAGGAAGGCTGTGAGGACAGATCTGTACCATCCCCTGACCTGGCAAGGGGAGGTTTTTACCAAATAGTTAACAGGGCACAGCTAAGGCTGCAGACTCTTGGGAAGGAGCTGTTCCAAATAAACTCATTTTGTTTATAGGATAATTTTAATTTTGAAGATGATCAAAGGTTTTATCATCAAAAGAGTGTATAGAAAGGGAAGTCCCTCCTGGAGCATGGATTCTAAATCACAGGGAAAGTGAGTAGTTTTGTCTCCCGTGCTGTCTGCCCACCAAGGATGTTGCAAAAAATGTCATTATGCTTTAAATAAAGGGATTTCTTCTTCTATCTGTGCTCTTAAAAAGGGTATTTAGCTGTTGTTAATCGAATCTCAAAGAAGTCATGAGTGACCTAAAGAGCTTTATGTAGGTTAAAGACTGCACATAGACACTTGGATATTTTAGCTCCTTGCAGGACTAGTGGAATCACTCTGCCTTTCTGGTGGTCAGGAGGACAAAATGAAACCACTAAACATGGGATGGGAAGGAGCAGGGACTCCAAGCCTCCATTTTTAGCTCTCCCCTGTTGATTCAGAACATCATTGTTATGCTCTAACTGGTGTCCTACTGGGTGTTACTACTGTAGCCTCTAGGATTTGGGGTTTTTTTAAGCATCTAACCTCTCTGTGTGCTTTTAAAGTAAAGCCTTCGTCTTGCAAAGATGACTTTGCAAAACTGTCTTTTTTAAGACTGTGTCCCTGTTAAAAAAACTAAGCCAGTTTGTTTTGGCAGTGCAGGTTAGCAGAAAATGTGCCGTGAAACAGTGGCAAAGGATAAGAATGGAAGATATCTGTGGTAAATTAATGGGGCTGAAGTACTTTTTAATTTCCCTTTTCTATTGTTAAAAAAATCCAGATTTTATCATTTAAAGATGATGGGCGTTGGAACTTCCACTGGTCTGAGTAGACTTGTGCTCCTATATTATTTTGATTCCTTGATTTCCCAGCACTGCCTTCAGCTGCAGGAACATAAGCCTTTATTTTTTCACCCTCCGGCCCAACTTATTTTACCAGCAAATCTGAAACTATTTGATCCACATGCTTTGGGGCAGTGTCCTTCTCTGCATCCTCTCAATAATATAAGCCCAATGAAGAAGTTGCTTTACAGCAGAGTTAGATTGCTGACAGCTGATTGCATTGCTACCCTGAACCCTGCTGAGGTGGGGACTGCTCCGTTCTTGCCGCACTCATGATGGGGATCCCATCAGAGACAGCAATGCCCTCGACATCCACAACAGGGAGCAGTGAGGATGGGCTCCTTCAGCACGGAGCACCTCACAGCTGTGCTCTCCAGGGCAGTAATAAGCTCAGCCTCAGCTCTTGCTGATCTTGTGGTTGGGTTTTGGGTGCCAGATATTCAGCAGAGGAAAGTCAGCTGAGGAGGTGCTTTGTGTGCAACCTGTGGGCATCTCCGTGTGTCCCAGTGTTCTCTCCAAAGGCCCCAGTGCTGTACCCAAGGGTTTCCTGGGTGGGGAGCCAGGGCTCCCCCAGAGCGGGTGGGGCTGCCCAGCTCTCAGGGGCTTTTCCCTCCGCTGGTGATTTGAAAGATCTTTTGGTTCCATCCCCCAGTTTAGAAAGTAGGGGCAGTGAAACACTGAGACCGGGAATAGCAAATCCCTTCCGTTTGTCTTGTTGTTTTCTAATGTATGCGACCTCTCTGGGTGGTTTAAGCGGTTTAGGTACTTTCTATAAAGGGGATCTTTTAATGACAAAACTAATGTGATTATCTTACCAAGTGTGAGAGGCGTATTCAAGGTTTAAAGAAAATCTGTTAGAATAGCTGAATGTATCTGCTTAATCCTTTCTCTAATGTGGGTGGACAATGCTCTGGGAAGCAATTGGTCTTTCTTTCTTAGAGTAAATGCCTGGTCTCCAGAGGTAGGAACTTGTTTGCAGCTTTTTATACCCTTATGCTTCACCTTCTAGAGAATACAAAGGCGCAGGAGAGAGGGGCAGAGAGCTTTGAGAGGCCAAGTTTTACCTCAAATAGCTGGGGGTGTAACCAATACAGGGCCAATTCCGGCAGGCGGCTGAGCACTCTCAGCTTCCTTTGACTGCCACCTGAATAGAGAGTCCTCCTTTTTGCCCTCCTGCAAAACCACATTCCCTAAAACATGGAATATAGGAACGCTTTCTCCTTTCTGAGCATGTCGCCTGCTGTTACTCAGATGACAAGACCCTCCCTGGTTTTGTGCTTTGGGTGAGCAGCCCTACCCATGTGGGTCCATGGCTTTAGACCCAAAAGTCCAGTTTTCTGTATCAACCCCTTGGAAAGGTTTGGACCTGCTGACAAGTTATTGCAGGGTGACACCTGCACCAAGGGGTGATGCTGCAGGATGGAACCACAGCTGGACCTTGTCTGGCACCAGCCTGGTGGTGTTCAGCTTCTCTGCTGTGCTTGTGATTCTTTGGTTTCCACGCATTAGGAAATCTTGTCAGGAACAAGCAAGATAGGTAGAACTACCCATGTTGCTGAAGCATTTAAAAAGCAAGTAGTGGCTCTGGGACTCTTTGTCAGAGACTGAAAATAGTTCATGCCTCAAGCATTGATATAAAGTTCTGCTCATTATAAAGAAGCTAAAACCAAAGAAGCCTCCCCGAAGACTGGGACTTTGGACTGAAAGTCAAACTGTTGATTAGATAAAGGGAAACCATTGTTCNCCACAGGACTCTCACGTGAGAGGCAGCTGAGGGGGAGTCACAATCCATCAAAGACCCCCAAAGTGCTGGGCCTTGCCCCACAGGGCTGCAGGTGATGGAACAGACCCAGAGTCTGCTCTAAGGGACTGCCCTCTCCCCAGGGACCTGCCTGGACATTGCCACCTGGCTCGAGGGGATATAAACCCAGGGGATTCTGTGCCTTTTGGGGGGACCTTCACCACCAAGAAAAGCAGCTGGAGAGGATCAACAGAACATTGTTGGGATCCACGGAGAGGTGATATTTCCCTTATTCTGTCCCTGTCTCTTTTTCTGTCCCCTCCACCTTCTTTTGACTGGCATATGGTCTCGTTCGCACCTTAATTCGGGCAGAGGAATTTCTAAAGAACCTTAATAATTGGATCATAACACTCTTTAGCTCGTGGATTTGGCTTTATGGTAGAAGCAAACAGGTTGCATTTTCTAATTTGTTATCTGTTCATCCTCAAAACAGCACATCAGGAGGAAAAGGATATTGAGATATTGCCTCTCCCAGCTGGAGTGAAACACAGCCTTCTCGCACTACCCTACTAGTAGAGCAACACAGGAAAAAGAGGTACCTCAACATCAGTGTATCTTCCTCACAGACAGCTATAGTTCTATATCTCATCTACCTGCCTTGACTGTGGACTAGGTGCTGGGTTCTCTGTTGTGGAGAGAGAGAACTTAGTGCATCACCTAAAAACCAGTCCCAGATTGTATCAAAATGAATATTCTGAAGGAGGGAAAAGCAACTTGTACAGGTGAGGCTTTGTTGTCTCCCCCATCTCTCCCTGCTGTACAATCAGTAATCATGGTTCAGGTTGAAGGGACCTCAGGAGGTCTCTGGTCCACCCCTCCTGCTCACAGCAGGGTCAGCAACGGGATCAGACCAAGATGCTCAGCTGGGTCCTGTAAATCTCCAAAGACAGAGTCTGCACAGCCTCTCTCAGCATTTTGCTCATCTGTCCACATGGTGAAAGGTTTTACAGTTCAACTGAAACCCTTGTTTAAGATTACATGTGGTTTTATCCTCCCACCTTGCACCATTATAAAGAACCCTATTCTATCTTCTTGGTGAGCCATGGGGGTAAATTAACGGAGCCATGAGTAGGCACTGAAGGCTTCTAGTAGGTGCCACCAAAGCTGTTCCTCTTCCAGGCTGAACAAGTCCAGGCCAAGTGCTCCAGACCCAGCCATCTCAATGGTCCTCCACTGATCTTGTTCCAGCTGATCAATGACTTCTGCTGGGAGGCCCTGAACTAGCTGCAGTGTATGATCTGTGGTCACCAAGCACCAATTATAGGGATCCCTTCACTGGATCTCCTGGCTTTGCTCCTGTTCGTATGGCCCAGGAGGATGTTGGTCTTAGCTGGCTTTGTGCCCAGTTGGTGTCCAGTGGGATCCCCAAGACCTTTTCCATAGAGCTGCTGTGCAGGCTGTCTGTGCCCAGCCTGAACCACTAAAATGGTCCTTCCTTCCCAAAGGGACAGGATTTTGTGCTTGGTCTCATTGAATTCCATGAAGTTCTTATCTCCTTCTTTCAGCTCATGTATGAATGGCCACCCTTCAATTATTTGCTCCAACTTGGTGGCATCTGCAAGACTAAGACATTCCAAAGAACTTGTAATTTGAGAACATAGCTTTTTCACTGTCTTGCTTGTAGAAGATATGCTTGGACTAGTTTTGAAAGCACTTGTTCTCTAAAGTTTTTGTATCATTGAAAGGCTGACCTCCTTCTTGCTGTCTGCATCCCTACGTCAGCCCTGTCATGGATTCTGCATGAGATCTGACCAGCTGCCAGGACAAGCAAGGAAAAGCTTTGGCTGCTCTGAGCTTTAGAAGTGATGTTCAGTCCTTACAGCCTCCATGCTGCAATGAAAACCAAGCCCAGTCATTTTCTATGGGGACTGTGGGACAGGTTTAACAGTTAATCACTGTCCAAGCAACTGGGATGAGAAAGAGGAGCAGTCTAGGCTGCCTCCATACAAAGGGTAAGGGATTTCTTTTGGAGGGTGGTTCATAGGGTCAAACAAGTCTGAGAGAACTGTGCATCAGATCACGAGTGTTTCATCACAAGTATTATATAACCATGTCATAAATAGAGAATTTGGACCAGAATAAGACAAGACAGGTCTTGACTGTTTTTCTTCAGGAGGAACTATAAACATTTTAATGTGGTATCTCTGTCCAAATCTTGAGTGGTGCTCCAGGGCTGCTCAGCATTCCCAGGGAGGCTATCCAGTACATCTGAGCAGATGCTGAGGAGTCATGAGGAGTGATGGTAGGCACAGCTCAGTGTGTCACTATTTCCAAAACTGATTTTCCAGAGCACCCAGAGCTCTGCTTCCACACCTGCATGTGCATCAGTTTGACATGAAGCAACCCAACTTTTTGCAGTGTCTAATGTCCCTTGGTGTTCCTCCAAGCATCTCACAGATTCACCAGCTGCCCTCAGCTCCTTGGATGAGGCAGGCTCTGGTGATGTGAGCCCCATTCCTTTGGTCTAAGGGGAGGATGGTGGCCTCCCCTCCACAGAACATGTATCCATGTGTGAGCACACAGATGAAGCAGTTCTTGCTAGGCAAACGAGACTAATAAATGTCAGGGCAGCAGGAGGTGAGTGCAATCAACTGTGAGAGCCTGAGTTATAGTGGTAACCTGCTGAATTCCTGGGTCACAAAGTAATTTACAGAACAACCCCAATGTCATTCAATAATTACTCCGACAGCCCGGACCCCGGGGGGTGCAGCCTCCTGCCGTGGCTGTTATTAATGCCATCAACAAGCAGCAGGATGTTGGTGTGAAGAAAAGAGCCACAACACAAGCGTGTGAACCTAAGGAACAAATAGAAAGTGGTATTAGTAGGATATTGTACCAGGCTCTAAAAAGTGATCTATCTTGTCCTAGCAAGTCATTCAGCGAAATATGAATGTGTCCCCTGTGGCAGTGGAAATGGCTGATGGCGTTTGCAACAGAAGGGGAGGAAGATCGGTGTGTCAGTGCTGCTCATTTCTATCTCCCGGCCCCTGCGATAGTCCCCATGGAGACTGAACGGGAGCGGGGGGAGGAGGTGGTTTCCAAGCGCCCCAGAATAATTTAAATTAATATCCAGTGAACAATGTAAACCTTCCCTTTGACGTGGCGTGGGAATAGGCAGTCACAGCACTCGGACTGGGTCAGCTGAAAGGGAAGGTAATGCCACAGCTCAGGATTTGATCAGCAGAGTAAGCCAGGGGCTCGACCTCTGCTACCTCAGTTCCTCCCTTCCCGTCTCTTCCCACCCCCCCATCCTCCAGAACATTGAGAAATGGCAGCAAAAATATCTTTTAGTGAATGGAGACTTCTAGGACAGAAAGGATATACAGGAAACCTGTGAGTGGGTGTAGAGGGCAGCGCCTTCTGCAATGTGTGTGGACCCTGGCATGTGGGTGCCAGGAGATGCGAATGCCAAAAGGTTGGCATTGGCATGGCTGCACTTTTATATCATTTCACAACGCCACTTTGGGTTTTCTGAACCTTCCGCTCTCAGCTGAAGCTCCGTGTGCTCTAAAGGTGACTGCAAATGCACAATAAGGAATTATGTGGGCAAAGCCTGAAGGGAATCAAGCCTGAAGTAACCCTGAGTTGTTTCTCAGCTGGGAAGTTACAGCAGAGGGCTACCTGCTACCTTGCTTTGACCTGGTACACATGGCTAACAAACAGCCAAGCAGAGCTCTCCTGGTTCTGATCCTTCCTGGTACAGAGGAGCACAGTTTATTTAAACATGAGGGTAAGTGATTCTCCCGGGCTTTTAGAGCATCAGAGCCATTCCTGGCCATTATATCAGGGATAAATAGCAGATGTTGGCCTACAGCAGAGGATCCTTAGCCCCAGAGCTGTTTCTGTAACACAGTGATGGAGTTGGGCTGTTACCCCAGGCACTGTCTGAGGTGGTAGGCCCATGTCCTTGCTTGATCCACCCACCACATGTATGGGGTGTAGGTCACCACCACTGACCAGGAAGTGACCATGCCTGAGGTACCCTGCTTTGCACAGAGCCCTCCTGGAGCATCTCTAGCCACAGGGTCAGAGTGTTACAGGAGCAGTAGCATCAACAGTTTGACTTGGGTATGAGATGAACTCAGTGGTCCTTTTTGTCACTTAAAAGTGCAAAATGAGTAAATCTCCACAAGTTTGTGTAGCAAACAGAAGCTGGCCATGTGGAGGTGCCCAGTGGTAGGCAGTACCCTGGACTGGTGCACTTGTGGGCAAGTTCATCCTCCACTGGGCTTGTCTGGCATGTGAGGAGTGAACATGGCCAATTCACTGCTTTTTTATAGCTTGGATAGAATCCAGATGTCTGTGTAATTAAATCAGAATTAAGCAGAGGTCCAGCATCTGGTAAACATTTATCTGCCAAGGAGAGGTGCCCAGGAACCCAAAAAACCACCAGGCTGGAGAGAAGTCCAGCAGGGCAATGCAGGTAGGGACAGCCCTATAGCAGTGTGGATGCCTTATCCCTAGAAGCGTTCGAGGTAGGGTTGGGTGGGGCTTTGAGCAATCTAGAAAAAGATGCTCCTGTCCATGGCAAGGAGAATGGAGTAGATGGTCTTTAGATGTCCCTTCTAACCCGACTCATTTTGATTTAAGGAAACATGTACAGATGGGATTTCTGGCTAGAAGCCAGAGGGAACTAGGATAGATGAGTGTGTCCTACACCCATGGTGAGTAGCTACAGCGTGAGGTTTAAGAAGCAGCTCAGCCATACAACTTGTTTCACTGGCTTCTTTCTTGACCTTTTTCAATGTTTGACCAGTGCTCCTCTTCAGTTTTCAGTTCTGCTTGGCTTTTATGTTGCCAGTGCTCATCAGGCAGACACTGAGCACCGCAGGCATTGATGACAGGAGGTATGGAGGCATTCCGATATTAGTTTTAGACTCTGGGCCCTTCCTTTTGTTCACGGTTTAGCAATACATTGCTGGTGACCTGCCCCCCAATATAACCTCTCCCCTGGACTTCTCTTACACAGCCACTGCCAGAAGTGACTGTAATTTTGTGCCTGTGCTGCTTTTCTTGATGAGACCCAGGAAAACGGGGTGAGAGATGTGTTATTCTGATGTTACCATTGTTACTGCCTAAGAACAGGATTACCAAAATACTTCTATTTCCTCTATTTTCCCTTTTGTGCTCATGCACGGATGTTGCTACTGATATTCCCTGAATTCCCCTGAAAAATAAAGAGTGTTTTATCCGTATTCCCCAAGTGCCCATACAAATGCAAATCAGCTCTGGGCCGTTGGTTTGTTGTTTTTGTTTTGTTTTGGTTTTTTTCCTGTCTGGCCAGCATTGCTTGGCAAGTCTTTTCTCACTTGTTTCTTTTTCCCCTTTCCTTTAGCTGGTGTGTCCGAAGCGAGGTCCCCAGGAGGGTCAGAGACCTGCTCCATTCCCACACCTCTGCCCTCTTCTTCCTCCTCCTCCTGTTGCCCAATTTGTTTGTCTTTATTAACCCTTTGTGCAGAAAGATCTGAAGGGCTAAAAATAAACCAGGGCTCACTCAGATTCCCTAAAATAATGGTCAGGTGGACCACACTGGTTCCAGATGAGAACATTTGAGCCCTTTATGTTCCTGCTTTGTTGCTGCTCTGCACAGCTCATCTCTTGGACAAAACTAAGTAGAAAATCACAGCTATGGGGACCCAAAATCAGAGGGAGGAAGGACTCTGAACTTCCCCATCACTTTAAATAAATCAGTGATTTTTAGATAATAAACTACCTAAATGAGTGGCTCCTAAATTCCACAAGTGAGATTTGAAAAAAGGGGATTTAAACTAGTGAGGCTGGTGAGATTAACCAGTGGTCTAAGCCCTTAGGCCAAAAAAGATGCCTACTCACTTAGAAAATTCATGCACAATTTTTTAAAAGGGACAAATAGTCAGTAAACTGGGCTGCCAGGTTAAAGCCATGCCCTTTCTTCTTCTGCAGCTGGCACTTTTCATTATGTGCCCAATTTCAGTCTGATGCCAACTCTGTGTCCTCAGCGTCTCTTGCCTATTTTAAAATAAATTACTTTTAATTGTATTTAAAGGTACAGCTGAATATATTTACAGGTAATGTTCAACATGTACAGGATTGCTACAGGGAGAAGTTAAAAATGAGACACCAGCATCAAAATTCAGCTCCAGCAATCCAGCCAAATGCAGCCTGCAGGTCCTGTGATCCTGAGCTGAGCATCACTGCCCGCAGCAGCCACGGACTTGGTCAGGATCCTCACCTTCTTCCCACGGGTTTCAGATCAACCAAGCACTTAAATACCCACTGACTGTGGTGCATGAACAGCTCCTGCCTCCCAAAATGTTCTTGCAATGGGCCTGGTATTTGGGACACCCTTAAACCTCAGCAAAGGGGTGGTGAAGCCCAGGTGGGGCTGAGGGATGTGGCTTCCTTCCTTGCTTGGGTCCACCAAGGGGCTCAAGGTCCCACAAATCTGCTGAGCCTGCGGGCCTGGTTCCATGTTGTGGTGTTGGGGCCCATAGAGACCAGAAGTGCCTTCTGGGGGTGAATGAATTTGGGTGGGAAACAGGTGGGAGCCAATATGTCTCCCTGCATCCCTTTTTTTGCCATTTCCCATTTCCCAGATGCTGATACTGAGCAATTTATTCTGCCCTCAAAGCTGCAGCTGAGCTTGTTCCTAAAAAACAAAATCTCAAAGGGAAAAAAACAATTTGTGTGGGTTTCCATCTTCCTTTTTCATCTTCTTTCCTGCTGCTATTCATTTAGCATGAAATAACCTTCCAAATCAGTCCAGAAGAAATAATTTGAAAGCGTTCCTGTTTCCCCATTGCTAATTGCTGGTTTGAAATCCCATTCGAATTGCCCTGAATACCCAGTCCAATGTTCCTAAGCTAAGTGCCTACCAGGTATTTTTCCCGATGGACTTTTATTTCCCTGCAAAAAAAAACCCAGAAACAACCAGTCCTGGATCTCTGGTTGGATTTAATGAGACAATAGCATCTCCACAGTACATCTTGTTTCCGAAGCAGAGCAGTGTTTTGGCAGGAACTGACCTCTGCTGAGTTTCACAGGCCTGGCGGCATGTTTTGGTACTGGCAGAGCCAGAAATGAAGCAGTTAATTGCCCTACTGGGAAGAAGGAAATTTCTTGTAAAAATCCAGAATCTGGTTGAACAATGTGGTCTTTTATTTTTCAGCCTTGGAATCAAGCCTGGCTGCC
Source organism: Erpornis zantholeuca (assembly GCA_013400515.1). Lineage (NCBI taxonomy): Eukaryota > Metazoa > Chordata > Aves > Passeriformes > Timaliidae > Erpornis > Erpornis zantholeuca. The sequence continues at coordinate 118,589 of VZTN01035308.1, read as the reverse complement.
CTTGTAAACAAAGAAAGGAAAGAATCACTGAACCAACCCAACACATAAAAACTGACCACGTCTGTCTTTGAAGTTCCCTTTATGTTGTTTGGAAAACTTGGGATTGTAGAGGTTTTTTCTTTCTCTTTTTTTTTTTTTTTCTTCTTCTTTTTTTTCTTTTTTCCAAGAAAAAGAGGGATGGAAGTTAAGGGAAACTTTTTCTTAGACAGAGCAGAAGTCATTAATTAAGTATCCCATTCATCCCCGAGGCACCGGCTCATCAATCAGATTTCTTATTAACATTCTGATGACCTGCCTGACCCCCTGTCTCTGCACTGTCTGCATGACGACACCGACAAGCAGACCACACACCGAACGGAGGAGGAGGATTATTCGACACTTTTCCTTGCTCCGGGGCGGGGGGACGGAGCTGGGAAGAGCAACGATGACGGACGGTGTTGTTTCGGGTTGAGGCGAGTCAATATGTGGCTCCCGGACAAACAGCCCTGAGGGCCTGGGAGGGTGACTTAAGAGGTGTCTGCTGCAAGCACAGGGCTGCTTTAGGGCTGGGACCTATGGCTTGGTGCTATCACAGGGTGTCTCTGCTCCCACCGTGGTCACAGGGGGCTTAAATCCAGAGGGAAGAACAGGATTTTATCACAGTGACCACTGTGCTTTTACTCTGGGGTAACCCCTGCCAGGAAATGATTGGGTCCTGAAAACGGGCTGGTGGTTTTGGGCTCCATAAGTAGGCTGTGTCCTCAAGGCAGGTAAGGGTCCCACATTACCAATCCTCCAGCCTTTCTCCTTCCAGGTTATCCCAATTACAAGCACTTAGCTGATTAAATCTTTATGCAACTGCTTTTGGGCAAGGTTTTATGTTAAAAATAAAAGAGGACAGTGACAGCAGCAAATTGGGAGATGTGCACATCTCTTGAGAGAAAATCCAGCTGCAGCAGCCCCTTGATAATGGGAATTTACACATGTGCACACATGTTCAGAGCATGCAGCCAAGGGTTGAGGCAGTGTTGATTTAGAGAGATATAAGAAAGAAGTTCTTTGCAATGAGGGTATAGAGACACAGGTTTCCCAGAGAGATGGTGCATACCCCATCCCTGGAAACATTCAAGGCCAGGTTGGATGGGGCTCTGAGCAACCTGATCAAGTTGAAGGTGTCGCTGCTCATTGTAAAGGGTTGGACTAGATGGCCTTTAATGGTCTCTTCTTCTGTGATTCTGTGAATCCGTGATGGCCCTGACCAGGGAAAGCCAGTGGTGGAAGGCAGCAGTGGCAGTGGGAATGGTGTACCCATGTGACTGGCACAGGAATGGAACCAGGAATATGGCACTACTCTTAGGGCTACTTGCTACCAAGAGTTGGCTGAGATTTCTAAACGAGATTCTTTTTACCAAGTGTTCTCAAAGTAAAACATTTTGACTATTTATTTTTAAGCTGAGGATGCTGTTTTCCTGTTTCTTCATTCTTTTCTGTTTTTCTTTCTCTTTTTCAAAAGCAAAAGTACAGTAATGTGTGTGGTGGATGGAGAAAAGGAAAACTGGAAAATGTGAATAAAATTCCAAAGTTTCTAAAGTACAGTTGGCTTGAACTTGACCAAGTGTCACATACTCTCCTTTAAGTCTCACAGCCCTGGAGAGTTACCACCACAGATCATCTCTGGCCTTAGGCAATATTCCCTGAGCCATGCTAAAACTGTAGGGATTAGGCACCTCTAGGAGTCTGAGCCTCAAGGTTTAGCCTAACAAGAAAAGTCCCTCTGGGCAGCAAATTGCATCTTCTCTCCAGCTAAAACCCCAGTGTATGAAACATCCTTATCTTGGCTCATCCTCAAGGCAGAGGGCTGCTGCCACAGCTAAAGAGAGCACAAAGCTCCTTCCTGGAGAGGCAAAGATCAGTCTTTGCTGATGGAGGAGGAGATGGAGAGGATGGAACTGGAAGTGGGCAGAAGTTTCCTCTGTCATGTTAAACACCAAAGCAGCACTGGAACCAGATATTCAAATCCAGGGCTTCACAACTTATGCAGGTGCCTTTGGCATGAAGCCACAGGAATTCTTCAGCTCGCTGTCCCAATGGATCCTCAATTATTGGGCACCAGTGTGAGGGGTGCAAGTCAACTTATTCTGCATTGTGTTCCTAAATTAGCATTTTGTTGTGGTTTAACCCCAGCCAGCAGCTCAGCCTCACACAGCCATGCACTCATTCCCCCTGCCCCCACAGCAGCACAGGCAAGAGAATGGGAAGGGTAGAAGTCAGAAATAATGGCAGTTTAATAGGTGAAGAAAAAGCTGCACACACAAGTAGAGCAAAACAAGGAATTAATTCCCTACTTCCTATAGGGAAGGCAAGTGTTCAGCCATCCCCAGGGGAAAGCAAGTAATGGTGACTTGGAAACATTTTCTTAAACATCACTCTGAACATCCCAGGCAGCCTGTGTGGCCACAAGCACCCAACTTTGACTGATATTAGAGAGGTATAACCATCCCCTCCTTGGCAAGTAACTGTGGACCAAGACCAGACAGATAAACTGGGACAAGGAAAAGGGCAAAACAGATATCAGACTATCAGTCAAAGTGGCTGGAAATGTGCTACTGACACAGATGTATCTTCCATGTGCTCAGAAAGGGATCTGTATACCCCAGACACTTTAAAAAAGGCCATGTTTTTTTCTTGGTGGTGAGAAGGGTGCCTTGACAGACAGCTCTTAATGATGGTGCCTGACCCAGGGCATCCTCCCAAAGCTGCTTCTGATCTCACAGCCTTTATAAATGATACCCTGTTGGGTTATTGCTGGACCTCTCTACACAGCCCTTCACGTCATGGAGCAAATCGTGGATGGTGGGCATCAGATTGTGAGGGTCATCTCCACACCTCCATCAAGCTGATTACTGGTGTGCATTCTGCAGATGGGAAACACAGAAAGGAATTAAACCCATCGCTTGCCGAAATGTTAAGGGGGTGCTTCAGATATTGACGATGAACTCTAGTTTTCATGGCCCTTGTTAACCATGTGCCATGTAATTAGTGCTTGATCTAGTTCCTCCCTGAAGTATCAGGTGGAAAGAGACTTCTGTGTGGAAGATCAAAAAATGCACAGAATTGTGAGGAAGAAGGCTCAAACCCCCTCCATCTCCCTCTGGTGCAGCAAACAAGGAGGTGAGTTCAGCTGGGTACCAGTTTGGCAGCTGCTGTTCTGGTGCTGGAGCATCTCACATGGCAATCAGGTATTGTTTGCAAAGATGGCATAAATTAAATTCCATGGAAAAAAAATTAAACTGGATCTCTGGTGCCAGCAGTTCCTCTTATCACTCTGCAGCCTGTTCACATTCTCTGGCAGATAATCACCATGACTAACATTTATCTGACACAGCCAATTTTGCCACCAAAATCTGTTTTCTGACCTCAGCTGACTATTCACAGACATGACAGCTCCCCCCACAATAGTATAAATGCCAACAAAGCTCTCCTAGAAAATAGATGGGTTTTGTGGACACTACAAAATCAAAATAAGATGTAATGAATGCCCCAGAGAGCTGGATGGAGTGGCTGAGTGCCTTTTATTTCTGTGTCTTAGTGGTAGTTTCCTTCATCTGATTTGTTTTTTCTGCTGTTGCCTGTTGTATCTTCAGATAGAGGAAGACTTTGTGCAGTTTGAAGGCCACGCTGCAGAATGAGCTGCCTGCCATACTCTTCATGCCAACTTGACTTCTGAGCTTCCTTCCTCTGTGACTTTCTCTGTTTCCAAGAGGTCTGTAAGGCAGAAAAAGCTGGTACAAGAGTTTGGCAACGCAGTGAAGGGCCCTGGGGATTTGATCAGGGTTCAGGTGAACCTGCCAAGATTGAAAAAGGATAGGTTTATCCCTTAGCAGCAATTTGGGCTGTTCACCATGGGGCTGTACGTGATGCTGGCTACAGACAGTGGTGGGAGCTGGGGTTGAGACGGTGAAAAAGGAAGGCTGAAGACAGATGTGCACAGGTCATTATGTGGCTCATTAGCAGATTTCTAATCTAACAAGATTCTGCTGCCCTGATTTCCTGAAAAGATTCCTGAAAAAATTCCCTTTGAAACTGTCCAAGTAGCCACAGATCTCCACTCAAGTCATGTGCATTATAAACCCCCAGTTTGTCCTCTGGGACACAGTCTGAGCAGGACTGCAAGGAGCCCTTGCTGGATAGATATGGGAACATTTTATCCACAATGATTTTTTAAGCACACAAGACTTAACTTGTCTTTCTCAAGAACCAAATTCTTAAAGTGAATCTGCCCACCCCTTCCAAAATTCTGTTAACAGTTTTTTCTCTGAGTCCTTCTGCCCTCTTTCTCCTTCTGATTCTTCTTCCATGAAGCCCATACCATCCCATGAACCAAAATAATGCTTTTAAGGAAAACCACCTTTAAATAGTGCATCTAGGCCTTGTGTAAACTCTGCAGTGGTCCAGATATAGTGGTCCCCACCTGAAGATCAGAGATGAAGGCTCCAGACTGCACAGATGGCTCAAAGATGGTATCTTGCACATAAATATCACCAGATGTGCTCCAAACAGGTCTAAAGACCTTCCTCTGGGCAAAATTGAGTGCAGAGTGTTTGTATTTCCATACCTTCATGTCTGGCTGTTTGTGAGGGTGTCAGGCTCAAACCTGGCTTGAGTCATTGGCAAAAGTGCCCTGTCTGTGTCTGAGGATGTCATCTGAATCCTCACATCCCTCAGGGTTTTCCAGTGGATTCTATTCTTCCACCTTGTGATGCCACCAGAAAACTGAGTTTTGTTGATACTGGTGAATCTCCCCATCCAAGCTGAATGACTGCTCCATATTCCCATTCAGATCTTTCTTAAAAGTTTCTTTCACAGGCCCATGAGAAATAATTAAAAGTTTTTTGGAAGATAATGCCTTTCCTCACTTTCATTTTCCTGAGCATCCAGCCATATGAACAAGGCTTACTACATCTGGCAACTATTTGTTGTAGTGCCTGTACATTCTTGGCATTAGGCTAATTATGGATATTTTGATATATTAATAGACTTACTAAGCCTAAAAATGGGAGTAGGAGGGATTAGATGATTTGGACATTCTGGAGAGAGAGATGTTCTGTGCTTTTTCCCTTTCCAACTTTGGTCCCAGGCCAGTTTAAACATGCAATGAACAAAAGCAATTACTAGCTAGGAATTTCTCCCCTCAGAAAGGAGCGTGGTGACCTCTGAATTTCTAAAAACCATTTTCAGGACATTTTGGGCAACTGCCTGCACTGGTTTGACACTTGTAGCTCCAATGGATGTCAGGACAAGTTGGCAGGTGCCCTGAGTTCTTCAGATCTGGTTGAGAATAGTTGGATTAGGTTGATTATGGGGGCCTTTTCAAGGTTATGAGGAAAACAAGGTCAGCAGCATCACTGAAACAGGGCAGGGAAATGACTCTGGAGCTAGCTGTTTCTCCCCATGGATAAGAGAGGTTAGGGCTGAAATCATGTAGGGTCCTCTTTGACAGCTGCAATCAATGGCTTTTGGGTATTTCTTGCTTGGTTGTCAGGGTCTGTATTTGGCCATCTGGTGGGCAGTGTCTCGTGGTCCTTATGGAGGTCCTTGCTGAGCTGGATCGCGGCTGTGGCGATGGCCATGCCCATCCAGGCTGGCACAGCCGGGCTCCTCCTGCGGCTGCACCCAGAGGGAACACCGAGACCCCGGCCCAGGTCACCCGAGGGAGAGTGGGCAGCGAACAAACCCTCCATCCTCCAGCTGGGAACCCCTGAGAGCACGGGAAGGAAGAGGAGAACATTAGCACGCGAAGAGGGCAAAGCTTGAATCTGGAGGTGGAGGCCCAAGCCCTGGGGCATGGCGCAGGCAGACCCCAGCTGGCATGAGCCCCGCAGCCCCCGGCACGCCCGGCGGTCCGGACACGCTAAGCGGGAGCAGCGCGTTCCCACCGCCGGGCGCGCCGCGATATGACGCCGTGCCAAAGGATCTTTGGGAGCTCGGGGGGCGGGGGGAAATATCCTGGCATAGAATTTAAAATGTGCTCTAACCTTTTCTGCAAACTGAAAGCAAGAAAAATGCTCATAAAACTAGTCTTTGTGCACAGAAAGAAGTCCGTTTTTATACTGTTGCTAAGTTCCTTATTGTTTTCTGGCTGTTTTTTGTGTTTCTGTGGCAGCCTTTTCTGTGGGCCTCTTTCAGTGACTTAGCTATATTGGCCTGCAGATAATTAGATCAGTGCTATCATTTTCACTGTCCTTTTTCCTCTGGAGCTATTTGCATGATAATGGCAGTTTGTGCGACTCTCTCCCTTCGTCTCCCTCTCTCTTTTAACCAGACACCATTTCTAAACATGAAATAATTCAGGGAAAAATCTGTGAGTGGTTCTGTTAAGAAACGACTGAAAACATCTGGTTAAGGAAACATTTCTGGTAACCAAGAATCCAGTATTTATGTCAGCTATAGCTTTAAAAAAGAGGTCTTTTCTTAACAGCATTTTTAGTCTATATTTTAGTCTATATACAGTATTGGCTGTATGCAAAGCTCCTAACCACAATATACTCCCCCTCTGGGTATGTATGTCTTTATCATATACATTTCTCTAGACAATTTATAGACAAATGAAATATTAGGATCTAAACTCTTAATGAAACCTATGACAGGTATCATTTAAAAGGCATCTGTGCTCCACAAACTGTTTTTGAACCCCTCCTGCTGTGAACAAAGTCTTTCGTTCTGCAAGCTATGCCCAAATCTAAGCAGGATAGCAAACCCATTGAAACCCAGAGCTTGGCCTAGGTGGCTGACACTGGTGGTGTGGTGATTTAGAGTCTGGGGCTGCCCAGGGGAGAATGCATCGTGGCCAAGGGTGGGCCAAGGAAGCTCTTTGTGCAGGAGCAGAGTCTCCTGCCATGCTCAGGTCCTGCAGACCAGTGGCCATCTCCGCCTTCAGGCTGTGCCGCACTACTGAGATGATTATTTTTGCTGTAAGAAAGGGATCTTGGGACCAATTCCTGCTCCTGACAAGATTAAGCTCCCTGCAGACATACCTCAGCAAGGGAGAAAATAAATAGTGAAAAAAACCCAGAGAGTTAGTAAACTTGGTCCTGCTATCTGAAGACCATGAAATTTATTTGGGATTTTGATTTCCCGACAGCAGCTCAGGCAAAGAACATCAGCTGTCCTACACCTGATAATTTTTATATGGATCTTCATGTCACCCTGGCAGAAACCTACTCTAAGTCTGGCTCCAGATCGTGGAGGTCTCCTTAGAGCAGCCCAGTGCTGCAGTGAATGGGTGGCAAGGCTGGGAATAGAAAATCATATTTGCCTGTTAAGTTTATTAAAGATGATTTGAAATTTCCTAATAGACAATTTTTGATACACAAAACTGGACACAGTTTTAATAGCTTTCTAAATTAAAAACAAAGCAATTAAAATTTCCACAATTATCTTTCTTTTTATGAGAAAAAGATTCTTGTAAAGAAACAGGGTTTAACCAGTTTTAATTTATTTTAATTAGCTAATTTATTAATTTTATTTAAATACTGGTACATGTTGCTGAACAATATTTTTACAGATGAACTTGTGCTGCAAATATCTCATAACAATTGTAACACACCAGAAAAACATTCCCTTTTGGTAAATATCTGTGAGGATTGGGCTCTGTTGTCATCTGTCTTGGGGTCACACAGAATCTCAGAATGGGTTGGAAGGGACCTTAAAGGTCTAATTCCAAACCCACGCCATGGGCAGGGACACTGTCCACTAGACCAGATTGCTCAGAGCCTCATACAACCTGGCTTTGAACACTTCCAAGGTTAGGATATCCACAGCCTCTCTGGGCAATCTATTCCAGAGCCTCATCACCCTCACAGTAAATAATTTCTTTCTTATATCTAACCTAAAGCTACCCTCTTTCAGTTTAAAGAATTCCCTCTTGTCCTGTCACTCCAGGTCCTTGTGAGAAGTCCCCCTCCAGTTCTCTCATAGCCTCTCTAGGTACTGGAAGATGCTGTAAGGTTTTTCCAGAGCCTTCTCCTCTCCAGGCTGATCCATCAGCTGAGCTGCACCAGGTTTGTTTGAGAGACATAAAGGAGTAAGGAAAGTTATGATAGCACTGCCGTGGTCAGAGGTACCTGAAAGTCACCTCCAAGTCAGAAAGGAGTCACCTCCAAGTCAGCATGGCTGAAGCATCATTTGAGAGCTGCCCAAAGTGAGAGAGAGTGCTGAGCCCAGGCCATGGGAGAGCTGGAAGGACAGGCAGAGTTCAGCTCATAGCTACATGGAGGAAAGATGAAGATTTTGGCATGGGGTCTCCTGGCTCAAGAAAATTGATTATTCACAAGTGAGGGAAGAGACAGGGACTGGCTTACCAGAATAATGAGAATTGCTGATGCCCAGCAATTAAATCCATTGACCAAAGTTATTCATCAATTAATGAAATTCAGTGGAAATGGCTTCACTGGGACTTGGACCAGGTCCTTACTTTAGAGCATAATACTGAAAGAGAAAGCTTCTTTCTGAAATACTGTTGCCAAGCTGTGTATGACCATGATCACACCACAGACAGCACCTGGCCCTCCTGTGCTCTCCCCTGTGTTGTGTTGTGGATGGTGCATGGCCAGACCTCTGAGGGACACCAAACACCTTTGGTTTCAGTGGCCATTTTGAGATACATGAAGGCTGTTTTTCAGCATTTTTAAATCCTCACTATTTGCATCAGGTAAGGTTTGAGGAGCTCTTGTTCTCCCCAAAGCCATGCAGCCCCTTCTCAAAGCCATGTAGCATCTCAAAGCCTGTCAGGAAGCAGGAGATCAAACAAACTGGTTCCTGCCAAGGAAAACAACATTTGCTCTAAACAAGGCACTGGTTGACAATACTTGCTGTTTGATCGCATTTCACATTTCTTCCAAGCAGCACCCTCCACTACTAGAGAACTAAAGGAAGGAGTTCGATCCCAGCCCCACACATTTACCTTCAGAAATGTCTCTGAGTGAAGATAAAACCCTGAAAACTTCGAGGAATACACAATAACTGAGGAAAAAAAAAAAAAAAAGAAATTTCTCAAGAGTATGAAAAGTAGTTTCTTTTCTTATTATTTTTGTGTATCTGTAAATGTTTCCTCATTGTATATTTCTACCAGTAGCCAAGTGCTGGATTATGAGCAGGACTTAATGAAACAAAATTACAGTTTCAACCCCCAAAACTCTTCCCTGAAGGTGTATGTAAGTGGTGTTTTTCGCACTGCTCTTGCAGTGGTGAGTCACCAGCACAAAAGGTGGCTTATCAACTTATCAAATGCACTATTTTTTTGGCAGACAAGTTCATGTTTTTGCAATTCTTTGGAATTTTGATTCACTTCAGGTAATTTATAATCAAAATCTACATAACTTTGGACAATTTATGTGGAAGACTGATAAATTTTAGCTAATTTCAGCATTCTTCCTGAAGGATCCATGTTTTCAGAGTATGAAAAAATAATAAAACCACTGAATGTAGCTTCAGTGAAGAGCTGAAAGCCTGCTGCCATCACCTGATATATTATATACAAGATTTGAATAAAAATCACAATAGTATGAAGAAGATGAGAGTTTCTCCAGTCAGGAAGTTTATGTAAGGAAAAAATAGCTAGAATGTGAAATGTGAAAGCAACACAAAAATTTTTAAGCTGGTGCTGAGGTTTCTTTTCAGATGAGCTGCCCCAGGAATTTGATTGACATGGTCCCTTCCACATTGCGTGCTTCTCCTGATCTTCTTGTCCTTAAGCTTCCAGTCTACCTTCACATAGATAGATTCTCTTTGCAATATTTCATATATAAAGTACAGAATGCAGCTGGGGAACAGTATTTAAAACTGTCCAAATGAAGGAGAGTGAGATGGCAGTGATGGAAGAGCTGATTCACTGCTCCAGGTTCACACTGGAGTAACCTCACTGAAATAAGGAATTCCACTCTTCTAAAACCAAGAGGTGGGTCAGGCACAGCTGAATGATGGACTTTTGTATTCATTCAGAAGATTAAATGTAGTCCCCCATGTGTGCCTGTTGTTCAGCTGAGTCCTGCACACCTCACACAGGCAAAACAACCACTGCCTTATGAGCAACATGATCCCAGGACTGGACACTGAAGGATTAGACTGCACAGCACCCCAGAATTTCAGAAAATATTGGACACTGGAAATAAAGTATCTCCCTAATGAATTTATGAATTCAGCTCCAGTGGAAACTTTGCCTATATAAAGTTGATGGGATGAGTGGTCTACATACAAATACTAAATTTACATTAGGTGGACTAAATTTGACTTAACTAGAATATGCCTTTCATCTCTCCTGATTTTATTGAGAATTTTATTGCAATTCTTCTTTCTTTATTAGTGGGAAAGCAAACCGGTATGTTTTAAAATTGTTCCCACTGTTGTGAGTATAAACTTCCTGAAGATTTTAGACTGTTTGCAAGAGATTGAGTAAAATAAAGATTTTTTTTTTTTAGGTCAACATTTTCTTCTGGCAGACTGAGCCTGAAGTGCACTTTATTTCCCTTTAATTTAACAGCTCCAGCAGCTTTTCCAGTTAAATCGACTGTTCATTATTGAGCCCATTTATGAAGGGCTGTGCAGTGCAGTTTAATGAATCCCTGGCACAAAGCTCCCTTTCAGTGTAGGGAAAGAATAGCAGCCTATTTAGGTCCTGTAGGGCTGTATGTCAAAGGCTGCCTATAATACTTGTCAGGGAAGGGCAGAAATTCCCACTGATATAAGAATGTGCAAGAAATCAACTTTCACAACCAACTCGCCGATTAAGGCACGATCAGGAAATGAGTCTGTAGGTTGGGAGCGGTGACACCTGTTTGGGCAGCCAGATTTTCCCATAACTCGACAACCATATGGGCCATACAACCAGGAAGGGAAAAAACAAGCCCTCCCTCCCCTGTCACAGAGATTTGCTTACTTTCACGCTGCCTTCCTGATGCCACGATGAAAGGAAAATGGGTGCTGTAAATTGTGAGGGCTGGGCTCAGTGCTGGATTTGGTTTGCCTTCCCTAGGGGAAGGTTTTGCTAGTGATCATAAAATCACAGAACAGTTTGGGTTGGAAGGGACTGTAAAGATCATCTGGTTCCAACCTCCCTGCAGTCAGCAGGGACATCTTCAACTAGACCAGCTTGCTCAAAGCCTCATCCAACCTGGCCTTGAACACTTCCAGGGATGGGGAATCTACCAGCTCTCTGGGCAACTCGTGCCAGTGTCTCACCATTATCATCATAAAAAATTTCTTCCTTATATCAGCCTGAATCTATTTCCTTTTAGTGACGAGGCACAGTGCGAGATGTTTCCTTCAGGCTGAATCCCAGTGGGATCCTGCCCCTGCATGGCAGAGGATTTACCCTGGGGTTGGACACTGAGCTGGGCGGCTCCATGAACATCAGGAGGGTGGACAGAGCTTCTGCAACAGGCTCCAGGGAGGAGCTGCTCTACAGAAGTGCTGGCACTGTAACACAGACCTCGACTATGCAAGGCTTCCCTTCTCCTGGAAACTGCTCTCTCCTTTTGTCCAGCTTGGTCTGCAAGGATAACAAATTATTCTTCTTGTGAAGAGTTTGATCATGTGGGCATCAGCTCAATCTATGGCCAGAGCAAAGCATTAGTGATCAGGGCATGCTCCTACTCCCTTTGATTCTCAGGGTGACTGCCATGGTTCTCTAAAAAAGCCAAGCTTGATGCCAAGGGCCTCACTCTCAGAAGCCTTAGTTTAACCCCCAGAGGTGGTTGAGATGCTGCTCCCTATAACAAGCAAGAAAATGAACAAAACCAGATAAATTTCCTACACAAAGGTGGACAAGAAAATAGCCGTAGAACTCCTGGACCCCCTTAGTGAGCACCAAGTGCTCTCCTGTGGGACAAAGGTTTGGGGTAGTGGAAGCAATTCTGCAGCCACTTCACACACCTCAGTCTGTTGTGGGTAAAGTGGAGGGAAAAGAACATCTGGTCCAAAATTTTGCCTGGGTTTGGGGCTATTCTGTGGGTCTAATCCCAGCATTTCCTGGACATTAGACCCTGCTAGTGAGCTGAGGTGGATAGCTGTGCCTGAGAGTCACCACGAGTGGGCTGAGCATCAGCATCCGGAAAGAGCACAGGCAGAACACAAGCAGGCTCATACAGCTGCTGGAAAAGAGAGACCTTTTGCAGGAATAACCAAACTGCTATTTCCTTGGAAAAAAATTAAGTTTCTTTACAAGTTGTTGACATCATGTGGCTTAGCAAATTTCCCTCCAGGCACTGCCCAACTTGGGGTAATCAGCTCTGCCTGAGAGAACACAGAGAATAAGCATGTTTAATGCAATTATGAAGGCTTTCTAAATCTCCAGATCTGGTTGAGAATATGTAAATTCGGCTGCTTAGCACAACTGAATGCAAACTTCCCTTTGCATGCCTGACAATTGTTTTAATACTCTCCAAGTTTTAGGAGGTAATAAAGTCTCTCGCTAAACCGTAGCTGAGCTCTCAAAGCTGTTTAATTGAATGAATTCAGTCTTACAGAAGAGAAGCTGGGGCTTTCAGCTCTTTTTTATCTGAGCCACCGGATATTTAGCCACTCTGCATATAATACCACCCAGACTCATTAACAAACCTTTTAGACAGGCTACAGAATATTGCTGCTACGATGGTGAAGCAGATACTAATTTGAGGACAACTTTGTTGCCGCTCTATTTGAATAATTTTGTGTTGCTCAGATAAGAAACAGTCCCAGACTGTCTGCACATCCTGTGAAGGACAGTGACCCCCGTTTTCTAGACCCATGTGCAGTTTGAAGTGGCCTCACAGGGGAGGCAAAACTAGTGGAGCACACAGGACATATATGTTGTTCTTTACATTTCCCCATCAATAAGGGAGCTTGGAGCAGGCTGCAAAGCTTGACAAGGCTTGACAGGGCCTGAGGGTAACAGCTCGGGTCACTAATCCCTGTCAGTTGTATTCGAGCTAAGTAGTTTAAATCCACCTTCTATGTAGACATACTCATTCTGACGTGGAGAGATATATAAACTTCCCATAGCCCTCTGCCTACCAGGGATTTTTTTGCTTCAATGGCACAGTTGCACTCAGAGCAAGTCCCCAAATAAGAGAATCTGGGAGACTCCAGCTGAGCAAGTTTTGCAAAGGAGACCCGGTCCAGATGTGCCAGCACCAGAGCAAAGGCTGTGCCTGGGACTGTGAGGTTCTGCCTGCTGCTGGGACCCTGCAGGGACCCTGCTGAGACCTGCTGAGGTGCTGGTGAGAGATCAAGAAAATCAGCATTCTTGTTTTGTAGAGGATATTGAGCCTTTTTTTCCTCTCGTGAAATATGTGCTCTCTTCTCTTTTCTCTTTGCAATACTTGCTTTGCACTTAACAAGTGTTTCAAACCACAGTGAGGTGAATTTGGCTGGTTTTTCAATTTTACCACTAATTACTGTCCTAGGAGCTTGTCTCACTTTCCTTCTGCCGAGTTTTGCTTTCTGTTTTTTCCCTCCAATACAAAACTGCTGCATTTCTAATGAATTGATGCAAACCATGAAAACCCACGTTATTTCATTCCAAATCAGATATGGATCTTCATTCAAATTTGGACATATAAAATCACTGAACATAAATCTGGAGCTGGGTTAAGGGTTGTTCTGCATCAACATAAGAGTTTTCTGAATGCAAGTTAAAATACCTTTTCTCCTTAAAATGACAAGAGAGTTCCTTCAGGAGCTGTTACCAGTACTTTAAGTAGCCACTTCACTAATTTTTCTACCTTCCATATGGAAGATTTATACTGCTGCTTCACTAAATCCATGCAACACCATAGGCAAGGTGGTCTAGTGGAAGATTTCCCTGGCCACTGTAGGGGAGCTGGAATAGATGATCTTTAAAGTCCCTTCCAATCCAAACCATTCCATGATTCTGTGAGTTTAACTCAATGCACCCCAGTAATTTGAAATCTCTACTGGATCACAGCTCTGGATTTTCTTAGGGCTTCACTAGACAGAGAATATGCTGTGTAACCTGCATAGCAATGAGCTTGGAAAAGAGCATCCTTCACAAATCAATTTAAGTGTGTGTATCCTGGCAGCTGTCAGAGCAAGAGCATGTCTCCGTGCCCTTGTACCCAGAGCCGTGCAAGCGCCGGGCTGACCCCAGACAGAGGAACATGTTTTCTGCCAGCTGAGCAACTGCAGGAGGGGGAAACAAGACTGATGGGGTGGGGAGGATGCTGTGCACCTGCTCCGGGGTGACTGTGTGTGTTTGGTCCGGGGATGCCTGTGCACGTGTCCCGGGGTGCGTGTGTGCACCTGTCCCGCGGGACTGCGGATCTGTCCCAGGGGTGTGTGCCTACGTCCCGGGGGCGAAGCTCGTCCCGCCCCCCCCCGCCGCTGCCGATGTTCTCTCCCGGGTCGGTGGGTGGGTGGGTGCAGCCAGCCCGGCCCCCGGGCTCCCGGCAGGGAGGCGGGGAGGGTCGGGGCCAGCCCCGTTCTGATCCCTCCTCCTCCTTCCCCGCCCGCCGCTTTTTC